>CAUYUJ010015649.1:983226-1026852 GCA_963575745.1 Prorocentrum cordatum
TCAGCTCCCGCTTCCCCCATGGCGAGTGGCTGGGGTGTCCATGAGCGACTTGTCCCGGTCCCTTGCAGCATCCTGCAAGATCCTGCAGGATCCTGCAGGATCCTGCACGCTAGCCCGGGTCAATGCAACCCTGGCTCTGCAGGATGCCGCAAGATCCGGCGCCCTGGCTGACCCCCGTTTGCATTGATCGACCCCGCCTCCCAAGGCTCCCGAGATGAGCGATTTGTCCTGGTCCCGTGCCCGCCCGAAGACCTCTTTAGGGAAACAAGCAATGATATAAACATCAAACTCGGAGGTCCGCGCGGATTTCTCGCATCGGCGTGGACCCTCCTCCCAGGCGCGCAGAGCACGCCAGGGACGGCGCCGGAGGCGCCGCCAGGGGGCCCCCGCGCCGACCCGAGAACTCCGCGCGGACCTCCGAGTTATTGCCTTCGGGTCACTGCCTTAGCTGCCCCGATACGCAACACGCAACACGTATCGTATTGATACGGAGCTCAACACGTAGGCTGAAAACGTAGGTCCGACGCGATACATTCGCCCAAAAACGTGGTCCAATACGTGGAGCCAACACGACACGTATTGACACGGACGTTTTGAGCACGGCACGCGCTGCGTACCAAAACGGGCGTGTCGAGGCAGCTAGGGTCACTGCTCGTTCCCCGATCGGGGATCTTTTGACCCGGGTCAATCCAGACCCGGGTCGGCAGAAAACTACAGCTGCAGTGCAAGGAAAAACCACTGCAGCGCAGGTCTCCGCACATCCGGCGCCCTGGCTGACCCCCGTCTGCACTGACCCCCGTCTCGAGGCTCCCGACCCGAGCCTCCTGCCCCGGTCCCGGGCCCGCCCGAAGACCTCCCTCGCCGTGCATGGGCCGGGTGTTGCTAGAAGTGCCCCTGGCCCAGGGTGCCCCCAGCCTCTCGATCCACTCAGGAGCCCCTGGGGCCCTCTGGGGCTCGCGAGGGGTGCCCTGGAGGCCTCCTGGGCCCCCCCAAGAATCCTGGGGGCACCCTGGGCCAGGGGCACTTCTAGCAACACCCGAATGGGGGGAGGAGGAGGAGGAGGAGGAGGAGGTTTTTCCCGCGAGCACAGCGTGGGCGAGCACCTCGCGTCCACCTGCGTCAGGCCAGGTCAGTCCTCCGCGCCGCCAGAGGCGGCGGAGGAAATTAGTGCCTCCACGCCACTTCCCGCGGCGGAGGCCCTGGCAGCAATCCCAATCGACTCCAGAAACTCCAATTCCTGGGTTCTGGACAGCGCGACCACCTCTCCAGGCAGCCTGTCATTCTTATAAGGATGCTTACCTGCCAGCAAACGATTACGTCGAGTCTTGGCGTTGTGGTACCTCGGGTCCTTAGGACAACCTGTAAGTAACCCACAAGCCCTGGCGCTCAAAAAGGCGCCGCACTCTCGACAGAAGGTGTAGTGGCCAATTCGAGACAGCTTGTGTCGCCTTGGCCCTTCCAAAGGAGCCCCGTCGACACGCGCTATCTTCTTCCACTTGGCGTGCGAGGAGAAACCCTTCCTGCAAAACTTACGCGACAGCACCAGCTTGGCCTTATAGCTGTGGGCCCGTCTGGCACAACAAGCACACCTCCAGGACCCCCTGTCCCACTCCAGGACGTGCCGAGACTCGGGAGGAGGTAAAACCGAACGGCGCGGCCGAGGGCCAGGGGGCTGGGAGGCGTTCTGGAGACGGCCTGTGGTGTCATCAAATGTGCCTATCTTACAGGTCATATCTCCGACAAGCCCGAGGACAGCACAAACCTCCTTAAATCTGGCCACCCACGTGTCTCTGATATGAGGCGGGATGGCGTCTAGCTTGGCGCCCTCCTTCGCTTGAAGGTCGGCGCGCTGATTCCCTAGGTAGTTGCACAGCTCGAGTCCCTCGAGCTGCTGGGCCTGGGCCTTCTTGGAATGCGCTTTGACTTTGACGACGACGAGGTCCCCCTCACCGACGAACGAATCTTCAATCGCATTCCAAATCATATGCCATAAATCGGCATGCGGTCGTCTGGCTTGGCGGCACCAAACTGGGCCTCGCCTGAAGCCCCGAACGACGGTAGAATTGTCGATCCCCACCTGTAGAGGGGCAGCGCCGTGCCGCAGAACATTCAGGAAACCGTGCAATTCTGCTCTAAGCACACTTTGTGCCTGCCTAACTCCTGGAACCGTGCCATGCATTGCTTTGCGTATATTTCCATGCTGGTCGACAAAACAGAGGCCCCATCCGAACGCCTTCAACCCAGAAGCCCCGACCCCCGACCCATCCGAGTAGGCCAGTCCTGAGAGAAGGGGATCGTCCCCGTACTCTGGGTCCAGGGTCTCCACGCTGGGCGTGACGTCCAGGAAGGGATCCCCCAGTGGGTGAGGCACGAGAGCCCTGGAAAAGAGACGGGAAGAGGAGCACGAGGAGGAGGCGCGGTGGATGATATCAGGATAGGATTCACCTGCAGCCTGGCGCTGCTCCTGAAACGCTGGGCACCCATGGGTGCCCCAAACGTCAAACCACTCTTGCGCGGCCCTGTCGGCCGCTTCCTGAGGATCAGCAAGCTCGAGGTTGGAGACAGAGTAACCCGTAACGGGGAGAGGAGGAGTACGCCACTTGCTGATCCTGTGGATGAAGTAAGAGCCTGCAGTCGACTCCTTCTTCAAACGTTCTCGCCATTCTTTTGACCGTGCGGCTGCCTGCTGCCGTTCGATGGTCTGAGCATTGGCTACTGCACGACGCTGGAGACCCATGATCTCTGGGGCCTGCTCCATGAGCGCTGGGCCCTCGAGACAAAAGGCGCGGTATCGTTCAAACTGGGCGATTACGTGCTCAGCCTCCTCCCCCAGGTCATGAACCAGCCGACTCCTTCCTCCTCCGATGCGGCGCTCGAGCTTTGCTCGTCGCGCACGTGCATGCATCCAGGTGCCCTCCTGCTGGGCAGCTTGTGCGAGGAAAATGAAATCACCGGCTCGTGCGGCTACCCACCGCCATGCTTCAGCACAGTGTGAGACCTGCTTCCAGAGCTGATCAAGCTGGGTGCCATTTAAATCGTCCTGATGATCGAAGTCCGGCCACTGTGCAGGCTGCGGGACTGGTCCGCACGGCCTCTCCATTGGGAAAGGTCTGGGCTTGGCAAGCCTCCAGCCGCCTTTTGCTCGCATCCTGGACTGCATGACTAGACGGATTGGCGAGTGAGGCGCGGCTGCAGTGTCTAATACTTCTACCGCGTCACCGAACGCATGCTGGATGCGGGCGTCGAGCACAAAGAAATCGATGATACTGCCACCGCCGACTCCTGCACACGTGGTAGTGGAGGGGAGACGAACCACTCCTCCCACATCTTGGCACCAGCCCGTCTTGAGCCGAGACCCCCCCGTCTCGTTGAAATCTGCTTGGAATATCCACGGTATGTCATACTGCTTGATGACCGTGGCGATGGCCTCCAGAATTGACAAATTTTGAATCGTCCAACCTCCACGTGTCCAAAAATATGCCGTGATAATCATGAGGCCACCCTTCTGTCCAGCAGAGCACCAGCCCACTGCCGCGCGCCCAGCCGAGCCAGGAGGTGAGATATCAAACGTATTCATGCCTTCGAGGTACGTAAGACCAACATTCCTTGGCACAAGAAATCCAACTCCACTAGACGGTCGCCCGCCTGGGCCGCTGACGGCTGGAACCAATGCTGCTGTATAGTGCCTGTTGAAGCTGGCCGCCTCTATGTCCTTGGCGATGGGCGCACTCAACTTATGCTCCTGAAGGAACGTGATGTGCATGGGGCCCACGATCTTCCTTGTGGCGACCTCATCCAGCACATCGATAGCCTGCGCCCAAGAAGAACAGTTGAAGCCTATGAACTCGAGCCCCACATTGCGAGTGCCGCCCTTGCCTCGACGACGCGGGGGGCTCATCTTCGGTGAACTTGACCATGTAGAGAGAGATGTACTGGATGTTGCGTCAGGAGGAGACCCTCTGCCGTGGTCTGACTCCTGCGATGTGCTAGACTCCTGCCATGGGCCCGACCATGTAGAGCATTGAGTACTGGTACCTGTGGCCGTGGAGGCCGAGCTGCCGAGCCCGCGCGGACTAAAGCGGCACTGGCTTGGCCACTGCCTCCGCCCTGCGAGCCCTGGCGCGCTGCAAGGCCTCCGCCAGCTCCTTGCCAGCGGCTTCGCGACCAGCGTCAGGGCCAACATCAGCGCTGGCAGCGCCTGGCGAAGCGCCCTGGGCGCCCTGCGCCTCCGCGGCGGGCTGGGCGGCCTGCTGGGCCTCCTGGGAGGACTGGGCTGGCGCCTGCGGCGGGCCTCCCTCGGGGCTCTGGGCCGCTGACGCCTCCGCAGCCGCCGCCTCCGCAGGAGGGTCCTCGCGCTTGGCCTGGGCAGGCGCCTGCGACGGGCTCCCCTCGGGGGTCTGGGGCGCGGGCGCCTCTGCAGCCGCCGCCGCCGCAGGGGGGTCCTCACGCCTGCGCTTCTTGAAGGTCTCGCGGAGCACCCTGATCTCTTCAAGCTGCTCGCGCTGGGACTTGAGGACGTCGGCCCCTGGCCCGAAGTGCGTGCGGACCGCCTGCTGCACCGACGCCTCGAAGGTCTGCTTGAGCTTGTTGAACTGCTCCCGCTGCTCGGCCGCGATGTCCAACCCCTCAAGGTCGAAGAGGGGGCCGTCCTCGATGACGAAGCTGGCCTCGCCTTCGCCCAGCAGGGCAGAGAGGTTGATGACCCCGCCGCCCTTGTTGGTCCCCTCGGGCTGGGAGTCCTTGCCTGGAGCCGCCAAAGCCTTCTTCTCCTGAGCCAGCTTGACCTCCGCACCCACCAGGGCGTCAGCTGCGGCATCGGAGCGAGCCTGGCACTCGTCGAGCCAGAGCTTGGCGTCGGCCAGCTGCTTGGCACGCTTTTCCAGCTCCCGACGTGCAGCCCTCTCCGCTGCTGCCGCCCGCTGGATGCCCTCCTCCAGGAGCGCGGGACGCTCTGCAGGTGCCGGCGGGGCAAAGGCGCTCTCGAGCTGCTGGAGCGCCTGCCGCTGGGCCTCGGAGAGGGCCCGCCCACCAAGGGTCTGCACTACCTCGCCGATCGCGAGCGGCTCGGTCCTCTGCGTGGTCTCCTCGGCTTCGCGGTACCAGTCGGTCTGACCCTTGTGGTTGTCCTGCCACCAGCCTCTGCTGCCGCTAGCCCAGACGCCACGGGGCTTTGGAGCGGGAGAGTACGATGGTCGCAGGGCCTGCCCACAGCTGTAGCACGACTGCTTGCTCTTGTAGGTCCAACGGTAGCCACATTTCTTGCATCCCACGTAGTCGGACGAGAAGGAGACCCTTGGAGCTGGGGACTTGCCGCCTCCACGCCTGCGATCCGACATGGCGGCGGGATGGACTGGGACTCTGGACGGCAGCGCGCAGCTCCCCGTACAGGTCTCGAGAGAAGATGTCGGGCTGAACAGCCCTGGCACTGCCGCGGACTAGCGGTATCCACTTGTTCCCCTGAGGAACTCATCATCTTGAGCCAAAATGGCTACGGGGAGGAGGAGGAGAGGGAGGAGGAGGAGGAGGAGGAGGAGGAGGAGGAGGAGGAGAAGGGAGGAGGAGAGGAGGAGGAGGAGGAGGAGGAGGAGGAGGGGGAGGAGGAGGGGAGGAGGAGGAGGAGGAGGAGGAGGAGGAGGAGGAGGAGGAGGAGGAGAAGGAGGAGGGGGAGGAGGAGGAGGAGGAGGAGGGGGAGGAGGAGGAGGAGGAGCAGGAGGAGGGGAAGGAGGAGGAAGAAGAGGAAGAGGGGGGGGGGGGGGCACGGCGGGGCCCCCGGGGCGGGCGCGCCCCGCGGCCTCCGCTCCACCCCCGAAGCCGCCCCCAAACGCCGAGGAGCCCGCCCGCACCGCCGCCGAAGCCGACGGCGGTCGGCGGCGAGCCTCGGGGGCGGGGGGAATTCAGTCGAGCGAGGCGCTGACCTAAGGAGCCCTGTATAATGCGGGATGACGATTAATAACAAAAGGGGAGAGAGCGATTAAAGAAATGGCTTTCTGCTATTTCTGCACCATTTTCTGACTGGAGGGGAACGATTGAACAAATAGTCTTCCAGCCCGCGGCGGGGATTCAGTCGAGGCGCTGACCTAAGGAATATATTTTCATTTGGCAGCATAGAGGGCCGTTTAACGATGTTTGAACTCGCTCGCCAGTGAAGAGATTCCTTGACGCTCGGCTCTACTCGCAATCGCCGCGCTGTCACGCCCCAGAGCGTGGTCCCTGAAACGGGTAAAAAAGCCCGCCCCCCGACGGACTGAGAACGGGATTTCCGCGGTCACCCCCTCAATCACGGCTGACCTAAGGAGCCCTGGATAAGGAAAGGGGCCCCCTTTTTCCACAGAGCTTCGATCTCCCGCCGAAGACTTCAGGAACACCCTGGGCAAGCTGCGGAAGAGGTCAGGAACACCGAGGGACTCCCCAACGACAAAGGTTCCTTCTTCAGCGCCCCGACTGTGAGAAGATTGCATTCCCCGTCCATTCCCAGTGCATGTTTCGGCTTCGTGCGTCGCTTGTTTCCCCAAGAGGATCCGAGGTGCTCCTCGATGGTCCTCGCCGAGAAAAAATGCACACGCCCGAGCGATGACAAGGAAGGAGAAGGCCTTCTCAGAAAGCGGCGAGACTTCCCGAAGCCCTCGCGCCTTCTGAGAGGTTTCTTCTGTGCCTCTGGGGAAGGCTCAGAACACTTCTCAGAAGGCCATAGGACTGCCGAGCCTTCTGAAAAGGCCTTATTGTGAAGGGGCCCCAGGACACACAAATAAATACACACAAATACAACTATTCCCACTATTCTACCATCTGTTCTGGGTGTTTGTCTTCCCCCCCACTTCCCATATGTTCCCATATTTTTTGGGGGAATCGACGATTCATTGTGTCTGTGTGTGTTTTGTTCCTCATGACTTATCCTTCTCACTTCCCCCCTGGGCTCGCCGCCGAGGCAAGGAGGCGGGTGCCAAATGTTGCTCGTCGACCCTCGAGGGCAGACGAGGGAGGTCCTCGGGCGCCCGTGACCCCTGCCGGGCCGTGCCCGGGGCCCCCGGAAGCCTCCGACGGGGCCTCTGGTGGCCTCTGCGGCTCAGAACACTTCTCAGAAGGCCACGGGACTGCCGAGCCTTCTGGGGACGATGTTTTGGAGGGTTCTCCCACGGGGGGGGGTCTGAAATGGCTTGTCTTGGAGGGTCCACACCCCTCCCTTTTACTACGAAATCGGGAGTATCCTTCTCACTTCCCCCCTGGGCTCGCCGCCGAGGCAAGGAGGCGAGTGCCAACTTTTGCTCGTCGACCCTCGAGGGCAGACGAGGGAGGTCCTCGGGCGCCCGTGACCCCTGCCGGGCCGTGCCCGGGGCCCCCGGAAGCCTCCGACGGGGCCTCTGGTGGCCTCTACGGGTCTGCACGTCGCGAAATGCTTGAGAAATCATGGGTTGAGAAATTGATAGTCTCAGAATTCGAATAAAAACCCAGAATGTCTATTCAAATCTTAGGATTTGCATTGAGAAGTTAAGAATAATCGAGACTCTGGCCGAAAACTTGGGTTTTCTTAAGCATCGCCTGAGGTGTACAGTCGGGGCGTTGACCTAAGGAACCCTAAATAAAGAACGAGGCCCCTCTTTCCCATAAGTGAAACTTCCATTTCGCATGGAAATCCTCAGGACAACCTGAGGCAAACTGTTCAACCATCAAGGAACACCGAGCCCCTCCCCAACGAATAGGGTTCCTTCTTCAGCGCCCCGACTGTATGATCTGGGACCTCCGAGGATCAGGATCCGTGGAGGCCTCCCAGATGGGGTCCGAGTAGATTGGGTCGGAGGATGAATGGATCGTCGATGTATCGCCGATGCACCGGCGCCATCGGCGTGGAGAAAACCGGGCTCCACATCGAGCCGCCTCGTCGATGCATCGGCGATGCGGCGCGATCCTCTGACTCGATCTGCTCGGGCCCCATGTGGGAGGCCTGAGACCCTTGGGCGCGCGAACTGAAATATCTGCAGCGGCGCCGTGCCAACGAAAGTATAGCCAAGGGTGGGCCGAAGAGAATGACGCTTTGGCATCCTTCGGGCCTTGGCGAACTGTGGCAAGCTTACTGCAGACCCTGACTGCATGACGCGTGGGAGAAAAGCGTGCGCAAACAAAAGAGAGGAAACGTCAAGGCACCGCCTGGACAACGCATCCTGGAACGCCCTCGTGGCCCCTCACCCGACGTGCTCTGCTACGAACGGACACCTGGTGCCGACGTTCTCCTCCTCCTCCTCCTCCTCCTCCTCCTCCTCCTCCTCTTTCTCCTCCTCCTCCGGCTCGATACTCTTCCTCCTCCTCCTCCTCCTCGTCCTCCTTCTCCTCCTCCTCCTCCTCCTCCACCTTATCATCCTTCTCCTCCTCCTTCTCCTCCTCCCCCCCTCATCTTCTCGATCCTCCTTGCTTGCTTGGCACTGGAAATCGGACTTTCAACTTTAACGCGCTCCTCCTCCTCCAATCCTACTCCTCCCCCTGCTCCTTCTGGATTCCCCTCATTCTCGCTCCTACTCCTCCTCGCTCCTCCTCGCCACTCTTCCTCATCCCGCTCCTCCTCGTCGTCCTCCTCCTCCCTGGACATCCGATGTCTTGACAATTCAAACTGCGGTCCCCAGAAGTCCCGACCCACTCCACAGGGCCGATTTCTCATCCCGAGCTGTTTTTTGGCGGTCCCCTGCCCCCCACGATTTCTGAGGGGGAGGGGGATTTCTGAGTGGACCCCACCCTCCCCCTCAGAAATCGTGGGGGGGTAGGGGTAGGGTTCGCATGTGGCCCCCTAATGATGTAGCTCTATGCATTGAGGACTTGCCCATTTGTCCCCCCCCCTCTATGTTGCCCCTGCACGCGTCGTTTGCTGCGCATGACTTCCGGTGCTCTCTGCATGGCTTCCCCTGCATCCGCATGGCTTCTGCTGCTATCTGAATGGCTTCCTCTGCTGCGCATGGCTTCCTCAACTATCCGCATGGCCTCCCTTCTATCCGCATGGCTTCCACTGCCATCCGGACTGCTTTCTCTCGATCCGTATGGCTTCCTCTGCTCTTCCAACTGCTCATGATGGCTATCCCAATGGCGTCGCAACAGTCATCAAACTCAGAAGTAGAGTACACTAGAGCAGAGCAGAGTAGGGAAGAATTGATGAGTAGAGCAGAATACAATAGATGAGAGCAGAGTGTGGCACAGGAGAGGACCAAGATGAGGAGTAGAGAGGAGCAGAAGTAATAGAGTTGAGTCGCGCATGGTAGGGTAGAGTAGACTAAGGTTGAATAGGGCAGAGTATAATGGGGGGGATGGTCAGAATGAGGGGACCGAACGGTCATTCATTGTCCCTAGGTGCGTGGCTGAATTGGGCACTCGAGGTTAACATTATGCTTGTTGCGTTGTTGTTGCTGTAGTTGTTGTTGTTGATGTTGTTGATGTTGTTGTTGTTGGTGTTGTTGTTGTTGTTGTTGATGTTAATGTTGATGATGCTGTTGTTTCTTGTTGGTGTTGCTGTTGTTGGTGTTGTTGTTATTGTTGTTGGTGTTAGTGTTGTGGTTGTTGGTGCTGTGGTGGTTATGGTTGTGGTTGTGGTTGTAATTGTGGTTGTGGCTGTTGTTGTTGCTGTTGCTGTTGCCGTTGCTGTTGCTGTTGCCGTTGCCGTTGCCGTTGCCGTTGCCGTTGCTGTTGTTGTTGCTGTTGCTGTTGCTGCTGCTGGTGTTGTTGTTGATGTTGTTGTTGTCGTTGTCGTTGTCGTTGTTGTTGTTGGTGTTGGTGTTGTTGTTGTTGTTGTTGTTGTTGTTGTTGTTGTTGTTGAACATTATTTATTCTAAAAAATAATTATTGTTGGGCCCCCTGGTGCGCGCCCCCCCTGCGCCGCCTAGGCCGCAGCTACATTTTCATCATTTTCGTGAGGAAGCCTCAGAAAAGAGGGTGTGTACAGGATCCGGTTGTTTTGTTGTAATCCGCTTTCCCTTGCAAAAAAAAAAATAGAAAATGACATTTCTTGTTCTAATATAATCAAATTTCAAGAATCCCTTGCAAAAAATAAGGTAAAGTGGACATTCGCGCGCGCAAGACGAAATCCTTCCAAAACCTTAGTGTTCGCAACGATTTTAACATAAAAACATCAAAAAACCAATGGTTTTTCAACAACAAATTGTCAAAATCTCATCCCGCGCGCTCTTGCGGATTCGTAGGAAACCCAACACTTTTTAAACATTTCTGTCAAACGGGCTTTTGCGAGCAACTTTTTCGAACTTCTGCGACAACGGTTGCGCACCTGCCAGGGCCATCATCCCTGTCAAATAATACCATGCGGGACACATTCGTTTTTTCTTCGCGCGCGCACGCCGTCGTCGTCGGCCGCGGGGCCCTGAATAGTAGCCACGGTCGTCCGCATGCCACGAAGTGAAGTGTCCGAACGTCATAGGGCGGGAAGCTGGGTGTGGGTGGTGGCGAAGAGTCGTTTGGAAATTTGGTAGAGCTTGAACCGGCCCCCCCACAAAGTGGGGGTATTGCCCGCCTCCTATGAAAACCCTGGCACTGGTGAGAACGGAGTGTCCCCACGTGCTAGTAATTGTTGTTGTTGTTGTTGTTGTTGTTGTTGTTGTTGTTGTTGTTGTTGTTGTTGTTGTTGTTTGTTGTCGTCGTCCCACCCGCGACCCACCCGTCACCCACCCCGCGACCAACCCCGCGACCCACGCCGCGACCCACTCGCGAACCACCCCGCGACCCACCCGCGACTCACTCTGCGACCCAACCCGCGACCCACCCGCGACCCACCCCGCGACCCACCCGCGACCCACCCGCGAACCACCTGCGACCCACCCCGCGACCAACCCGCGACACTCTGCGACCCATCCGCGACCCATCCGCGACCCACCCGCGACCCACCCTGCGACCCACCCGCGACCCACCCCTGACCCACCCTCAAGGGAGGAAAAACCACCAGGACCCGACAATTGACGTTTACTAAACGGCCCTGGGCGTTGACTAAACAGCCCTGCCCTGTTCGAATCATTCCTTGTGTGCGTTTACTAAACGGCTTCGCTTGTCGGGTGCTCGTTCTGGGGCGGATTTTCTGCCCTCTACGCCCGCGACCCACCCGCGACCCAACAGCAACCCACCCGCGACCCACCTGCGACCCACCCGCGACCCATTTGCGACCCACCCGCGACCTACTCACATTGGTTTAACAAAAAATCGGCGCCTGCGGCGAGCTCGTTGTATAATTTGTGGAACTTTGGCGCCTGCGGCGGGCTTCACCAGAGTCTCGCAAACTGCCGACGTCGCCCCACCGCCCCCTCACTCTTCTCCGCATCTGCGGGGTGCTGCGTAGAGCAGAGTCGGGTAGAATAGAGTAGAGCAGGGCAGAGCAAGGTAGATTAGAGCAGGAATAGAGTAGGAACCAAATTTGCCAGGTCGAGCGAGTCGGAAGGCCCCGCCTGCTCCCAATGCCCCCCCCGCAACTTGCGACCCACTTGCGCAACAACTTGGCACTGGGATCGGAACGCGCTCCCACCTCGCAGACGGAAGGAAGTGGCGCGCGGCCCCGCTCCCGGAGACTCGGCACAGGAGATGCAGCGCAGAGGAGCGGCAGAACTTCCGACCTCGCCATCGCTCGGACGTCCATTCCATGTGTCTTTCTCCGGTTTCGTGCGTGGTTTTTTCGCGAAATGATCAAGGATGCTCCTCGATGGTCCTCGCCGAGAAAAACACACACGTCCGAGCGACGCCAAGATGCAGCGCAGAGGAGCGGCAGAACTTCCGATGTGCGCGGCGACGGCGAAGCACATGCGCCGCGCTGACACGGCACTGCCACGTTCGCCCACGAGCTGCACGGCGCCCGGGCGAGGTCGCTTACGCTGGAGCAATGGGGGGAACACAAAAGGGGGGACGGCAGTAGGTGCGATAGTTCGTTTGCCTGAACTATTGCGCGCGAACTATTGCGAGGGGGCACGAACTATTGCAAACTGCTTAAACTATTGCGCACGAAACAAGACGAAGCAACACCCGCGCGGAACTATTGCATCCACGCCGCAAACTATTGCATCCAAGCACCAGCTATTGCATGAGCTATTGCGCCTACCCCGGTCCCCCCAGTTGCGTTCCCCCCATTACTCCGGCTTAGAGTCGGCACTTCGCCCGCGAGCTCGCGCGGCCCCGGCTGCCGCTGCCGCTGCCGCTGCGCTCTGGCGAACGAGCCGTGCGCTGCGCCCGCGCTGGAACGCCACCTCCCGAGCGACATGCGCACGGAGCCTTGGGCGAGGGCGAGCAGCCCCCGAAACAAAAAAACACGAGCGAGCGAAGCCCTGCCGCGCTGGGGCGGGAGCGCACCACCTGCGAGCGGCACCTGCGCGGCGCCTACATCGAGAGCGACAGGATCGCCCGCCCGCGCGCCGGCCAAGGTTGCTTTCGGGAGCGGCCAAGAGGGGGGTGTCCAAGAGGGGGGGGTGCAAATCATGACCCGCGGCATGTGCGCGGCCCATCGGGGGGACCAGGGACGTAATGAAATAAGACGAAGCGCCATGAGATCTGGGGAAATATCATGGCCCCCGCCATGATATCCCCCCCCCCCTAGTCATCACCCCCCTCTTTTCCGCCCCCGAAGGTTGCTTGCGTGCTAAGCGTGTGCGCCGCGCCCGGGTGGGAGCTCCACTCTCCAGAAGAGCGAGCGCGGCGCCGACTAAGCGATCCGTCGGCACTTCGCGCCCGATGCATGCCGCGCTCTCTCTCTCTCGTTCTGCCGCGCAGTTTTGCAACGCGGGCGGCGCAATGTCCGTGTTGAAACGACCTCTTTGACAGGTCGGATGGGCCCCCCCCCCAGATCCGGGTGCTATCGGCTGACTGGGTGGCAGAATGCAAGAGTGTCCCAAGGAGGGGCTCAGACAGAGCAGGAGCCGAGCAGAGCATGAGTACGAGTAGAGTAGGGTAGTAGGGTCGATTAGGGGGGAGTCGAGCAGAGTAGGTTTGGGTAGATGGTTGAGTACAGTCGGGTAGAATCGAGTAGAGTAGAACAGAGTCGAATGGCTGGTAGTATACTTGGGTAGAATCGAATGTTTTGCCATCGGCGGCTTCACCTCCACAGCTCAAAGTAGAACAGGGTAGGAGTAGAGTAGGGGTAGGAGTAGAGTAGCATAGAGTAGAGTAGGGTTAGAGTCGGTTAGAGTAGGGTCGAGTAGAGCAAATTACACTGGAACCTAACAAATTAGGGCCGATGGTTGAGTATAGCCGGGTATACGAGAGTAAAGTAGAATCGTTCAGAGGATGGTGGGGAAGATTATAGGAGAGTATATTAGAATGGAGCTGAGTTGGGGTAGGGTCGAAGTAGAGTAGAATTATTAGGAGTAGGGTAGAGCAGCGTTTAGTCGAGTGGAATAGATGGTAGAGCAGAGCCGGGCACAAAATAGTATAATAGAATATAATAGAGTAGAGTACGTAGAGTAGTGTAGAGTTCACCCCAGTCCCGTCCATTCTACTGCAGTCCACTCCAGCCCACTTTATCATAATTTTCGGACCTATGTGGAATTGCAATGCCTGTTTTTTCCCGTGCGCTGGAGGTCTGGGCCGTTCTCGGTGCCCGATCGATGCTGGCCTCCCTCGCGAGAAAAGGCCCCGCGCAGAGCGGCTGGCGACCAAGGCAAGCAAAGACCACGCGCCGGGCTCCTCCAGTAGCCGGGAGCCCTCCTCCAGCTGCGCGCACAGCTGCTGTCCGCGCCGTGGCGATGGGGGGGGGGGGGGGGGGGGCACACTCTCCTCCTCACTGGGGGGCAGCGAGGTCCGAGGTCTGAGGCTTTGAAGACACCTGAATGAGCGACGGGCACGCGCGGACAATGGACAGATCGCAACGCTGAGACAGGACGTTCCCCTCTGGGAAGAAGCCCAAGGGCCTAAGGAACGCAATGCGTGTAAGCCAGCCGCCAAGCAAACACGGAACGACGCACAAGCCGAGCTGCAGGGGGCAAACTCGTGTAGAGAACCTTGGCCTGGGAGAGACGAGCAGAGCAAAAGCAAGAAGGCGCCCAGGACACCAAGGGGGGGGCCACCCTTTCCTCCTTACAGGGGGGCAACGGTCGGGGCAGCGATGTTCGATGTCTGAGGTATTCGGACGTTTTCGTCGGCCCTCGGCTGCTTTCCAGCCTCGGGATGCCTGCCAGCGGCGGCGCCTCGCCGAGAGCGTTCTGGGGATTCCCAGATCGCCCCGAAAACCATCAGGGGACCAGCTCAAGGGGGGAGAACATCGAAACGGAATCGGCGATATATTTTTCCGATAGATCGAAGGCAGGCCCCGGGCAGTAAATCCGCTCTTTCCTGGGCGGGGTGGGCCATCGGGCACCCGTCGGTGATGAATGGGCGATTTGGGCTGGATGCGTCCCCCCTGAGCCTATCCACCCCTTAACGTTGCGCCTGACTTAATTACTCAGGGTCTCGCCACCGCTGTCGTCGTCGTGGTCGTCGTGGTCGCCGCCGTGGTGGTCGTCGTCTTCGCCCTCGTCCTCGTCGTGGTCGTCGTGGTCGTCGTGGTCGTCGCGGTCGTCGTGGTCGCCGTCGTCGTCCTCGTGGTCGTGGTGGTCGTCGTCGTCGTCGTCGCCGCCGTCGCATCGCCGCAGGCACCTTCGAGCCGCGGCCCGAGCAGCCGCACCGCCGCGCGCCCGCCCGCCCGCCCCCCCTCCGGCAGCCCTTTTTTTCCCCGACCCTCCGAGGGTCGAGCGTCAGAGATCGAGGGCCGAGGATCCAGGCCAGAGGGTCAAAGATCGAGGGCCGAGGGTCAAAGATCGAGGGTCGAGGGTCGATGATCGAGGGTCAAAGATCGAGGGTCGAGGGTCGAGGATCGAGGGTCAAAGATCGAGGGTCCAGGGTCGAGGATCGAGGGTCGAGGATCCAGGGCGGAGGGTCGAGGGCCGAGAGGAGCCTGGGCGGAGGGTCGAAGGCTGGGCATCTCGAGGGTCGACGAGCGAGCGCCGGAGCCGCGCGCGCCCCGCTGGGCAGCCGGCCCGCGTCCACGAGGGCATTGCGTGATGGCTGGCGGGTCGAGGATCGAGGGTCGAAGGTGGAGGACCGAGGATCGAGGGTCGAGGATCGAGGGTCGAGGGTCGAGGATCGAGGATCGAGGATCGAGGGTCGAGGGTCGAGGGTCGAGGGTCGAGGATCGAGGGTCGAGGACCGAGGGTCGAAGGTGGAGGACCGAGGATCGAGGCGTGTGTGGCTCCTCTCTCGGGCCGGGCGAAAAGGGGGGGATGGCAAAGGGGGGGTTTGAGAGTCGGCTCGCGTAGCTGGTCTTCCCGGCGCCTCCCGGCGCCGGAGGCGGCCATGTATCGAGGAATGGGCCCCTCGGTGGGGCCGAAACCAGCTGCATGCAGCAAATTTCGTAACCCCCCCTTTCCCAAATCGGGTCCGGGTGGTTCCTCCTCCCTTGAGGGTGGGTCGCGGGGTGGGTCGAGGGTGGGTCGCGGGGTGGGTCGCGGGGTGGGTCGGTGGGTCGCGGGGTTGGGTCGCTGATGGGTCGCGGGTGGGTCGCGGGGTGGGTCGCGGGGTGGGTCGCGGGGTGGGTCGCGGGGTGGGTCGCGGGTGGGTCGGGGGGTGGGTCGCGGGTGGGTCGCGGGGTGGGTCGCGGGTGGGGTCGCGGGGTGGGCCGCGGGGTGGGGTCGCGGGGTGGGTCGCGGGGTGGGTCGCGGGTGGGTCGCGGGTGGGACAACGACAACAACAGCAACAACAACACCAACAACGACATCATCATCAAGAACAAAAACAACAGCAACATTAACAACAGCAACAACAATCATTTTAAGACTGTTCGCCCTTATCTGCTCGAGTGTCCAATAACGCGTATGTCCCAAACCATCGACACCCGCCTTCTTCGTCTTCGATCGAACCCCTTTTTGGGGGGTATACCTTTCTTCCCTGCAGGCCAGGCCCCGGCAAGCGGCGGGGCGGCCGCAGACCGTCGACCTGGTCAGCGGCAGCGCTGATCGGCGGGGCGGCCGCGGACCGTCGACCCGACCCCAGGAGGGACAGACAGCGGACCGACCACGACGACGACGAGGACGTCGACGACGACGACGACGACGGCGACGACGAGCGAAAGCGAGAGTGAGAGAGAACGACAGCAGGGCCACGAAGGACACGAAGTAGGCCACGAAGGGCGACAGCAGGGACACGAAACGAATGCGTATGGGGCCACGAAGACAACTATGGGGCCACTGAGGGTAGCAACTGGGCCATGTAGGACAGTGAGGGGGCCACAAACAGCGACAGCGGGGCCACGAAGGGCATGCACATGGGGCCACAACGGGCGCGACTCCTGGGTGCCTGGGTGTCGGGAGCGGCGCTTGAGCAAATTGCAAGAAATTCCAACGCAAGGGCGCTATTCTTCAGCAAATTGCAGGAAAGTCTCCAGCGAGAGCGCGACTCCAGAGCGCCGGGAGAGCGATTCCTCGATGAATTGTAAGGAAGTCCCAAGCGAGAGCGCAATTCCTGAATAAAATGTGAGGAAGTCTCGGGCGGGAGCGGGGGCCCTGGCTAAATTGTAAGGAAGTCTGAAGCGGGAGCCGTTGTTGTTGTAACCCGGGGGCCAGGGGCACAATTTGAGCATCAATATTTCCCATGTCAAAAAAACCGGGTGCGAGCGTCGAGGGGCACACTTTGATTGAGAAAAAACAGTGTGCACCGGTGGGGGGGGGGGTCTACACTAATAATTCTTCAGAAATGAGAGCTCAACAACCACACCAACGCAGCAAGCAGAATTCTCACCACAAATTCCCTGCTCAGGCAATGGATGACCGTTCGGCCCCCTCACTCTGATATATATATATATATATACACACATAGGTATACCTACACGTAAGAAAGAGAGAGAGAGAGAGAGAGAGCGAGAGAGAGAGAGAGAGAGAGAAAGAGAGATAGAGAGAGTCCCCCAATAGTGCTTACACTTACGGCTAATTGCTTCTGTTCTAACGATCTGGGCCGTGTCTTCAATCTGGCGGTTATGTCGCCGCCGTCGCCGCTCCATCGCCGCCTCGTCGCCGCCCGTCGTCTGGGCCGCGTCGTCGGTCTGGCGTCTATGTGGCCGCCGTCGCCGCCTCTTCGCCGCCGTTGGTTTTGCACCACGTAGATTGCAAGCCAAAAACATCGCGCCTGCGGCGCGCTCGTTGATCGCTCACATCCTAGAAGGCACTACAGCTATTGCACAACAGCATAAATGGTAAAATCATAGCTTGCACATCATTTTGTGGGCAATCACAGTTATTGCACCATGTAGGTTGCAAACACACACACACGTATTGCACAGCATAAATTGATTCACATAGATTGTTCCGCATGAGTTGCGCCACAGCGATTGCACAACAGTAGTTACTCCAAACAGATTGAACCACACAAATTGCACAACACAGATGGCACAACATTGATTCTCCTTTCTAAAAACAAAAGAAGATCTACCCCCCCCGGCGTTATCGCTACCCCTTTCGGGTAAGTAAATCATATATGATTCTGACCACATGTCCATCCTAAAAATGAATTTGCGCTATCCCCCGGGGGCCGGTACCCCCCCCTGAGGGCCCCTGGTAAAAAAAAGAAGAAAAAAACACTATGCGGTGACATTTGTTGCTCTAACATAGCACTTTTTCACGAATCCCTTCCAAAAGATGAAACGAAGTGTACACGCGCGCGTCGTCGCGCGCGCATGCCGAAATCCTTCAAAAACCTTCGGTGCCGGAAGGATGTCGCAATCGAGTCTCAAAAAAACATACAAAAACATAGGGTTTCGCAGCACTGATTTGCTAAACAAGCTTCAGCGCGAGCTCTTGCGAAATCTTAAGAAAATCGTAGGGTTTTCAAGATTTTCACAGAATGCTACCAAACGGGCTTCGCGCGCGCACGTCGATCTCTGTCGAACGCCCTTGCGCGTGTGCCGTCGCGAGCATCCTCTGCAAAAAATGGGACGAAGTGCAGACGCGCGCGTCGTCGCGCGCGTATGCCGAAATCCTTCAAAACCCATCGGTTTCGGAAGGATTTCAAAATCGTGTCTCCAAAAAACCTACAAAAACCCAAGGTTTCGCAACACGGATTTTCAACAAAAGCGTGCGCGCGCGCTCTTGCGTCGTCGTCGTCGTCGTCGTCGCCGTCCTCCCTCCTCTCGCGTCGTCGTCGTCGTCGCCTACGTCGTCCTCTGTCTTTCCTCGTCTTCGTCGTCATCGTCCTCTTTGGTGTCGTGGTCGTTTCCGTCGTCGTTGTCGCCGTGGTCGTCCTTCCTCCTCCTCCCTCGTCGTCGTCGTCGTCCGTCGTCGGCGTCTCGTCGTCGTCCCTCCTATTTCGTCGTCGTCGTCGTCGTCGTTGTCGTCGTCGTCTTCCCTCCTCCCTCGTCGTTGTCGTCGTCGGCGTCACCGTCCTTCCTCCTTCTTCGTCGTTCGCGTCGTCGCCGTCCTCCCTCCTCCCTCGTCGTTGTCGTCGTTGTCGTCGTTGTCGCCGTCGTCGTCCTTCCTCCTCCCTCGTCGTCGCCTTCGTTGGCGTCGTCGTCGTCTTCGTCGTCGTCGTCAGCGTCGTTGTCGTCGTCGAAGTCGACGGAGACGTCGTCGGTGTCGTCGTAGTCGTTGTCGTCGCAGTCAGTCTTAATAGGTTGTGCAAACCAAGTTGCGGGTGGGTGGGTGGGATGTTTGCGCGAGCAGTGGAGATGACGACTTCAAGTTCAGCAGAGTGGATTGCACCGCATAGATTGCACCACATCTATTGCAACACTTATATTGCTCCACCTAGTTTGTACCACATGGGTTTACCACATAGTTTGCATGACATAGTTTGTTCCACATGAATTGCACCCTATATATTGCACATCATAGACTGGACCACACATGTTACGCATCATGTATTGCACATCGTCGATAGTACAACGCATACTGTACCACGCCACAGGGATTACACAGCATAGATTGCACCACGCAGGTGACTACAAAACACTGTTTGGAATCCATGTTGGCTAACATCTACTCGAACCTTCGGAGATTCTCGCATATTTCGTAGTCGGCGCTGAACCCCCTCTCCCCACAGTTTTGGCGGTGCCTCCGAAGCGCGCCGCGCGCCAGTGAACGGGTGCGGGAAGAAGGGGTCCAACACCGACGCCCGAGTAGTCGTGCGGCCCTCTAACGTTTTACGTGTCATGTCCTCAACAGCTCGTCTGTAAAGGTTGTCGAACATGCTTTCTCACGCCCGGTCCAGGAGCCTGGGACCTCGAAATCGAAGGCTTGGCATGTCTCCCCATCGTGACCCCCCTTCGTGAACTGTGTAAAGCTGTGCAGGGGCTTCTGCCGCAAGGTTGTCATTCTCTTCGACCCACAGCCCCCCGTACGATGGCCCAACACATTGTGGTAGTCTACATGCCTCCTTCAAATTGACGCGCTTGACGATATTGCTGCTGACTCTGAGCATGCAGATGACAATTCTTATCGTGCTGCTCACAAGCACGTTAGCTTTGCGCATGCGATGGCAACTCGCATTACGAGCAACACTCCAGCACGAGAGCTAGCGAGAGTACATACAGATACGTGGCCACCGATAGAAGGCCATGGCATCGTGCCTCGTGTTGCTTCGCCGCCGCGAGTACATGAGACAGCTGCGTCTGAATGCCACTGCTCCTGCCCATCCTCGGCGCCATCTATGTCAAATCCAATAGGGCAGACAGAAAGGATAAGCTGGCGCCGTTCACACCGGCATGTGTGCTTGGGGAGAAGCCAGAGTTCGAGCAGTTGGAGCAAGGCGATCTAACGTCTACGTGGGATGGGCACTACGCCTCCTGTCCTTCCCATCCCCATTCTCCTCCTCCTCCTCCTCCTTCCGCTCGTCCTCCTCCTCCTCCCCCTCCTGCCTCCTGCCCCCTCCTCCCCCTCCTCCTCCGCCTCTCTCCTCCTTCTCCTCCTCCTGATCCTTCTTCTCCTCCTCCTCCTCCTCCTCCTCCTCCTCCTCCTCCTCCTCCTCCTCCTCCTCCTCCTCCTCCTCCCCCCCCTTCTCCGATTCCTCCTTGCACCGCCGCTGCTCTTCTTCTCCGGAGAGGCGGCGAGGCTTCGAGCACGCTGGACGAGGCGACCTCAGCATGTGCATTGCGCCCCGTGTGTGTGTGTGTGTGTGTGTGACATGGACACTACGCCTGCTTACCCTCCGCCCCTCCACAAGAGGGGGCGACGAGGTGGGACCGTGGGGAGATTCGGGCGAGCGGCGACGGGGATTCTCTGTGTTTGAACACGGCTGCCCCGCTGCATGCCCAGACCGCATTAGAGGTATGAGTCAGGAGGTCCGCTCCTTTCTCTTTCGGGCCGTGACTCTTCGCGTATATTGTTCCGGCAAGCCCGCTTCCACTTGCCTTCCGAAGGCCCCTGAAGCTTAGCGAGACGGGCTCCCCACGCACTTGTCTTACAACCAATAGAAAGACTTTTTGGATGCTGCAGACCAGACGCATTGGGAAAACAAGCGATTCCTGTCCGCTTGAGCGGTTGCCTTCACAAGCGAGTCGGACAGCATTCGCACTCACTGGCAGCGTCGACCATACTAGAAAACACGAACGACTGAAAGGAGGAGGAGGAGGAGAAGGAGGAGGAGGAGGTGCGCTGCCCACTGAGGGAGGGGCACTCAGAAATGGTCGCGTCGTGAAAAAACAAGACGGGGCATTTTTGTAGTTTTCGGGCTCTGGGGGACTTCGCTGGGTCCCGGCACCGTGAAACAACGACTCGGGACTAAACGCTGGTCCAAGGGAAAGGGTCGGGACTTCCCGAGGCCGCGTATCAAAAAGACCAAGACGTTGCTTGTCTGGGGCAGGGAGGCCCAGGTAAGAGTTAGAGGAGAAAAGGACATGTGTGTGTGTGGGGACGTCCATCCGACGAGGTGCCCTCGGAGGAACCTCTTTGTTCGACCGCCCCGGTTCCAAGCCCAGGCGGCGGAGGAGGAGGAGGAGGAGGAGGATAGGGGAGATGGAGGAGGAGGAAGAGGAGGATGAGGATGAGGAGGAGGATGGGGGAGGAGAGGCGGAGGAGGAGGAGGAGCAGGAGCAGGAGGAGAAGGAGGAGAAGGAAGGAGGAGGAGCCGGAGGAGGAGGAGGAGCAGGAGCAGGAGGATGAGGAGGAGAAGGAAGAGAAAGAGAAGAAGATAGATGAACGCAAAACGGCATAAACATAAACTTTGAACGATCCGCATGGATTTCTGCGACTTGCTTGGATCTCCCTGGAGCGCGGATCGCGCTAGGGGCGGCGGCGGAGGCGCCGCCTGGGGGGCCCTGGCGCCGATCCAAGCAATCTGCGCGGATCGCTGAAAGCTCATGCTTATGCAATTTCATTTTATTCGAGAGGCGGAGGAGGAGGAGGAGGAGGAGCAGGAGGAGGAGGAGGAGGAGCCGGAGGAGGAGGAGGAGGACGAGAATGAATGAATGGAAGACGACTCTGGGCCCGCATCTCTCCCTGTCCCTGCTATGCCGAGGCGGACTGAACAGCGTGCGGCAAGCTCGTGTATGTAATGCGTGTAAAACTCGTGGTTTTGCAAGTGAAACACACAGGCGTGTAATATGTACGAGAGAGTGCACCCGTCGGACGACTAAAAAAAGTCATGAGGTTCAGAAGGGGCCCAGCGGGCCCCGACGGGCCTGTAGGCTGGGCCCCAGGGTCACGCGCACCGACGCGTAGGGCACGAACAGACCCCAGGGAGCAAGGACAACTAAGGCGTTAGCCAAAAAGAATGGGCCAACAGGGGGGGGCGGACCTCGCGGTAGCGTGAAACAGGTGGGAGGCGACAACGATCCGTCATTAGATGATCACTTCACGCGGTCACCGTCCGATACGTAGTGCAGCGCATTGGGGAGGAGGCCGAAATTGAAGAAGAGCCTGCCCCGCGCTGCATATATGAATGCATGCGCCCTACGCATGCTCACCTGCTATCTTTTGCGTCTACTGCGTTCTGTAGTATCTCCTCCATTGCGCCTGGTGGCGCCGCGCCCAGCGCCCTGCGCCCGCCGATCTCCTCGAGTGCCTTCTGGAGCAGGCCGCGGACTGTCAAGGGCGAAGGCAGCTGCTGCTCGTCTGATTCGGGCGGTACGCTCGGCTGTGCCACATCCCTCATCATCAGGTGGAGCTTCCTCTTGTTCTGGTCGTAGCACTTCGTGACTCGGAACAGCCGTACCATGTCGTACAGGTCGTGAGGCTGCAGCTCGCACCACACTCTGCCGTGCCAATCTTTGAGCATCGCGTGTGTCCTCTGCACCAGCGCGGGCCCACGCTCTAGCAACTTGGTCACGAACCCATTGAATATATGAAGGTGAGGAGGACCGAGCTGGTGGCCTTTGCCTCGGGCTCGGACTTCGTGCGAATACGTCGCCCCTGCCTCCTGCGCGGCCTCGATCTCCGGCAGGTCGGCGGTCAGGAAGTACGTGTCCACTCCTGCGGCCCACAGCTCGCGCACCAACTGGGTCGTCATGAACGTCTGCTTCACCATCACGTTGATGAAGTTGGCCTGCTTCTTGGTGAACCCCATGTCCTTGATCTGCCCGAGGTGCCGATTGCGCTGCTGCTTGCTGTTGGGCCCGCTGGCTGCGGCCGCGACGGAGGCGGAGCCTGGGGTGGGAGCGGAGCTCTTGCCGCCCTTGTCCTTCTGCGGGGGGCCGCCGCCCTTGGCCTTGGCCAGCACGGGAGCGCCCTCGGGCTCTGCCCCTGGCGGCCGCTTCTCCAGCATCCACTTGGGCTTGGGGGTCGCCATCGCCAGCCCGTCTCTCAGGAATGAAAGGCAAGTGCCGCTCGCAAATGTGATCCTGGAGCTGAGCCAAATCGAAATACGAAGACGTGGCGCACACAGGACAAACAAGCCTGGGGACGACCACTGGATGTAGTGCATGCGCGCTGAGAACATCACAAACTCCCCGACGAAATGCCCGACAGAGGTGAGCCTTCGCGGTCTTCTGGAAAGCAAAGGAAGTGCGACACGCTGGACACTGGTTCGTGACGACACATCTGGCATAGTAGGAGAAGTTGCCATGAGAGCCGCCCTGGGTGTGAGTCTGGTGCGCGATGAGGGCAGCATGGGCGAAGAAGCGGGCGCCACACACGTCTCCATCATCCGTAGTGCATCTGCATACGCGCACGCAGCCAGAGGGACCCAATAATTCCTCAATTCCATCCTGCGAGGCGGAGAGGCAGGGTCCGAAATCGATAACGTCCAGCTCAGTCTTACCGCTCTGCCAGATCTTGCGCAAAGCAGAAACATCAGCCACCAGAAACTGATGCGATATGTAGTCGTCATGGAAGAGCGCATGGATGTCCTCGCCCCAGACGGAGCGCCAGTCTTCATAATCTGTTAGAAGCTCGAGCCTGCAAACGTCAGTCACGAAACGAACGGCGAACGGGTTGGCGTGAACGGTGAGGCGGCCCTCGGACAGGGTGGGGGCATTCTCGAAGCCGACGCGACCGAAGAGGAGGCTAATGACCTGGGAATGTTCTTCGGGCCATCTAACCATGGCCTGGTACCATCGAAGTCTCTGAACTAACAACTCGACCCCAGACGGAACAATATTCATCCATTTCCAGACCTCCCGAGAGTCCTTAATAATGGGATGATCTCCAGAACGGCCACACAAAGCCCCCGCAGCAATACATCGGATCTTACCCAAGAGCGCGATGTCCAGCTGGGCCTCTTGGGAGCTCGTGAGGAGATACGGCGTAAGTCCAGACAACAGCGCACCTTGCACCACAGATATGAATACTAGCCTCTTCACCTTAAAAGGGGCCCCCGAGGTCCACAAATACTTAAAAGACATCCACCCCCTGTTGGCCGCTACTTTACTCAGTGCAAGCTGGTGGGAGAAGGCGCCAGAGGGCAAACACTGAGGTCCCAAGTACCTGGTGCGCGGGGCCACTCGGGGCCCCCCGACCTCCGCAGCGTAAAACTGGCGAGTGGCCTTGTAGCCACAAAGGCGGGGGACCAAAACTTGTTTCGACGTGTTTTGCTTGTATCCGTACGCAGCCAGGGCATTGCCGAGCTTAGCCTGGGCTTCGCGCGCTGTGGCGACAGCCTCGGAAAGTGCCCCCTCCTGGAGTAGCAAAAAGTACGCCAGATCGTCCACGTATTTGAACAGGCCCGCATAGACCTCGCGCCCGAACACGGGGCACGACACGCACAAAGCAGGGTCCTGAAACTGGGCGAGCCACTCCTGGAGGGGGCGGGCAAAATCAACTCGAAATTCGTCGGGCGCACTGGGGTCCCCCATCAAAGCCCCGCTTTGGAGGTGAAGGGTGGTGGGGCGATCAACGCCCTCGAGGTGAAGTAGGTGCGTGGTGCGCCTGTCGCTGAGCAGGGCAACATCCCCTGCTGGCAAATACTCTAAAAGTCCTTGATTCATGCGCTTGTGCTCGCAACAACCGAAAGCATTCTTCATGTCATCGAAAACAGCGATGTGCCACACGCGTGCGCTACGCAAGCGATCCGCCAAGATCTGCGTGCCCAAAATGGCATTCTCTCGCCTGCGTCGAGGAATGCATCCGTGGTCGTACTCCGCAGGCGCAGCGTGTGGGACCGTCCTATAGATGCCCCTGGCAATGGCTCGAAAGAAGGGGCAGAGGCCGTGCAGAAACCGAGTGCCGCCGTCAGGTTTGGGAGTCTGCCAACCGAGAGAAAACCCCGCACACGTAGGAAACCTCCCCACCACCCGCCAGCACGTGGCCAGACTTCCCAAACCAATCTTGATGGCCTCTACCTCAGGGGGCTCAGGCTTTCCGCCAACTCCGAAGGGGGAAATACGTGGCTTGCTATAATACTTAGGCAGGAGAAGCATGAGCCAAATCTCGCCAGGGAGGGACCAGGCAGGGACGGAACGTCTGCGCGAAGCCTTGCGGAGCACCCACGATGCTCTGCGAAGGTCTCAGAGGAGGACGAGGACGAGGACGAGGAGGAGGAGGAAGAGGACGAGGGGAAGATGAGCAGGGGGAGGAGGGGGAGCGGCCAAGAGAGGGGCAGAGGGTAAGAGGCGGGCAGGAGGGGAGGAAAGGGAGGAGAAGAGGAGGAGGGGCAGGGGGCGGAGGGGAGGAGGAGGGGAGGAGGAGCAGGGGGAGGAGAGGGAGCGGCCAAGAGAGGGGTGGGGGGGAAGAGGCGGGCAGGGAGGAAGGAGAGTGATGAGGGGAGCAGGAGGAGCAGGGAGAGGCGGTGAGGGGAGGAGGAGCAGGAGGAGGAGGAGGGCGGCAAAGAGAGGGGAACCAGCGGCCAAGAGAGCAGGACAGAGGGCGAGCGGCCGCGTCGGCGGCCACCCGAGAGTGCAGCGAGGGCGGACTGCGGCGGACCAGCTGTCCGCGGCGACCAGAGCCAGCCGCGAGGATCTGGCCGCAAACAAGGCCGACGAGGAGGAGGAGGAGGAGGAGGAGGAGGAGGAGAAGGAGGATGAGGAGGAGGAGGAGGAGGAGGAGGAGGAGGAGGAGGGGGAGGAGGGGGGAATGAGGGGCAGAGGGGGAAAGTTGGGGAGGATGGGATGAAGAGGGGCGATAGTGGAGGGGGGGGAGAAGGGAAGGACGAGGGAGATGGTAGAGGAGGGGTGAGAAGTGGCCAAAAAACCACGCGTCGTGATTTCTTGCCTCAGCGCTCCTGGGCCCGCGTTGCTCCATCCCCTGCCTGCGCCCGTGCCCGTCCCTGTTCGGGCGAGGGTCGACGAAGAGCTGCTGCCCTGCGCCGGCGACCTCCTCTCGGAGGAGCGGGGGCAGGAGACGGCTCCAGCGAGCCGAAGGATGAGGAGCAGGAGCAGGAGGAAGAAGGAAAAGGAGGAGGAGGAAGATCATGTGCGATGGCAGGAGGAGGAGCAGGAGGAGGCTCCTCCTCCTCCTCCTCCTCCTCCTCCTCCTTCTCTTCTGCTCTTCTTCTTCTGCTTCTCCTCTCCTTCTTCTTCTTCTTCTTCTGCTTCTGCTTCTGCTTCTGCTTCTGCTTCTGCTTCTGCTTCTGCTTCTGCTTCTGCTTCTGCTTCTGCTTCAGCGCTGCTTCTGCTTCTGCTTCTGCTTCTTGCTTCTTCTTCTCTTTCTCGCTCTCTGCTTCTCTCTCCCCTCCGCCCTTCCTCCTCCTCCCTCCCTCCTCCTCCTCCTCCCCCTACCTCCTCCTCTCTCCTCCGCCTACCGCCTCCACCTCCTCCTCCTCCTCCTCCTCCTCCTCTCCTCCTCCTCCTCCTCACGCCTCCGCCTCCGCCTCCCCGCCTCCGCCTCCTCCTCCGCCATCACACCGCCTCCGCCCTCATCCGCCTCCGCCTCCATCTCCGCCCTCCATCCCCTCTCCTCCTCCTCCTCCTCCTCCGCCCTCCGCCTCCTCCTGCCTCCTCCTCCTCATCCTCCTGCCTCCTCCTCCTCCTCCTCCTTCCTCCTCCTCCCCTCTTCCCTCCTCCTCCTCCTCCTCCTCCTCCTCCTCCTCCTCCTCCTCCTCCTCCTCCTCCTCCTCCCTCACCTTCTGGCTCCTGGTGCGGGAATGTGTGCGGCGCTTGCAGCTGTGAGTGCCTCTGCGGGCTAGCTGCACTGAGCCGAACTCCTCCTCCTCCTTCTCCTCCTCCTCCTCCTCCTCCCCCTCCTCCTCCTCCTCCTCCATTCCTAACTCCTCCCTGCCACACACACACACACCGAGGCCGGTCGAAAGGGCGGGCTGGGCGTTTCGCCTGAGACCTCCTCACGATGTATGACCCTGAAGCTCAGAAACTGGCAACAGTTCACAGATAGAGGGCGGGTGGTTTTCAAAATGTAACCGTCGCCTTAGCACCGCGCGCATTCGTTTGAACAGATTGCACAAACTCCAAGGATTAAGGGCGGGGCGTTCTGAACATGTGGGTCTCGCCTTAGCGCCGCGCACATTGGTTTTGGTTTTCAAAATGTGACTCTCGCCTCAGCATCGCGCACATTCGTTTAACACATCTGCAATGGCTTCACAGTTTGAGGACGGGCCGATTCCATGATGTGGCTCTCGCCTTTACGCAGCGCGCGTTCGTTGTACAAAAATGCAAGCGCTTCGCGGATTGAGGGCGGGTTGTTTTCACAATGTGGCTCTCGCCCCAGCGTCGCGAACACTCGTTTTACATATTTGCAAAAGTTTCACGGATTGAAGGCAGGTGGCTTTCAAACTGTGACTCTCGCCTCAGCGCCGCGCATATTCGTTTCAAACATTTGCAAAATCTTCACAGATTCCCATGGTCAGCGTGCCAGAAACCGTGTGTTGGAAGGACTTCGGACTGCGGTGCTGAAGCCTCATGAATGGTGCTCTGGCACAATTCAGGATCGTCAACAATCATGTTGGCTCCTGGCGGTGGAGTGCCGAAGATGATGTTTTGGCGCGCTTCAGGGTTTTCAAACGGTTGTTTCCCAACGAGGCAATTCCTCCAGTGGGAATGAGCCCGTGTAGGGGCCTGTGACAAAAGGGAGCTTGGGGGGAAGGTTCGTTCTAAAATCGTTGATGAGCCTCGGGTTTCCACTGGTCCTTCGCCTCCTCCTCCTGTTCCTGCTCCTCCACCTCCTCCACCTCCTCCTCCTCCTCCGCCTCCTCCTCCTCAACCTCAACCTCCTCCTCCTCCCCCTCCTCAACCTCCTCTTCCTCCTCCTGCCCCCTCCTCCTGCTCCTCCCCCTCCCCCTCACCTTCTGCTCCCGCCCTCCCCCTCCTCCTCACTCCCCCCTCCTCCTCCTCCACCTCCTCCTCCCTCCTCCTCCTCCTCCTCTCTCCTCCTCCTCCTCCTCCTCCTCCCTCTCCTGCTCCTCCCCCTCCCCCTCCCCCTCCTCCTCCCCCTTACCTTCCGCCTCCGCCTCCCCCTCCTCCTCAAGCTCCTCCTCGTCCTCCTCCTCCTATCTCGGGCGCGCTGGGAGCAGGGGGCGGGGGCGCATCGTGGCCCGAGGTGCGTGTGTGCGGGGGCGGCGATGGGGGCTAAGGGGGGCGCTTCCAGAGAATAGCAATAATAATATTCACCAGACAACTAAGAAACACAATAAGAACAACGTCACGAAAGATAAAGAGTGATGAACATGATGGAGGTAATAATGCCCATGTTTGGAGGAAGAAGAAGAAGAAGAAGAAGAAGAAGAAGGAGAGGGTGCTATGCTATCATGGCCCCGCCAATCTACCCATTCGCCCCTGGCCACACGACAGGGGAGGGCGATGGGACGGGGAGAGAGATCCCCTGTCGCCCCCGCGCTTTGAAAACCATGGCGCAACATGTGTTGGTAAACGAGCGACGATCCACAGCGAGTCTCACGCGAGATAACATAGCGACCTTCCGCGGCGGCTGATGCGGGCCGCCAGCGCGGCACGCTACATTGGAGACGAGGGTGCTTACTCCAGATTTCGTAATAAAGGGAGGGGGGTCTCATTTCGGGGGGGGTCTCTTCCAGGCTATCTTGGAGGGCCTGGGGGGTCTGGGGACGATGTTTTGGAGGGTTCTCCCACGGGGGGGGTCTAAAACTTTTCGTCTGGGAGGGTTGAGACCCCCTCCCTTTAATTACGAAATCTGGAGTACGCGCGACCTTGCGCGGGCAACCTACGTGCCGATGTCGGCGCAGACGACCCCGTCTTACTGCGCCGCTCAAAAATTTCCGCCGCCGGGGAGCCGTTCTCGCGCCCCGAGCCGCCAAACGACTGCTCGGGGTGAGCAGCCGCTCCCCAGGAGGAGGCCCAGACCTCTGGGGAGCCCTGCTGTTGGGCGTGGCTTAATGGGTAATGGGGGGTCACAAATGGGGGGGTCAGAAAAGGTTCCCTTTCGTGCCCCTTTCGGGCCCCTCCGGAGCCTCAGGGGGCTCGTTTAGGTACCGTTTGGGTACCTTTTCGGACCATCCGCGACACCCCCCCATTTACGACCCCCACATTACGCGGCGCCCAATGCTGCGAACAAATCCGGATGCCGGGTGTTTTGGTGAGGGCGTCGGGAAGGATGTTCACTGTCCTGGGGCCCGATCGCTGGCCCGAGACGCCGAGATCCGGGAAACAGCGCCAGGACTAACACAATCATGCCGTCGGAGATCTGGGGAGGAAGAGGGCGGGGAGCCTTGACGACGTCAACGACGTCGTTTCGGACGTTTGCGGGCGTCTCCGGAGGCTCGCGCCGCGACGGCTGGGCGCAGATCGAGCAAGCGGCCAGGACGGACCAACAGTCCTTGGCGGTCTTTGCGGTGGTCCCTGGTCCGGCAGTACCTCGTCGGTCGAAGGGGTGGAGCAGGAGGAGGAGGAGGAGGAGGAGGAGGAGGAGGAGGAGGAGGAGGGGGACGAGGAGGAGGGGGACGAGGAGGAGGAGGAGGACGAGGAGGAGGAGGAGGAGGAGAACAATGGCCGAAAGCCTGATGCCCACCCACGCCGATCTTGGGCAGGCCAATCCTGGACTTGACCAGGATCGGTGACGGCGTGCAGGGGCGGCAGGGCCACAGGGGGTGCGCTGTGAGGGTGCAGGGCCCCTGGGGCACGGCGCGGGACGTGAAGGGAGGGGGAGGGCCCAGACTGTTCGTCAATTCGAAGCTCAATCGGGGCGGCTGGCGTTTTTCAATTCGAAACTAAATCGGGGAGGACCCAGACTTGTTGTCGATTCGAAGCCAAATCGGGGCGGCTGGCGTTTTCCAATTCGAAGCTAAATCGGGGAGGGCCCAGACGTTTTGTCGATTTGAAGCCAAATCGGGGCGGCTGGCGTTTTTTTTTTCACTCGAAACTAAATCGGGGAGGGCCCAGGCTTGTTGTCAGTTCGAAGCCGAATCGGGGCGGCTGGCGTTTCCCAATTCGAAACTACAGTGGGGGCTCGGCCACAAGAAACCTTCGCAAGAAACCCAACCCTGAAACACGCGATCTGTTCCGTGAAAATCCACATGTGCCGATCGAAAATCGCCAAGATCTGATTGGGAGCCCATCCAAATCCAAGAAACCCAGGGCACCCTGGCAAAATCCAGCTGGTTTCTTTCGGGGGCGGCAAAGAGGGGGGCGTCCAAGAGGGGGGGGTGCAAATCATGACCGGCGGCATGTGCGCGGCCCAGCGGGGGGGCCAGGGACGTAATGAAATAAGAAGAGGCGCCATGAAATCTAGGGAAATATCATGGCCCCCGCCATGATATCCACCCCCCCCTAGTCATCACCCCCCCCCCTCTTTTCCGCCCCCGATTCTTGGCACGCGCCCCCACTGTAAATCGGGGAGGGCCCAGACTCTTGTTGTCAGTTCGGAGCTACATCGGGGCGGCCGGCGTTGTGCCACCTGTGGCCCCCGGAGGCTGGCTTCGGGCCCCCCGGGCCGTCGGGCAGCTGCGCCTGAGGAGAGGGGGGGGGGGAAGGGCGTCGAGAGGGCTACAGTCGGGGCGTTGACCTAAGGAACCCTAAATAAGGAACGAGGCCCCTTTTTTCCATAAGTTAAACTTCGATTTCGTATCGAAAACCTAAGGGAAATCTAAGGCAAGCTGCGAAACACTTGAGGAACGCGGAGCCCCTCCCCAACGAAGAGGGTTCCTTCTTCAGGGCCCCGACTGTAGGAGCCCGGGTCTCGAGCAGATCGAGACGCTGGATGTCCATGGAGGGGGAGGAGGAAGTGGAGGCGGAACAAGAAGAGGAGGAAGGAACAAAGAGATGGAGGAGGTGGAGGAGGAGGAGGAGGAAAGGGAGGATCGAGGTTCGAGCATCGAGATATTTAGACGTGTTGGTCCTTGTTGGGCCTCCAGGGCAGGTGGGAATGGATGGGGAGTGGGAGTGGGAATTGGAAACGAACGGGCGAGAAATGTGGAGGTGAAGGAAGGTCAGGCTCGTGAGCGGCAGCATGGGAAAGGGACAGCAGCCGACTCTCGCGCTCTCACGACTACCCTTACGAGTTTGGAGCGCGGAGTATTATCGCTGCGGACGGGGGGTGCAGCCTTGCCATGTAACTATACCGCTCCACAAGGAGGCTGTCGGTTCGGAACCGACAGCCTCGCTGTGGAGTGGTATAGTGACAGGGCATGACCTCAAACCAACATGCAGAGCGATCTCACCGCACTGCGAGAGATGCAGCACGCGCAAACAAGTTGGATTGAGTGCGAACTCACCCACCTTGGCACCCCCCCCCCTCCCCACCTCTCTTCTCCCCGTCTACGTCCACCTACATACCCCTCTTCCACGGGAGGGGGAGGGGGAAATCCCCCCATCCGCTTCGGGCACCTCGGGCACCAAAGCGGTTCGGCGAGCTCGCCAGCAGTCGATAAGACGCCTCGATTCAAAGTTGGCCCGAACGAGTATGAGACGGGTACATATACACAGAGACACAAAAACGTGTATGAATACTATGCTTATATATTACACATCCATACACTAGAGTCACGCGCGGGCTTCGCGCGAGCTCAGATTCTAGCACGCCCCAGCCCTTCACAAGCCGACGCATAAACTTCTGGGGGGGGGTCATCTCAAGGGCCTTGTGGGCGCCATCGAGAGGTTCTGAGGGTTCCTTAATTTGAACGCCCGTGTAAGAATGTTCTCCAGGAGCTCCCCCGAACCATCCAAAAGGGGGTTAGAGAAGCCCTATATGGTGACCCCAGAGGGGCGGACGCGTGCCTTAGGAAGTCTACATGATGCGTCCGCGCGAGGCGCGAAACAAGGCTGAGAGAGCACCCAATAGGGATTAGCCCGAGCCGGCACGAGGAGGTCATCTTCAGGGAAAAGGGTCAACAGAGAAGAGCCTGAGTCCCCTTCGATGCGGTGGCGTGTGTGTGTGTGTGTGTGTGTGTGTGTGTGTGTGTGTGCGTGCGTGCGTGCGTGCGTGCGTGCGTGCGTGCGTGCGTGCGCGCGCGCGTGTGTGTGTGTGTGTGGTTGCGTGTGTGTTTGTGTGTGTGTGCGCTTGTTGACAAAAGCGTGTGTGCGTGTGTGTGTGTGTGTGCTTGTGTTTGTGTGTCTGTGTGTGTGCGTGTCCGCGTGCGCGGGTGTTTTTGCGTTCTAAGGAGTGGCGCGTCGCTGCCGTCGTCGTCTTCCTCATCCTTTCTCCTCCGCGTTTTCCTTTTCTTTTCTGCTCCTCCTCCTTTTCCTCCTCTCCCTCGTCCTCCTCCTCCTCCTCCCTCCTCGCGCCGGCGCTATTTCTGACAGGAATGGCGTCGAAGGATCGTCAGGAATGCCTCGGGACGTCGGGGGGGGGGCTCTTGGGGGCCTTGTGGGGTTTCCTGGGAACTGTTGGGGGCCTCTTAAGGCCTCTTTGGGGTCTAGGAGACTTCTTGGGGCCTCTTGGAGAGCCTTTCGGAAGCCTCTTCGTGACTCCTGGAGACCTCTAGGGGCGGAGAGCTTCAATTGTCCCTTCGGGGGCCCTCTCTGGGCTCCTTTTTGGGGCGTCCTGGGGCCCTTTTTGACCGTCTGAAGGCCCTCTGGCGCCGTCTTGGGATGATATTTGGGGCCCCTCGGGGGCCGTCTTGGACGCTGTGAAGGTCCCAGAGGCGACGGTGGAAAAATCTATGTTTGCCAAAAGGTATGGGACAAAGTTTCCCTTCGGGGGCCCTCTTGGGAGGCCCCGTGGGGGCCTCTTGGGGCGTTTTGGGAGCTTCTTGGTGGTGTTGGAGGCACCCCTGAAGCCATCTTGAACCATCTTGGCCGTCTCGGGGGGCATCTGAATCGTCGTGGAGCCAGAAAAAAGCCTTAGAGGCCCAGGACCGCCATGGGGGAAAAAGCCTGGCCCCCCCCCCCGGGCCTGGGGCGCCCGCTATATATATATATATATATATATATATATATATATATATACACATTTGTGTGTACATATATCTAGGTGTATATATATATATATATATGTGTACATATATATACATTCATACATACACAATCATATACACATGTATATATGTGTATATATATATATAGAGAGAGAGAACAGGAGGTATGCATATACACATGAACGCACTGTGCAAATATATGTACTGATGTGTATATGCAGTCATACACGTACGTATGTACATGTACACATGTACGTATGTATGTGCTTACTTACGTCGGTATGTATGTATGCACTCCTACATGGATGCATGTATGTATGTACGTTTGTACGTACATGCGCATACATACACATATGTGTGCGCATACATGTACATGTGTATGCGTGCATGCATGTGTGCATGTATGCACGCACGCATGTATATAAACATGTATGTGTGTTGGTCTGTATGTATGCATGCATGTTTGTTTGTGTGTATGGTGGTATGCATAGATGGGTGTATCAGGTATGTATGTATGTGTAGTTATGTGTATTATGGGTATGGTTGTATGCATGTGTGTACGCATGCATGTACGCATGTTGCATGCGTGCAAGTATGCAAACACGTACGTATGCATATGCGTGCGCATGTGTGCACGCATGTATGTATTAACCAAGGACTGCATGTAGATACGCATGCATGTGTGCCAGTATGCCAGTCTGCAGTTCTGCATGTATGTAGGCATGTATGGATGCATGTATGCACGTACATATTTGTGCATGTGTGTGTGCGCATGCGAAAGACCAATATCACCCAGAAAGAAAGAGGGAGAGAGAGAGAGAGAGAGAGAGAGAGAAAGAGAGAAAGAGAGAAAGAGAGAAAGAGAGAGAGAGCCCCTTTTCTGCGAAACCATGAATGTCGTTGCGGCCTGCGTTGGGCACTGAACGTGTTCAGTGAGAGCCGTGCTCGACGTTGCGAACGCTAGAGCGTCTAGCACTCCCGAACGGCCTGGGCCAGAAAAGTACGGAGAGAGAAATACCGGGGACCATAAAAACATGAACTGAAGATGAACTCAGGGTGGGAGAGAGAGAGAGAGGGAGAGAGAGAGAGACAAACAAAGGAAAGATAAAGAGATGGAGAGGCCCATCGCGTGGGCGTAAGTCCTGGGCGAAGCAGATGTCGCCGACGCTGTCGCCAGGGCCACTCGGCCAAGGGGGGGGCGAGGCGGGGGGGGGACCTTAATTATAAAAACGGGGGGGGGGGGGAGAGGGGGGAGGCCCTGGGCACCCAGCGAGCCTACGGGTAGGCTCGCACGGTCGGCTATCTAGTGCCTCGCGAGCGAGGGCCCCCTCGACCGTCGAAGCCTGCGAGCAGGTCGCTATGTCAGAGGGGGGGGGAGGGGGGGGGCGGCGTCAAAATCATCAACTCATCGCGCAACGTGATCGTCGAGGTTGGGGAGGTCCCCTGCAAGCCAGCTCGGACCCCCCGAGTTGGAGCTCAGGTGGGGGGGCGAGCTCCAGCTGGTCGGCCACCCAACGGTGGCGCAGTTACAGCTCACCTATCAACTCGGGGGGATGGGGCGGGTGTCCGATCTGCAGGGGGAGGTCCAAGCAAGCGCGGGGAACGCAACTCGCAACTCCAAATCATTGCTAATCAATAAAGGCACTTCTTTCAGGAGCTGCCTGCGCTGTTTAGTACTTCGAAAGGGTAGGGGCTGGGGGGTGGAGACGACCTTGTATTCGACCCAGCAGCATCGGAATTGGGGCGCCCATGAGTCCTGTCACCACCTGCTGCACGACCGCCTTCTCCTGAGACTCCGCAAGCGTGAAGGGGAGTTTGACATGTTTCATGAGGCTCTCCAAGTACCATACTTCACGCGCGAGGGACCAGACTTGCACGCAAGCTCTCAAGACTCGGGGCGCTGCCCACTGTTCCATTGGAAGCCAGAGCCAAATCACACAAGCCACCGAGAAGCCTGCGAGAAAAGGAATCATCGTATATTCCAATGGCAGAGAGCCATGGCCACATACATCATAGAGATCATCACCGGAATCGTCGTCAGCGGCCGTGTCGCCCAGTGCTGCTCAGATGCCCGAACCATTACTGATGTCGAGCACCGTCGTGGCACGCTTACTTTCTGATACTGGGATCTGCTTCCGCGGGAAGTGGGCCTCGATGCGCTTGTTGACCTGGCCCGCGACGACTTTGCCCTTCATGGCCTCCTCGAGCGTCTGTCGCCTGGCCCCGCGTAAATTTGCAAGGGAGAGCCCGTTTCTTCCCGAGTGCAGACTGTCACCGCCCAATTGTCGCACGACCCATGCTATCGCTGGCTTCTAGAGGGGCTGCCACTGGGGCAGGTGTGCATGCGCGCTTCGGGGCTGGCTCCTCCTCGTTTCTATCTTGACCTGGCGGTCTGTAGTCGATTCGATCTTCGCGCTGCGGTCACCCAATGCCGTCCTCATCGCTGCTGCCGCGTATTCGCCCCGGCGCCTGAGCTGCATCTCCTCGGCCCTGTCCTTCTCGCCCTCGACGTGGGAGCGGTGCTCTGGGTCGCGGTCCGCCAGCTCCTGGCGCATTTCGTTGGTCTCGCGTTCCTGGTCGGACTTCGAGCGGGATCGAGCGCCGCGGCGATCGCGGTGATCGCCGCGTCCATCTGGACTTCGACGCCGATCGGGTCACGGTCGCGGTCCTTGTCTCTGTCGCAACTGCGCGAATCACGTCTGCGGTCCCACTCGCGCCTGTCATAACCTGAATCACGTTCACTGTCACGACGGCTCCACTGGTCTCGATCCAAGCACCGCTGGCCACTGCTTCCCCGACGATCACCGCGCCCCTTGCCACGCTGACCCCATGGCGGGCGCTCCTCGCCCGAACGGCCTATTCGGACAACTTCTGGTAGAAAGACTCCGCGCCGCTGCCGAAGTAGGGCCCGAGCCTTCTGGATGGCAACGGTCAAAGGGCAGGCGTGGGCAGCGGCCAGGATCATCTTTGGCGGGTAGCCGGAGACATTCATCATCCAGGGTCAACTCCAGGATCCAGGATCGCGCCGCGGGGATCGCCAGGAGCAAGTGTTGCGCGCGGGCAGGCCACCCAGAAAATAAGCGACAATCATGCCACCAGTGGCCGTGCCAGACCAGGGGGGCATGTTGGATTTAGGTCGGGGTCCTGGTGCAGGTTGGATAAGCCGGGGTCTGTTGTCGCTCTTCGGGGCAAACCAGATAGCGAGAATTGCCCCGGCCTCTCCCGGGCCTTCGTCCGATGCCATGCTAGCAAGATGGGGGGCGCAACGCCACGGAGGACACCGCCTACGGGTAGACCTCGCAGCCCGTGCGCCGCGCCGCCTGTCGTCGCGAGAGACAGCCAGCAGTCGGCCATCGGCGTGCGAGAAGTACCCAAAACCGAAATCTTGAAGTAATTCGGCGGATTGCCTGGCTGGGAGGTGCGGGCCCCAACCTCGCGCCCGCGCTTTGCCGGCGCCGAGTCCGAGCCGTGCTGATGCGCAATCTGCTTGGAGACGTCACTCCACGCTTCGCAGATCAAAGCAGAGCTGCATTGCTCATATGCCTGGTCCGCATCTGCTACCACCAACGATACATTGTGGAGCAAACATTCACATCTTAAACGAGAGTCCGTGGACGCGGGGTCCAGGTCCTCAAGGATCGCGCGAACCTCCCGAACCGCATCGTTCATGTTGAAAACTTCACATGGAACTCCACTGGCCCGAAGCAGGTGGCGCGTGGCTCGCCCAACAAGCCGATGGCCTTCCGTTCCAGGGGCGTCAGCCGAATTTACAATCCGTCTCATGCAACTGCGGCCTGGTTTGGTACAGCATCTGGCCCCGCCATCGAGGAATCACCTACTCTGCGCGGCGGGGAAAACGCACGGGGGGCCCGTGGTCTTGGAGAGGGGGGCTTCATCTTCCCTTTGCGAAACCATTCGGGTGAGCCTTGCGTAGCGCGAGCCCAAGACCAAACACAGCACCAAAACCAAACCAAACCGCAGCATCATCTAGTTCGGCCGCCTGGTGTAACCATCGAAGAGCGTCGGGCCCATCGTCGGCCCGCGCTTTGTCCCCTTGTTTACCATCAGCAGTGATTGTCAGGTGTCTTGCATGTCCCGTGGGGGCCGCGAGGGTACTCTCGAGCTTTTGCCATTGAGGCGGCTGGGGCCCCCGAGGGTCAACTTGTGGTCTAGCTTGTCCCGAGAACCTATCCGAAAGATACTGGAGCCCGCGTCGTACCTGGGCAGTTCCTAGTCAAGCTGCCTGGAGCCACTCCTGCAGCGCCGAACGTGCCGAGCGTGGTGACGCCTTAGGATTCAACCGCATGGGTAGCCGCCAATATCCTGGCAATGCCTGAAGCTCTAGGGGACCTGTCACAAACCTGGATGCAGCAACCGATGAAGGTAAGCAAGACGACGCGTATGTAGCACAACATCTGCGAGCGGGCACCTCATCATTCACTTCCGTTGAGCTCGGAATGAGACACGCGTGGGGCGCTGATACCACTGACGGGCAGGTTCGAACTTCATGCTTCGGGTGTGGTGGACAATCGAGCTTCTCAGTGCTATCTGGTAATCTGGCTGTCGGAACTCATGAGGGAAGCGTGAGATTGGCACCTTTGCGGCAGGCAGGTTAAAGGTCTTAAGATGTCGGTCCAGATGGAACCTCGCCGTGCGCTGCCGAGTGCAAGTCGTCAAACAGTGATTGCGCATGCCCGCTGCCTTGAAATAGGTAGCTCCTTATTCCACACGTGAGATATACTTACAACATGGTAACGGGTGCTATTGCTTAGCCAACTAGGCCAGGAGAAGACCGAACCGGGGAGGATCGAGGAGCCACCGTGGACCTTCATAAGGGACCGCGTTCCTGAGATACTCGTGGGGCGTCAAACGTCGGGGTAGCGGAGAGCCGCGTTGGGGAGGGATGCGTCGGGGGGGCCGTCGTCGCCAGGAAGGGGGTCGTCGTCGTTGTTTCTTCGGCTTCGGCATCGAATGCAGTGTTTAAACCTCGCCGATGGCTCACGAACTCGGACTCCTTTGCATCGGCACGAGTCGCACTAGGTGGGAAACGTCAGATGGCCAGCGTCTCAAAGTGAAGGTTAGCGGACTCGGGGCCCCGAAAAGGGGGGATGGGGGGGGCCTAACTTCCAAGCCTCCCCCCTTTAGCTGGGGCCCCCAGCTAAAAAAGCCTACAGAGAGTGGGGGGCGAGGGGGGGGAGTTTCGGAAGCCCACCCCCTTTTACCAGGGGAGGGAAGGGGGGTAGCTTGAAGCTGCGTTCCCCTTTTATTAAGACGTGTTCCGCGGGTGCCACCCCTAATATATACATTTTATATATATATATATGAAGAGAAAGGGAGAGAACGAGAGAGAGAGAGAGAGAAAAAAAGAGAGAGAGAGAGAGAGAGCGAGAGATAGACACACGCGCATCCCCAGACATCCACTGTGTGAGTCGGTACGTTGGATGTCTGTGTCGCCGATCAGGATCCCCCTTCCTCCTCTCTTCTCGCGGCCAACCGTGGGGGGGATGAAAGGGGGCGGGCCTTCTTAGAAGACTCGGAGGCCCCACGGCCTCTTGATATGTTGTCTGCACCTTCACTGGAGACACAGAACACCTTGCAGAAGGCCGGAGGGCTTCTGAGAAGCCCCGCCGCCTTCTGAGAAGTCCTTCTCCTTCTCACTTCCCTCCACCCTCGTTCGCCGCCGATCTTCCTCTTCTCCACCCGCTGTCCTCGCGTAGCCGGGGCGGCTGCTGAAATCCATCGCCCCCGCGCCCGCGGCCGGGGCGCGGGCCAAAGTCTGGCGGCCGCCGGGGCCCCCAGGCTGGGCATCGAGGTCGGTCGCTCCAGACCGTCGAGAGAAAGATAGAGAGAGAGAGACACACATATATGTATGTACGTATGTACGTGTGTATGTACGTATAATACACCTATATGTATTCCCAAACGCATGCTTGCTTCCAGGGGTTATTCTACATACGTGTTCGCAATACACATCTATATACATACATATGTTTATAGATGTAAGTATGGGTCATGGCGTATTCTCCCATGCTAAATGCACAGCTATTTTGTGGAGATCTTCGATCCCCCTTCCACGATTGACGACGGTGTTGGGGGTATCTTCGTGTTGCGGTGTATATACTCCTCAAACAACGCTTGCACTTAGGGGGTCTCATTCACACATGATATATATATATATATATATATATATATAAATGTATACACATATATATATATATATATATATATGTATGATCCCCTAACACGTGTTTGCACTTATGGTAGGGTCCCAAACCAGTGCTTGCACTTGGGGGGTGATTCTTGTCTTCTACGGAGCTGGGCCTGTCTGCCAGACTGGCGGTAGCCGCCGTCGCCACCCCGTCGCTGCCTCGTCGCCGCCCGTCGTCTGGGCGTGTTTGTGGGCCTGGCGGTTATGTTGCCGACATCGCCACCCCGTCGCCGCCCGTCGTCTTGGCCTGTCTGTGGTCCTGATGGCTACGTTGCCGCCGTCGCCGCCCCGTCGCCGCTTAGATTGCACAACGCAGATTCTCCTTTCTGAAAAATTAATAGATTCTCCCCCCCCCCCCGGACTTATCGGTTACCCCGCGCGTGCTGTAAATTACATATGATTCTTACCACATGTCCATCCTAAATATGAATCCATACTATCCCAGCCAGGCCGGGTTCCCCCCCCCTGCGGTTCCCTGGTGAAAAAACCCTATGCGGTGACATGTTTTGTTCTAACATAGCACTTTTTCACGAATCCCTTGCAAAAAATGAGACGAAGTGCACACGCGCGCGTCGTCGCGCGCGCATGCCGAAATCCTTCAAAAACCTTCGGTGCCGGAAGGATTTCGCAATCGAGTTTCCGAAAAACATACAAAAACACATGGTTTCGCAACACTGATTTGCTAAAAAAACTTCCGCGTGAGGTCTTGCGAAATCTTAAGAAAACCATAGGTTTCCCAAGATTTTCACAAAATGCTACCAAACGGGCTTCGCGCGCGCGCATGTCGAAATCTGTCGAACGCCCTTGCGCGTGTGCCGTCGCGAGAATCCTCTGCAAAAAACGGGACGAAGTGCAGACGCGCGCGTCGTCGCGGGCGTATGCCGAAATCCTTCAAAAACCATCGGTTTCAGAAGGATTTCAAAATCGTGCGTCCAAAAAACCTACAAGAACCTAAGGTTTCGCAACACGGATTTTCAACAAAAGCGTGCGCGCGCGCTCTTGCGTCGTCGTCGTCGTCGTCGTCCTCCCTCCTCCCTCGTCGTCGTCGTCGTCGTCGCCGTCGTCGTCTTCTGTCTTTCCTCGTCGTCGTTGTCGTCGTCTTGGCGTCGTCGTCGTTTCCGTCGTCGTTGTCGCCGTGGTCGTCCTTCCTCCCTCGTTGTCTTCGTCGGCGTCTCGTCGTTGTCCCTCCTATTTCGTCGTCGTCGTCGTCGTCGTCGTCGTCGTGGTCTTCACTCCTCCCTCGTCGTTATCCTCCTCCCTCGTCGTCGTCGTCCGTCGTCGGCGTCTCGTCGTCGTCCCTCCTATTTCGTCGCCGTCGTCGTCGTCTTCGTCGTCGTTGTCATCGTCGTCGTCTTCCCTCCTCCCTCGTCGTTGTCGTCGTCGGCGTCGCCGTCCTTCCTCCTTCGTCGTTGGCGTCGTCGCCGTCTTCCCTCCTCCATCGTCGTTGTCGTCGTTGTCGCCGTCGTCGTTTTTTCTCCTCCCTCGTCGTCGTCTCCGTTGGCGACGTCGTCGTCGTCTTCGTCGTCGTCGTCGGCGTCGTTGTCGTCGTCGTCGGTGTCGTCGTCGTCGTTGTCGCCGTCGAAACATTGGAGACGTCGTCGGTGTCGTCGCAGTCGCTGTCGGCGGCGCCGTCGTCGTCGATGTCGCTGTCGTCGTCGGCATCGGTGTCGCGGCCAAGTGCCATGCAGTACCTACCGTCACGGTCTTGTCTGAAGATGTCTTGCGACCAAGTTGCGGCTGGAACGGTGGGATGTTTGCACGAGCAGTGGAGAGGACAGCTTCAAGACGGTCAAGATTAATTCTCCTTTCTAAAAGACTAATAAATTCGACCCACCCCCCAGACTTATCGGGTCCCCCGCGCGTGCTGTAAATTACGTATGATTCTGACCACATGTCCATCCTAAATATGAATTCATATCATCCCAGCCAAGCCGGGTTCCCCCCCCCTGCGGTTCCCTTGTAAAAAACACTATGCGGTGACATGTTTTGTTCTAACATATCACTTTTTCACGAATCCCTTGCAAAAAATGGGACGAAGTGCACACGCGCGCGTCGTGGCGCGCGCATGCCGAAATCCTTAAAAAACCTTCGGTTCCGGAGAGATTTCAAAATTGAATTTCCAAAAAACATATAAAAAACACATGGTTTTGCAACACTGATTCAAAAAAAAACTTACGCGCGAGCTCTTGCGAAATCTTAAGAAAACCATAGGTTTTCCAAGATTTTCACAAAATGCTACCAAACGGGCTTCGCGCGCGCGCATGTCGAAATCTGTCGAACGCTCTTGCGCGTGTGCCGTCGCGAGAATCCTTTGCAAAAAACGGGACGAAGTGCAGACGCGCGCGTCGTCGCGGGCGTATGCCGAAATCCTTCAAAAACCTTCGGTTTCGGAAGAATGTCGAAATCGTGCGTCCAAAAAACCATACAAAAACACAAGGTTTCGCAACACGGGTTTTCAACAAAATTGTGCGCGCGCGCTCTTGCGTCGTCGTCGTCGTCGTCGTCCTCCCTCCTCCCTCGTCGTCGTCGTCGTCGTCGTCGCCGTCGTCGTCTTCTGTCTTTCCTCGTCGTCTTTGGCGTCGTCGTCGTTTCCGTCGTCGTTGTCGCCGTGGTCGTCCTTCCTCCCTCGTTGTCTTCGTCGGCGTCTCGTCGTTGTCCCTCCTATTTCGTCGCCGTCGTCGTCGTCGTCGTCGTCGTCGTGGTCGTCACTCCTCCCTCGTCGTTATCCTCCTCCCTCGTCGTCGTCGTCCGTCGTCGGCGTCTCGTCGTCGTCCCTCCTATTTCGTCGCCGTCGTCGTCGTCTTCGTCGTCGTTGTCATCGTCGTCGTCTTCCCTCCTCCCTCGTCGTTGTCGTCGTCGGCGTCGCCGTCCTTCCTCCTTCTTCGTCGTTGGCGTCGTCGCCGTCTTCCCTCCTCCATCGTCGTTGTCGTCGTTGTCGCCGTCGTCGTTTTTTCTCCTCCCTCGTCGTCGTCTGTTGGCGACGTCGTCGTCGTCTTCGTCGTCGTCGTCGGCGTCGTTCCGTCGTCGTCGTCGTCGTCGTCGCTGTCGTCGTCGAAAACATTGGAGACGTCGTCGTCGTCGCGTCGTCGTCGTCGTCGTCGTCGGCGTCGGTGTCGTGGCCAAGTGCCAGTACCTACCGTCACGGTCTTGTCTGAAGATGTCTTGCGACCAAGTTGCGGGTGGGAGGGTGGGATGTTTGCACGAGCAGTGGAGAGGACAGCTTCAAAACAGTCGAAGTGGATAGCACCACATAGACTGCACAACATATATTGCACCACAAATATTCAAACACATAGATAGCGCAACATAGATTGCGCAACACATGGGTTGAACTCAAATCTTGCACCACATCGGTTGCACAAAATTGCATAACATAGATTGCACCACAGATTTAGCACCCTACCGATTGCTTCACACAGGTTGCACCACGTCGACTGCACAACCTAGATAGCACCACATTGACTGCACTACGCCGATTGCGCCACACAGGGTGCACCACAAATGTGGTAAAACAGAGACTGTACCAGAAATGTTGCACTACGGAGAATGCACCACAGATGTCGCGCATCACAAAATTCGCACCACATAGATTGCACTATGTATGCATATATCTATATACTACATTTTGTACAACAGATATGGCACAACAGAGATCGCACAACCTATATTAAATCAGGAAGAATGCTCCACAACGATTGCACCACATTGCACTGCATGTGTTGCACGACGTGTTTGGCAGAATCAAGGTTGCACCACGCAGATGGCACCATCTAGCTTACATCCTATAGAGTGCACAACAAACATTGCTAGACACACTTTGTTTTGGGTCGACCATGGCTAACATATATACAAAAAATATCTAGACTTTTGATTACGTATAATGATGAGGCGGAGACACGGAGGAGGCCGAGGAAGGGTTGGGGATAACCAGCGGGCGGGCGAAGAGGAGGGGTAATGAGTATGACGATGGTTACCATGAAAACGACGATGTTCACGATGATGGGGGCGAGAACGAAAAAGAGGCTACCAGGAAACTGACAACACGCATGGATGGACTCACAGATGGAACATGCAGGGGGCGACGCGCTGGATGCACATGCGGAAGGGCGGCGCACGCAATCACAATAGGGCCGAACGTTGGAAAAAAACAACCTCTGGCCACATGTCCACCCAGCGCTCGCGAAGTCCAGCCACGCCATGCGCATCCAGATTCCACACTGTGGGGAGGATGGTGGGAAACAAGAACGAATACACGCGTTAATCGAAAACATATGGAGCAATAGTTATACCGGAGGAGGACGAAAAGGAACGGAAACCGGTGGCTGGAGAGGAACAGGGCGGGGAGGGATGGGAGAGGGAGACTACAAAGAAGACGGGATGAAGCGGCGGAGGGGGGGAAAGGGCGGATAAGTGGCGGAGAGAAGCGGTAGGACACCGACGAGGACGCCCGCGACCAAGAGACTACATGGATGGTCACTATGAGACGGAACAGACAGGTTGGAAGGAGAAGGATGGCAAGCAAGGAGTGCGGGCAGTGGGGGGCGAACGTGTGGAACGACCGCGGGCGCTCGTGCGAGGCTGGAGATGAAGCAAAAGCCGACAATCGACTATGCCTACCCTCGGGGCGGCAGTGCCAATCACAAGGGCCAGCAGTGCTCAGGAATTGTCCACCTGGCCGCCCAGCGGCAGAAAGCACGCGCGTCGCCTTCCGCAAACCAGAGCTCCTCAGCTTTGGCCTCGGCTTTCGCCCGCCGGAGGAGGAGGAGGAGGTCGAGGAGGAGGAGGAGGAGGAGGAGGAG
>CAUYUJ010015650.1:0-55000 GCA_963575745.1 Prorocentrum cordatum
CCGGAGAACCCGGAGAACCCCTGGAGAACCCCCGGAGAAGCCGGAGAACCCCCGGAGAAGCTGGAGAACCCCTCGAGAACCCGCGGAAAACCCCCCGAGAACCCGCGGAGAACCCCCGGAGAACCCCCGGAGAATCCCCGGAGACTGGAGAACTCCCCGGAGAACCCCCGGAGAACCTGCAGAACCCCCGGAGAACCTGGAGAACTCCCGGAGAAACCCCGGAGAACCCGGAGAGCCCGTTAAGGCATTCGCGCGCCATTTCGATGACGCACCATACTTCAATGTGCCGCCCGACCCGACCCGCCCGCCAGGGTACTTGCGTGCCAATTCGATGATGCATCGTCCAACCCGACCCGCCCATTAGGGCATTCGCGTGCCATGTCGATGGGACATCACACTTTGATGTCCCGCCCGCCCGACCCGACCCGCCCGTTGGGGTAGTTACTCGCATGCCAACTCGATGATGCATCGTACTAGAATGTCCCGCCCGCCCGACACGACCGACCCGCTAGGGCACTCCCGTGCCCATTCGATGACGCACCATACTTTAATGTCCGGTCCGAACGACCCGACCCGCCCGTTGGGGTATTCGCGTGCCAATTCGACGACGCATCGTACTTCAATGTCCCGCCCGCCCGACCCGAGCCGCCCGTCAGGATTCTCGCGTGCCCACACGATGCCGCTTCATAGTTTAATGTCCCGCCCGCCCGACACGACCCGCCCGTTGGGGTACTCCCGTGCCAACTCTATATGATTCACCATGCTTTAGAGTCCCGTCCGCCCAACCCGACTCGCGCGTTAAGGTACACTCGATGATGCTCCATACTTTAATGTCCCGCACGCCCGACCCGACCCGCCTGTCAGGGTAAGTGCGTGCCAACACGATGATGCAAGCTACTTTAATGTCCCGCCCGTCCGACCCGACCCGCCCATTAGGGTACTCGCGTGGCATCCCGATGGAGCATCCTACATTAATGTCCCGCCCGCCCGACCCGACCCGCCCGTTGAGGTTTTCGCGTGCAAACTCGATGATACATCACACTTTGATGTCCCGCCCGCCCGACCCGACCATCGACCCGACCCGCCCATTAGGGTACTCGCGTGCCCACTCGATGATGCACCATACTTTAATGTCCCGCCCGCCCGACCCGACCCGCCCGTTGGGGTACTCGCGTGCCAACTCGATGATGCATCGTACTAGAATGTCCCGCCCGCCCGACACGGCCGACCCGTTAGGGTACTCCCGTGCCCACTCGATGACGCACCATACTTTAATGTCCGGTCCGAACGACACGACCCGCCCGTTTGGGTATTCGCGTGCCAATTCGACGACGCATCGTACTTAATGTCCCGCCCGCCCGACCCGAGCCGCCCGTCAGGATACTCGCGTGCCCACACGATGCCGCTTCATGCTTTAATGTCCCGCCCGCCCGACACGACCCGCCCGTTGGGGTACTCCCGTGCCAACTCTATGATGCACCATGCTTTAGAGTCCCGTCCGCCCAACCCGACCCGCGCGTTAAGGTACTCGTGTGCCAACTCGATGATGCTCCATACTTTAATGTCCCGCACGCCCGACCCGACCCGCCTGTCAGGATAAGTGCGTGCCAACACGATGATGCAAGCTACTTTAATGTCCCGCCCGTCCGACCCGACCCGCCCATTAGGGTACTCGCGTGGCATCCCGATGGAGCATCCTACATTAATGTCTATCCCGCCCGACCCGACCCGTCCGTTGAGGTTTTCGCCTGCCAATTCGATGATGCATCACACTTTGATGTCCCGCCCGCCCGACCCGACCATCGGCCCGACCCGCCCATTAGGGCATTCGCGTGCCCACTCGATGATGCACCATACTTTAATGTCCCGCCCGCCCGACCCGACCCGCCCGCTGGGGCACTCGCGTGCCAATTCGATGATGCACCATACTTTAATGTCCCGCCCGCCTGGCCCGTCCCGCCAGTCAGCGTACTCGCGTGCCCACACGATACTGCTTCATACATTAATGTCCCGCCCGCCCGACCCGTCCCGCCCGTCAGGGTACTTGCGTGCCAACTCGATGATGCACCATACTTCAATGTCCCGCCCGCCCACCCCGACTCGCCCATTAGGGCACCCGGAAAACCCGGAGAACCCGGAAAACTCGGAGAACCCGGAGAACTCCCAGAGAACCCGGAGAACCTCTGCAGAACCCAGAGCACGCCCGGAGAACCCGGAAAACCCCTGGAGAACCCCCGGAAAACCCCCGGAGAACCTGGAGAACCCGGAGAACCCCGGGAGAATCCGGATAACCCGCAGAACCCCCGGAGAACCCGGAGAACCCCGAGAACCCCCGGAGAACAGAACCCCCAGAGAACCCCTGGAGAACCCAGAGAATCCGGAGAACCCGGAGAACCCGGAGAACCCGGAGAACCCCCCGAGGACACGGAGAACCCGGAGAACCCGGAGAACCTCAAAAGAACCCCCGGAGAACCCCCGGAGAACCTGGAGAACCCGGAGAACCCCCGGAGAACCCCCGGAGAACCCGGAGAACCCGGAGAATCCCTGGAGAACCCCTGGAGAACCCCCGGAGAACCCGGAGAACCCGGAGAACCCGGAGAACCTGGAGAACCTGGAGAACCCCCGGAGAACGCCCGGAGAACCCTTGGAGAATCCCCAGAAAACCCGGAGAACCCCCGGTTCCCCCCCAGAGAACCCTTAAAACCCGGAGAACCCCCTCAGAACCCTCGTAGAACCCGGAGATCCCCCAGAGAACCCGGAGAACCCGGAGAACCCCCGGAGAACCCGGAGAACCCCTGGAGAACCCGGAGAACCCCTGGAGAACCCCCGCGGAGAACGCGGAGAACCCGGAGAACCCCCGGAGACCCCGGAGAACCCCCGGAGAACCACGGGAGAACCCCCGGAGAACCCCCGGAGAACCCCCGGAGAACCCCCGGAGAACCCCCAGAGAACTCCCCGGAGAACCCGGAGAACCCGGAGAACCCGGAAAATCCGGAGAACCCCCGGAGATCCCGGAGAACCCGGAGAACCCCCGGCGATTCCCCCCGGAGAACCCGGAGAACCCGGAGAACCCCCAAAGAACCCTCGGAGAACCCCCGGAGAAGCCCCGGAGAACCCGGAGAACCCCCGGAGAACCCTTGGAGAACCCCCGGAGAACCCCCGGAGAACCTCGAGAACCCAGAGAACCCCCGGAGAATCCCCAGAGAATACTTGGAGAACCCCTGGAGAACCCGGAGAACCCGGAGAACCCGGACCACCCAGAGAATTCGGAGAACTCCCAGAGAATCCCCGGAGAACCCCGGAGAACCCGGAGAACCCGGAGAGCCCGGAGAACCCGGAGAACCGGGAGAACCTGGACAACCCGGAGAACCCGTAAAACCCGGAGAACCCCCTGAGAACCCCCGGAGCACCCGGAGAACCCAGAGAACCCCCGGAGAACCCCCGGAGAACCCCCGGAGAACACCCGGCCTGGAGAACCCGGAGAACCCCTGGGAGAACCCCCAGCAGAGAACCTGGAGACCCGGAGAACCCGGAGAACCCGGAGAACCCCCGGAGAACCCCCGGAGAACCCGGAGAACCGGGAGAACCTGGACAACCCGGAGAACCCAGAGAACCCGGAGAACCCTTGGAGAACCCCGGGAGAACCCGGAGAACCTTGAGAACCCCCGGAGAACCCCCGGAGAACCCGGAAAACCCGGAGAACCCGGAGAACCTGGAGAATCCCCCGAGAACCCCTGGAGAACCCATGGAGAACCCCCGAAGAACGCCCGGAGAACCCGGAGAACCCATGGAGAACCCGGAGAGTTCCAGAGAACCCCCGGAGAACCCCCGGAGAACCCAGAGAACCCGGAGAACCCCCAGAGAACCCCCGGAGAACCCGGCGCTATAACTAGTGTTCATGACTCAGTTCGAGGCGTATTTGCCGACGTGGCGGCGGACGGATCTGACAAGATCTCTCGCCAGGCAACCGTTTGTGCTGCTGCTGGGAAGGTATTCGCCGAGCACGACGTAGGCAGCAGAACCTTGCGCGCAGTATTGCGGAAGGCGGCGCCCTTCGCAGGTGAGTATCAGGTCGGAGACGTGGCGAGCTCCCGCGAGAGGCCGACCGGCGGTGAGTTTGCAGCCGAGTGGGGTATCGCGGTGAGTTTGCAGCCGAGTGGGGCATCGGTGCAACAATCGTCAGAGTCGATGGCAAAAACGACTGCACTATCACGGAATGGGGGGGCAGTTTGTGTCGCGATCGACAGGCTCTGAGCCACTGAGACACCCCTATTCGCAGCCGGCCTTGTCGAGGAGCCACGCCTCAGCTCCCCGCTGCGTTGTCATCCTGGCCGTGCGGGCGTATTCGCGGCGCAATTTTTAAAACATCTCGCCATTTGCGGTTCAAGGCCTCCTTGATCCTTGCCCGAGTGTCCACCCGTTCTTGAAAGGAGGCCGGGGCACCCGAAGTGGGCCAGTGACTTTACTCCAAGCATGTTTGGCCCCTCGCAGGGCCTTGTCGGCAGCGAAGAGCATGCGGCTCAAAACTTCCTTGGATTCCCATGAACCCTAGAAGGCATGAGCGAGCGTCGCAATATGGTTCACCGTGCACGGGTGGGCTGGGTCGTTCGCAGCTGCGCCCTCCGGGGCCAGGGCCACGTCGATTGCGAGCGATCGACGGGCGGCGCGCGGAAAAAGGGTTGCGCTGGCCGCGCGCCTCAGGGCCATCGCTCCACGCCGCGACCCGCGCGTGACCCCGCCAGCCGGGACCGGCCCCGTGCTCGCACGTTGCTTGCGTTTGCCCCTCGCGCGTCTCGAGGCGCGTTTTTTTTGTCGGCGCGCCTTGTCATTTTGCCAGGGCGCCCCAGGCGGGTCTGAGTGCCCACCTTCTTGCCGCGGGCGTAATTCGTCTCAGCCCGGGGTTCTCGCGGCGTGGTCCTTCGCCGTCTCAGGGGAGGGGCGCTCGCGGCCGAGCTCCTCCGCCGCCGCGAAGTCGTTGCCTACGAACTTGCCCTCTTTCTCGTTCAGCATGAGGCCTGCGTCCTAGAGCTCCTGGCGCGCCACTCGGTATGCCATGTCGATGTGCCGCGCCACTGTCGCACGAGCATCCGGGGCAGTTTGATATCGCCAGCCACGTTGCCGATCGATATCCCAGGAATCTTCGGTATCTGGTCTAAAACGGGAATGTGGAAGATGCGCGACATGAGGTCGGCAGACGACATCCTGCTTCCGCGCTTCGCATGGGCGTCAACATTTCGTCGCGATGCCGTCGAAGGACAGCAGCCTCGGCAGCGAGTATAATATGATCAAAATCCGCAGCAAGCACATATTGAAACCGATTTTCTCCGCACTATCCTGCAGCTTGTGCCGCTGAGTATACTCGCAAGCCTTGGACAGGTCGAGCAAGATGGACAGGCATCTCTTGTTGCACATGGTGCCCCGCTCTCCAGCAGCCGCCTGGTGCCATGCACATGCCTCGCAATTCTGACCCTCGGCTCCCAAGATGCAGCCGCGCCTGTTCCGACCTGATGTTGTCGCTCGCAGCCATCTCGTCAGTTGCTGTACACTACTTGTAAAAAACGCCGATCGTACGTCTTCCACTATCAGGTTTTGAGAACAACGCTTATCTCATAGCTGGAATGGCGCCCGGTTCAAGTCCAAGCTGCAGCATCAAATCCAAATGCAGAGGAGGCATTGCAACGCATTTACACTCATGAAGATCATGTGCCTGGGGTGCACCACGTCACAGCCTAAGCCCGTGTCCGAGCGAAACGTGTGCGCAACCTTCCTCATGTCTTCGATCGTGGGGAGCTCGACCTTGCCAAGGTCTACCGGCCATGGCACGGCCGACACCCCCTTGCCTTGTTGCCATATGTCGTGCCAGGGCTTGACGGCGTCATGGGCCTCTGTCGCCATGGACTTGGCCATGCCTGGGCCCGCGGTCGCGCTGACACAGGCCCACGGTGCAGCCTGTTTGACCCATCGGAAAGCCCGACGCGTATTCCCGTGGTTGGTGGAGTCGTGAGACCAATCGATCCAGGCCTTGTAGCGACGGTAGGACGCCTGACCAGCATCACGATCAGCACACTTCTCCAACTCATGCATCAGGTGGTGCAGGTCCTCCTCGCTGAGGTGGTCGAGATTCCTCACCAGGGATCGCCACGCCTCCCACATCTCGGACCAACGCGTCTGCTGCAGCAGTGCGAGCTCCATCAAGCGCAGGTGGCTGGCACGCAGACGCTGGCGTCCGCCAGTCTCGCCATTGGCCTGCATGGCAGCACGTCGCTATCACCACTCACGTAGCCGCTGGGCGAGCCATTGCCACTGCCCTTCGCTCGCGTCGGCCGCACCACGCCCCTTTGCCTGGCCGCAACACTGCATGTGAAGAGTAGAGTAGAGTAGAGTAAAGTAGAGTAGAGTAGAGTAGAGTAGAATAGAGGAGGAGGAGGAGGAGGAGGAGGAGGAGGAGGAGGAGGAGGAGGAGGAGGAGGAGAAGGAAGAGGAGGATAATGATAAGGAGGAAAGAGGTGGGGGAGGAGGAGGAGGAGGAGGAGGAGGAGGAGGAGGAGGAGGAGGAGGAGGGAGGAGGATGATGAGACGGAGGAGGAGGAGGAGGAGGGGAGGAGGAGGAGGAGGAGGAGCAGGAGGAGGAGAGGAGGAGGAGGAGGAGGAGGAGAAGGAGCAGGAGGACGAGCAGGAGGAGGAGAAGGAAAAGGAGGAGGAGGAGGAGGAGGAGGAGGAGGAGGAGGAGGAGAAGGCCAGGGGGGGGGCCTCCGCCAGGGTGCGAACAGCTCTCCTCTGTTGGGGTCTGCCGAGCGTTCTTCTTCCTCCTCTGTTTCTGAGGACCTCAATCTGGAACATTAATGCGCAGGCAGGCGCTGAGCAATAGGCAGGAGGAGGAGGAGGAGGAGGAGGAGGAGGAGGAGGAGGAGGAGGAGGATTAGGTTAGGCACGCCACTAGACCCGCCACCCCGAGCAGGCACAGAAGCCCCCACTCGACATGGCGAGCCCGTGGATTTCTCACTCAGTCAGTTCCACCGCCGCTCGACGGCCCTCTGGCCAGCGAGGGCCCACTCCTTGGTGCCAGCACTGGCACACAAGGGTTCACATCGGCGGGCCTGCGAGCGGCGGCGGCGGCGTCAGGCGCACAGGGCTGCGCCTGCGACACGCCGCTGGCGGTGACCTCCACGACGTCCTCCTCGTAGAGCTCCAGCTCGAAGTACACGTTGCGGCCCAACCCCTCGCCGCGCAGGGGAAAATTGTGGCCTAACCCCTCGCCACGCGGGGGAAAAACGCGGTCTAACCCCTCACCGCGCTGGGGTTGGTGGCCTAACCCCTCGCCACGCAGGGGGAGCCTACGGTCTAACCCCTCACCGTGCTGGGGATCGCCTGACCCCGCAGTCTCGCCCTGCGAGGGTCGGCTGCGGTCTAACCCCTCACCGCGCTGGGGTGCGACGTACTGCTTTCCGTACTGCTCCCTCTCATTGACGCGGTCTAACCCCTCACCGCGCTGGGGTGCTTTCCTCCACTCGGAGCGGTCGTCGGGCTGTCCCTGGCTCGTGGAGATCGGGTCGTGGTGCTCATGGGGCCGCACCCCCACTATCTCCTGTCCATCATGACGCCGCCCTTCGACCCTTTGTTCTCCTTCGCCTCGAAGGAGTCCTTCATCGTCGATACGGCCTAACCCCTCGCCGTGCTGGGGTGCAGTGTCGTCGTCCTCCTCGTAGAGCTCGAGCTCGATGTAGTCGCCTGCCGCGGCCCTGGCTAACCTGCTCGAGCACGCCAGTGTATGTTCCCATCGGCCTAACCCCTCGCCGCGCTGGGGAGCATCGTGGCCTAACCCCTCGCCACGCAGGGGAACATTGTGGCCTAACCCCTCGCCACGCGGGGGAAAAACGCGGTCTAACCCCTCACCGCGCTGGGGTTGGTGGCCTAACCCCTCGCCACGCAGGGGGAGCCTACGGTCTAACCCCTCACCGTGCTGGGGATCGCCTGACCCCGCAGTCTCGCCCTGCGAGGGTCGGCTGCGGTCTAACCCCTCACCGCGCTGGGGCGCGACGTACTGCTTTCCGTACTGCTCCCTCTCGTTGACGCGGTCTAACCCCTCACCGCGCTGGGGTGCTTTGCTCCACTCGGAGCGGTCGTCGGGCTGTCCCTGGCTCGTGGAGATCGGGTCGTGGTGCTCATGGGGCCGCACCCCCACTATCTCCTGTCCATCATGACGCCGCCCTTCGACCCTTTGTTCTCCTTCGCCTCGAAGGAGTCCTTCATCGTCGATACGGCCTAACCCCTCGCCGTGCTGGGGTGCAGTGTCGTCGTCCTCCTCGTAGAGCTCGAGCTCGATGTAGTCGCCTGCCGCGGCCCTGGCTAACCTGCTCGAGCACGCCAGTGTATGTTCCCATCGGCCTAACCCCTCGCCGCGCTGGGGAGCATCGTGGCCTAACCCCTCGCCACGCCGGGGTCCCTCACCCGCTGGGCTTGATGCTGCCGCCGATGCGCTTGTCGCCGTGGAGACTCTGCACGTCCTTCTTGCAGGTGACGTGGCATCCGTACTCCCAGCAGTCGCCCGCTCAAGCCTGCAGCACCAGCTGCCGCGACTGAGGCCAGCTTCCACGGGGTCTCCTGCTTGATGATCGTCATCTGATTCAGGCCGTCGTGGGGGTGGCGGCCTTTGTCCGTCTGGCGCCCGATCTCCTAACGCCCTGCGGAACATGCCTCGTAGCCGTGCAAGTTCACGCCGATGCCGATGAGCCAATCTACGATACTCTTCGGGTTCTGTCTCTGGCGCATGGAGTCGTTCGTAGAACTCATCCCTTCTCGCCGTTGTTTGTCTCCACGCACTTCCGCACTGCTGCTCGATGATCTGTTGCATCGTCTGCCCTGGGAACCAGCGCCTCAATGTGCGGCACAGGGGGTGATTGTTCTCGTCGGTGAGCATCTGCGTCAGCATCGCTACGCACCACTCCTGCCAGCTGTCGCTGTCTCTGGCCAAGCACGTAAGATCGTCGTACCACAGTGTTGCCCATTCTCTAAGATCAGCACGCATGTCGGCATAATCTTGTGGCCCCGTGTCCTCAACGATCGGCGGTAGTCCCATCGCGCTTGGATCTTGATCCAATACTCCATTGCTGTCGTCCATCCTGCAATTGTCGTCGTGGTTATGGCTGTCCACTACGTTCTGACTCCCCCCACGGTCGGTACTTTCAGCACTCGTGGCCAAAGGGGCTGCGTGCATCCAGTGCGTGCCGTGGGGGGCAGATTCCGATCCAGCTGCATGACGACGATCTGTACGGTCTAACCCCTCACCGTGCTGGGGTGTGAAGTGGCCTAACCCCTCGCCACGCTGGGGTACGCCTCGGTTTGACTCCTCCCCGCGCAGGGGCGCTTCGCTGAAGAAATCGTCGATGTCCCTCTGCACCTCGGGGTCGTCGTAATCCTCCAACTCCTGTGACCTCGGCTCAGGCAGAGGCTCGCACTCGCAATCTGTTGGGTGTACCGCTGCTGGCCGAATACTTGCCACTGGTGTCTTTCTCGTAATCCGTCTCGGTCGGGGTGTAGGGTGTGGTTCTGGAGGGGGCACATTCCCAACCAAAGGGCCGCCGTACTCATGCGGCGATAGCCGTTCTTGATCATGTAGCTCACGCACCTGCCTAGCTATTTGAGCCTCTTGTGCAGCTCGCGGTGGTTCTTTCCTGTAGCCAGGGTAGCGTCCGTCCCGAATCTTGTTGAGCGCATCCTGCCCGTACTTGGTGATCGTCTCGCTGCACTGCTCGCGTAGCCTTTTCCCAATGGTCGTTCCACGTGCTGCGCACCGCGCACAGAATAGCAGTCCGTACCGCACCCATTCACTGACCACGTGGCTGCAATGTATCTTGCCATTGCCCATGAACCTGTCGCCCTTTACCTCAACTATCTCGTTGGCCGTGCTGTATGTAGCGTTGCATTCCGTCATGGCAAACTCCTGCAGGGCGTCCGCTGTGATGTACTGTCTGCAGGCTGTGCACAACCACTTATTCTTGAGCCTGACCATATCGTGCTGCTTCATCTTGTCGACGACTTCCTTTACTCGGTCCCTCTTGGCTTTGGCCTTGGACGTGGAGGGCCTCTCAGCGCACCAGGGGTCAATGTTCGCCGTGTCCGCCAAGGCCTGCCTCGCTCGTAATCGTACATGAGCACAGATCGCATCCCATTCGTCTGTCCGTGGTATTGGCGTGCACACTCTTTCCCAAGAAGCTTCTGCCGCAACCGTAGCTAATGCGTCTGCAAAGCTGTTGCCCATCGCAAAAATTGGGTTGACTAGCTCAACCTCGTCCTCGTCCTGGTGCGACGGGGTCCACTCCACTCCGATGTGTCTGGGGGACGTGTCCATCACCGCCCTCTTGATGCATGCCCATAAATCCGCGTTCTTCCCTCGCCCAGGGTCTTGAGCTCTGCGTTTTGTCCAAGCTGTGAGTAGCGGGTAGTGGTCCGTGACGTAAACAATGTCTCCTCTCGTTTCCTCTATGGCGATCGCGAAGGCCGTGATCTCTGCCCGCGGTACGGTTTGACGCCGTCCTGGTAGGTCTGCCATCGTACCTGCTGACATACTCCACTTGCCGTCGATCATCTTCATGGTCGCCACTCCGATGCCTACTCGTCTCCTTCGGGGGTCGCCACCGTAGCAACCGCCTGAGCCATCACCAAATAGATAGAGACTGCGTCCTGGCACTCGAGCTGCTTCGTGGTCGCCGAACCTGACGTAGTCCTGTCTGTCGGTGTCGTTGACCACTGGGTGAGTGAGCTCTCTGGGCGGGATACCTCGGAGCCATAAGGTCGGGTTTGCCTCGACGCCAGCGAGCGCCTTTGGCACCAAGTAGTCCGTCTTCTCATAGTTTTCGTGTCCTGTGTTGGCCGTACAGGTGTAGATGCGGTGGAAGATGGTCTCGGGCTCCTGCTTGCACCTCTCGCAGATGTTCGTGTCGCACTCGTAGACTGCCTGAATCTGCCGTTGCCGAGTCCATTGTCCACCCGTAACCACAACATTATTGAGTGCCCAATCTTGCCATTCAGCCCGCTGGCTGTATATTTGTTGCTCCTTACTTATGTGCCATATGTCTCCTCCTCGTTGCAAGTCGTCCCCGTGCAAATGCGTAGCTGCTTGAGCCCACCTCGCCATTTCTAGGTCGTACTCCAGATCCTCCAGCAGCTGTGTGTACTCAATAGCATCAATGTCGCACTTGCCATCGTCATCAATGAAGGGGAGCTGCCATTGTTCGTCACCTTGTGGTGTCGGTCGCTTCCATAGTGCCGCCTGGATTGGCTTCCACCCCGCCGCCATTAGAGTAGCCTGCACCGCTGCCACTGGGCCGTGTACCTTACGCCACAGCTGCGTGCCTGCTCTGACCAACTTACGGTAAGTCGGTCCCCATGCTTGTCGTACTCGTCGATGAATTTCTGGGTGAAGGGGCCATTGGTGTAGCCATTCGCTGACAAGTTGCCGTCGCAAGCTGATGCCTGGGTCCTTCAAGTGATACAGCACAGCCATGCCAGTGGATAAGCACCTTCCTGGTCCTGTGCCCGCCGCCGACTTCATGGCCATACGTCGTAACTGTAATACTCGGCTAGGTGCAATGCCCCAGACCTCGTGCCCATATGACTCCTGAGGGGAGACGCCTGTGGTGAAGAGGCCCTTGGTGATCCTCGCCACTCGCGTCGCCATCCTTCGTAGTCTGAAAATCTTGCCCGCTCGCTGCTTGGCCTTTCGCTGCCGCGCCCGAGCCTTTTTCTGTGTGCGCCTGCCCATGCCACTGACGTCGGTGCCCAAGTCCACCATGTCGCTTTGTTGCTTACCAGGGAGTCCTCGGCGTTGTAGTCTGCGCCATATTCGTCTTCGGAGCTTGGGATTGGATGCCACGAGCACCGTCTTGGGCGAGATGATGAGGCTGCGCTTCTCTGCCTGGATGATGAACTCATCGACCAACTCCACCATCTGCTGCTCCACCGTCTCCTCGGTACCTTCGACCCTTCCAACCGTGTCGTCCACGTATGTCCATAGACCCGCTGCCTGGACTCGCTTCTGGGCTGCGTCCAAGAGCGGGAACATGTACACCTTGGCGAATCTAGTCCCTTGGGCTGAGCCCGCCACGATCGAACATGACGGGTCGATCCTGGGTCCGATCCACTCCGTGTGCTTGAGGTGCCGTGGGCCCAGGGACGCTTCGACCTCCATAGCCATAATTGTCGGTGAGAAATCCAGCTCGATCCCCGTGTCAATAAGCCATCCCAAGTCTAACGAATCGTAAAACTGCTCCATATCCGCGAACAACTCCGCATGTGCAATGCCCATGGAATGGCCCGTCTCGTCGAGGGTAGCTCGCAGCAAAGCCGCTCGTAACGCCGAGGATCCACGCAACGCTGTATCCCAGTGGTCCTCCAACTGCTGCGTCCACGACTCGACCACTCCCGATCGCATTCGTGACCATATACGAATCGTCATAGGTAAAAGCCCTAAGACCCGATCTCCTCCTGCTGGTTTGCCCGCGATCGCGCCGATGGTGCCTAGGACTTGAGGAGGCCACATCAGATGCTCTTCGGCTTGCGCGATGATATCCAAAAAGTCGTACTTGGCCTGGTCAGGGAGCCTCTCGATGTCCAAGGGACCTATCGCATCGATACCTCGTGCCTTCTTGACCCCCATACGGTGGGTGGCTGCGTTGAGGTCCTGGATCGTGAGCTGTGGGAGGTCCTCTTGGGCCGCCGAGAGACGGCAACGTCGAAGAGCGCATGCAAGTGCTGTCTGTCTATGCGGGGCGGCCGTCCACTTCTTGGCCCACCTTTCGCTCTTGTGGCTCATGATGAGGATGGGGTCGGCCACGATCTTGCCTGAGATCATCTCCTCGAGCCGCGGCTGCTGCGTGTCCTTCGTCCATCTGTGCAGGGCTCCAGGGGTCTTCTTCCACATATCTTGCGCCCACCTGATGAAGCCCTTTGTGCCATCTGCCAGAGCTCTCCGCGCAGCTTGTCCTGCCAACCTCTCGGTGATCTCTATCACGTCCTCTCTCTCCTGACGGGCTGGGCTGAAAATGTCGTGCGCCATCTGCTGCCACTGGTTGAGCAGCTCGATATCGTTGTGCTTGCTGACCACATGTACCTGCTGTATACGCTGTCGAAACTCTTGCCCTCGTTGTAGCAGCTGCTGTGGGTCTTTGTTGTTTTTTCACTAGGCCGTTGATCGCGATCACCTGCGTGTGCGTGATGGCCCACCAATCTGCCTCAGAATTGTACAGATGCGGTCTGCCTGGCGATGCTGTGCTCTTTTTCCACTTGATGCCGAAACCCTGCGCCCTTCCTCGATAGCCGTCTCGTTGGTGTTGGGGTACCTCTGAATGCTGCAAAACTGCCTCCTCCACGGCCTCGATCCACCTGCCGTAGCTGTTCGCCAACTTCTGCGCCAGCAGTGGGCGATCACGATAGGCCTGAGGTCGTCACCGGTCCCCTCTGAGTTGTATATCTGGTGGGATGCCAGACAATCCCCATTTGGCATCCTCCCACGTAGCGCTACTGATGTGGAAATTGATGGACGGTGAGTCCGCGCTTGGAGTCTGAGTTGTCGGGGATGTGTTCGTAGTCGTTGTGCCTGGATCCTGCTCGAGGAGGTCGAAACCATGCCGAAGTACAGGTTCCAGCTCTTCGCGTCTCTGTTGGCGTCGTACCTGCTGCTTACTCCGCTTGCTGTCCAGGTCCTTCTGCTTCTTCGGCCTCGGCACCGTGGGCAACGCTTTGGGAATGTCCAGCGTGCGGTGCCACCATCGCTGCTTCTTGCCTGCCAGCCTGATGCGAAGCCCACAATGCGTCGCCCATGGTACTGTCAGCTCTTTGGCAATGGTAAGCCCTTCCTTGCAGCCCGCGGCGACGACGCCGTAGTCGTAGAGGGAGCCCTTGCCTTTGTCGCATGTGACCTCCTCTGGGCCCGTGACGATCTCGCCTCGCATCTGTTCTATCCAACCAGATGCGAGCAGCTCAGTAGGGACGCAGTTCCAATCCGCCACGACGAGCCATGGGTCCTTCAGCAAGCGCACGAAAGCCGTGAGGGCTGCCATGACCTTTCGGTTCCTGCCCGTGAAACGCAGGGTCGGTAGTAGGTACGCCGCGATGATGATGAAATTGCCGATGCTGAGGTGCAGCACCATGGGGGAGAAACCGACGAAGGCCGAGTCCCCTTGCTTGTCGTGCTTGCCCTTCCAGTGCTCCAAGGACGTGGACTGTATGTGTGTGCGCGTGGCGACGAGTTCACCCGCGGACCATCCTTTCTCCGACTTGCCACTGGGGACCGCGGGGGTAATCGCCGCCTTCCATCCTTCCTTCTGCAGGAACGTCTTCATGGCTGAGACTTGGTTTGGCCCCTTATGCGTTTCCACAAACGCCAGGCAATCGAACTGCTGCGCGGCTGGGCCTTGTACGTAGTTCTGCACCTGTGGGCCCCACTCCGTAATGTTGCCGAACAGGACCTGGAACTCCTCGCTCTGCTGCTGGGTGGACTGCGCCTCGCTAAGGCCCAGACTGCTCAGCACCATCAGCCAGACCATCAGCTTGCTCATGAGCTTCGCGAGCCTTGCGCCTCTCAGCCCGAGCCTGCTCCAAGGCTGCCTGATTGGCATCCCTGATCTTTTTCTTCTCGTCCTCGGGGTTGATGGCTGCCGCACCTGCGCCGTTGCTTGCGGTCGCTGGCGTTGCTGTGGTGGGTGCCTCTGGCGCAGGGGGTTCCTCTTCCACTGCCTCTGCCTTGGGTCCTTCTGTTCCTGCTTCGACCTTACGCTTCTTTTTGGGGGCCTGCATGGCCTTCTTTGCCTTCTGGTGGATCTCCTCGATGTACTTGAACTTCGCCTGCAGGGTGCCCAGCTGCTCCTTCTGGAACTGCTCCAGCTCGCTCTTCCACTGCATGATGCTGTCCATCTCCTCGGACGGTATGTCGCACTCCTCGAGGCCCTCGAAGAGCGAGCCGTCGTACTCGAACTTGACGTTGAGGGTCTTCTCATCGGGTTTGACCACGATGATGCCCGACTCCTGGTTGGCCTGCTGGAGCGCCGTGAGATGCCGCTGCTGCACCTCGACCCTCTGCTGGGCCAACTTGTCCATCTTCTCGAGCTGGTCGTCCAAGTACAGCTGCGCGCCCGTGAGCTTCGTCCGCTGCTTCTCGATGCGATTGTCCAGCTCCTTGAGCGCGCGATTGGCGTCGGCCAGCAGCTGGGCGCCCGTACGCTGCTTGGGTGGGGCTGGTGCAGGCTTGGCGTTGGCCTCCTCCTCTTGGGCTTTGCGGCGCAGCGTGTCCAAGGCGGCCGTGATGGTGGGGTCGCTCTTCTCGCCGACGCCCTGGTACGCAGCCAAGCTCGTGATGAGGGAGACCGTGGTGATCGGGTCGGACTGTCCGCCATCGCCCATCTGCGCCTCCACGGTGTCCCAGCCAGCCTTGGTGCTTGCGTACGTGGAGTGCCGCCATGGTGCCCACTTCTTCCACTGCCGTCCCGAGCGTGGCCAACCCGCAGAATGAGATCCATTCTGTGCCCAAACTCCAGACGGTGGCGGTGGGACGCCGACGGTGGGGCGGAGCTTCGCCTTGCACTTGAAGCACTCGACTTTGCTGCTCCAGTTCCACTTGTAGCCGCACGCTTTGCACCCAATATACCCCGCTGCCTTGCCATCGTCTCCCATGCCGCGGGTCGCTGAGCAACAGGAGTGCTCACCTGCGGGCTGCAGGCGGCACGCAGAGTCCTGGGGCGGGCCAGGCTCTGCGAAACAGACGGGGTATGCCGCGGACTAGCGGTATCCAGTTTCGCCGATGCGGGCTCCGCCCGCAGAAGCATCAGCCTTGAGCCAAAATGGCTACGGAGGAGGAGGAGGAGGAGGAGGAGGAGGAGGAGGAGGATGCGGACGCGTCATCCGGTGGTCGTGTTCTACTAGTGCGCCGTCGCGCTGCCGTAATTACGTCTTCCTCCTGGCGTTCGCGCGGCACTCGCATGAGGGAGGGGAGCGGAGTGCGGAGTGCGGAGCCTACGGAGCCTGCGGAACCCGCGGCCCCCGCCCACCCCACGACGGCGTCAGGCCGAGCGGGCCGCGGCCGGGGTGCGCACCTTGTATGGCCAGCTGCAGGACGGCCCGCCGCTGGGCGCGGGGTGGGGTCCTCCGCTGGCGCCTCCGCGCCCGCCTCTCCCGCCTCCTCGTGGGCTTTGTCGTCGCGGCCCTCCGACTCGTGGGCGGCGGCAGGCCCTTCAACGTCCGGCGGCGTACTGCCGTCCTTGCCGCGAGGTGCTTCGCCAGGGGCGCTGCCGCACCGCCTCGTGTCTTCTCGTGCCCTCGTGCCCTTCTCCACCTCCCTGGCCTTCTCGCAGCCGCCCGACTCGAACGGGATCCTTCCTGCCTCTTCTCATCCCCTGCCCTGCCTATGCCAGCTGTTTTGCATCCTCCGCCGCTTGGGCTCTAGGGGTGTATCCCAGAGCGCCCGCCCTTAGGCTTGTTTGTAGACCCGCCTTTCCGTTCTTCACATCCTTGTGCGGCAAACAAAATTCTTTCCTTCTCCAGTTGGTAGCGGAGCTTCGGCTCCAAAACCACGGCCGCAATGGCTTCCCTTTCTCTCCTCGCTTCGATGGCACAGGCTCCCGTTCCCCGCGGCTCTACACCGTGCAGCTCTACAATCCGCTGCTCATCTCGCCTGACATTAACGCTTATACACCTTTTCCCGTTCGCCGTGGCAGGAGACGTCGTCATTCTCGGGTCCGTCGGGGCGTCTGCCCATCCGCCAGGACCGGCGGCGGGAAGGTCGCACATCTACCGCGAGATCTACGAGGACCCCGGCCACGCCTTTGTCATCGTAGCCCGTGGAATGCACCCGCCTGTGCGTAGCCACAAATGCCAGGCAGTTGCTCGATGAACTGCTCACATTTACGGTGCCAGTTGAGGGCCCCGAGCTTCTGGCGAGTGTCGCGAGAGCCCTGGGAGGAAAAGGAGGAGGAGGAGGAGGAAGAGGAGGAGGAGGTAGAGGATGAGGATGAGGAGGAGGAGGAGGAGGAGGAGGAGGAGGAGGAGGAGGAGGAGGAGGAGGAGGAGGAGGAGGAGGAGGAGGAGGAGGAGGAAGAAGAGGAGGAGGAGGAGGGGGAGGGGGAGGGAGAGGAGGAGGAGGAACAGGAGGAGGAGAAGGAGGAGGAGAAGAATGAGGAGGAACAGGAGGAGGTGGTACACAAGAACGGTGATGCAGTTGGGGATTCAGGCGATTATGTCGCCATCGTTCCGAGGGACAGAGAATCGGATTTGGGATAACGAGAGTTCTTTTCCTTTGTGCATGACTTTTGACCTTATCCGCACTTTCCCTGAAGCCTGGCATGATTGGGTCCCGATGCGCGCTCCTCTTGACGATCGTGCAGTTGGCGGTGTTCACTACAGTGACAAGTCAACGTACGATGCGTATTCCCCTGACGACGTCACGGGATGATCCGAGTACCGAGAGCCCCACAAACACGACGGAAGCATACGCCCAATACGCAGACGAGGGGGGACAACCAGGGCAAGTATCCACGGCGGCTCGGAGGCACACTTCCCGTCCCGAGCAGCTCCGATGGGGGGTCTCCTGCCTCGAGTACTTCTACGACACGTAGAGAGTTTACAATCCGGATGGAAGGCAATCAGAGTGGGCATGATAGCCATCACAAGCAACATCTCTTGCACGGGCGCAGGCGGAGGGCAACGCGCGACACCTCCGCACCGGGGGGCCCGATCAGCATGCTCGCGTGCCCTTCAAGACATGGGCGGGGGAGGTGATGACCTGGTCAGTGGCGAATGCAGACCTCAACGAGTTTCGCCGTGCGGCCTGCGTCTCGCTGCGCCTCGCCAACATGGCGCGCGAATGCGCGGACGAATGGCCGCCAGCTGTCCTGATCCACGGAGGTCTCATCAACGGCAACCCAGTGCCACCGATGACCGTCCTGGTGCACAGTTTGGCCGAGCTGTGGGGCCAACTGGGCGAGGAGGAGCGCACTTCGGCACTGTCAGCACGTATGAATTTAACATATTGCCGCGAGAGCACACCGATAACCTCCTCACACGATTCGGCATCCTTCGCAACCAAGCGCAGCAACTTGGTCAGTTCATGATCGGTTACGAGGGCGTCGCCTTCCTCTTGTTGCGCGCCGCTGGTGTGTCGAACATCCAACTGACCATGATCTTGTAGCACGACAGCATGGCCTACACCCCGAACGCCCAGTAGCTCGCACAGCTATCTCGCCCAACAGTGTAGAGGCGACACCTGCGATTGTGTCACATTGTCAACCTGCATATCGTCAAGTGCGCGTGTGTTGACATGTTAGAGCAATGACAAAGTCGAGCATGCACGTGAGTGCTGCTCCAGAGTAGTTGAGCAGCAACTATCTTTTAGTTGTGCTCCATTGATCATCTTTTCGCTCGCAGCAAGCTGGCAGTTTTCCTGAATCATCCTGTGGTGTTGGGTCCTCGTTTTGAACAGACATCGCCCCGCGTCTAACTCCTTCCTCCCGCTACTTCCCTCCCTCCTCCCACCCTCCCCCTCCTCCTTCCCCCCCACACTTTTGCACGCCCCTCGCACGTTTCGTGGTCCCATGGGGAGCTCCACCAACAGCCCAGATGAAAGCGCTCGCGTGCGCCCCCCCCGCCCATTTTGGCACACCCCTCACACGCTTTGTGGTCCCATAGGGAGCTCAACAACAACCCCAGATGCCAGCGCCCGCGCGCGCCCACCGCATCCATTTTGGAACACCCAGCATACGTTTCGGGGTCCCACAGAGAGCTCCACCGAATGCCCACATGCCAGCGTTCGCGCTCGCCCACGGCACCCATTTTGGCCTCCCCCCCACGGTTTGTGGCCCCATAGGGAGTTCCACCGACGGTCCAAATGACAGCGCTCGCATGCGCCCACCGCGCCCATTGTGGCACACCTCTCACACGTTTTGTGGCCCCATAGGGAACGCCACCGAAGGCACACATGCCAACGCTCGCATGCGCCCACCGCGCCCGAACTCCCCTCACGCGTTTCGTGGCCCCATGGGGAGCCCCACCGAGTGCCCACATGCCAGCGCTCGCATTCGCCCACCGCGCCCATTTTGGCCCCCCCCCCCCCCCACAATTTGTGGCCCCACAGGGAGCTCCACCGAAGGTCCAGAATCCAACGCTCGCATGCGCCCACCGCGCCCATTTTGGCACACCTCTCACACGCTTTGTGGCCCCATAAGGAACTCCACCGAAGGCACACATGCAAGCGCTCGCATGCGCCCGCCGCACCCGAACTCCCCTCACGCGTTTCGTGGCCCCACAGGGAGTTCCACCGAATGCCCACATGCCAGCGCTCGCATGCGCCCAGCGCACCCATTTTGGCACACCCCTCACACGTTTTGTGGTTCCGAAGGAGGGAACTCAACCGAAGGCCTATATGCTAGCGCTCGCACGCGCCCACCGTGCCCATTTCGGCACACCCCGCACATGAGTTGTGGCCCCATAGGGAAGCCAACCGAAGGCCCAGATGCCAGCGCTCGCATGCGCCCACCGCACCCATTTTGGCACACCCTTCACGCGTTTTGTGGCCCCATAAGGGAACTCCACCGAAGGCACACATGCCAGCGCCGTCATGCGCTCACCGCGCCTGTGTTGGGACTTCCCTCGCACGTTTCGTCGCCCCATGGGGAGCTCCACCGAAGGCCCAAATGCCAGCGCTCGCATGCGCCCGCCGCACCCATTTTGGCACGCCCTTGAGACGCTTCGTGGCCCCAAAGGGAGCTCCACCGAATGCGGCGCATACAACGGCAGTACCCGCAACTGCATATGGGTCTGTCGTCAGTTTTTTTGTCCTGTGTGTGGGGCGGTCAGAAGAGCACCCCGTTGTCTTGAGTGCGGTCATCATGGCACTCCTGGCATGCATTTATTTGGCACGTGCGGTCGCTAGAGCACTCCCTGCAGTAGGCAACTTGTCTGACGGTGCGGCCAGTAAAGCACCCTCTTTGCCTTGGCTTAGTGCCAGCGAGTGCACGACGGCCCTGTTTGAACACCAGGCTCGAACGGGATCCTTTCTGCCTCTTTTCACTCCTCTGCCTTGCTTGTGCCAGCGGTCTCGCATCCTCCGCCGTGTGGGCCCTAGGGATGCATCCCGGCGGACCCGCTTTTGGGCTTGTTTTGAGACCCGCCGTACCTTTCTTTACATCCGTGTATGGAAGACATTCCTCTTTCCTTACATCGCATTTATCTAGTGCCCGTCGCCGTCGTTCCCGCCCCGCGCCCCGCGAGGAGCTGAGGGGCGAGCAGGGCCATGTGTACGAGGCGCGCGGCGGCCGCTGCGCAGAGGAGTGGAGGGCGGACAGGGGAAGGGGGATGAGCTAGGTGCGCCAGCGTCGCATCTGACGTCCTGCCCCTGCCTCCCATCCTTTACCACGGCGTCGATCTCCTATCGATTCGCACAGTCGGCTTTCGGGCAGGGCAATGATTCCAAGAGGGTACGCGATGGATGGCAGAGTATGTCGTAGAAGAGCACGGCAGAGCATAGTATGTCATATCATGGCGTGGCATTGCGTAGTGAAGCATTGCATCACAAAGCATCGCATAGAAAAGCACGGCATCGCACCGCGGTGCACAACACCAGCATCGCATTGCATGCCGTGGCATGGCACCAGACGATTTGGAGGGTCAGTGGCCCGTCTACGAGAGGACAGGGCTTGTCCGGAATGCCGGCTTCATGTCCTTCGCAATCGTGCCTGCCCGATGTGGGCGTTTTCGGATGCCAAATGCCGTCCGAAGGTACGGGAACGAGGCCAGCGCTGCAGCGGGACCGCAGGTCTCAATGTCCGAAACGCAGAAATGAGGGCGGCGCTGCCGCGGGAGCGCAATTTTGGAAGAACCAGAAGCGATCGGATCGGAAACACACAAAGGACAAATAAATATTGACATCTTGTGTGTACAAGTAATACGCGGAGAGGACGGGACACTCTCCGGAGTCAGGGGAGAGAGGAGAGTATGGTGATTTTGATGATGATGGTGATGGTGATAGTGATGCTGCTGTTGATGATGATGATGACGATGATGATGCTGCTGATGATGATGATGGTAATCATTTTTTGCGGATGGTGATGGTGATGTTGATGGCCAGGACGACGATGATTAGGATGAGGAGGAGGAGGTTGATGATCAGGGTGGTGGTTATGATGGTGATGATGGTGGTGATGATGATGAGTATGTGGACGAGGCGGAGGAGGAGGGGGAGGAGGAGGAATCGCTGTTTAAGCCTGAAGCCAGGCGCCAACGGTTCTGGAAGACACCCTCCTGTCCCGAGCCCCCCCTCCTGATGAGTTCCTGCAAGTATATGTCCTTCGGCTGCGGCACGTGCCCCCCTCGAGCGACGATTGCCCGGTGGGTCTGCCACCCATGCGAGCCCCCGCGTTGTAAAAGAGCGGCCTTCGATTTTTTCTGGCCAAGAAGGAGCGCGAAGAGAGGAGGAGAAGGGAAGTCGATAAGGAGGAGGAGGAGGAGGAGGAGGAGGCGGAGGAGCATAATGATCAAGTTCAAGGCAGTGTTCAGCGATAGTCTTGTTTGGAAGAGGATCTGCCCTCCACCCGTGCAAGTGTGGCAAGATTGGCAGAAGGTCTTGGTCATAAGACCTGTACCTATCAAGCGAGTGCACCATCTCGAAAAGGAATCGCTCTTCATCCATGCAAGTGTTGTGCAATCTCGGAATTCGGGCCATCGAGCCTGAGGAAGTCTCAAACGAAAGCCGCATTTTGAAAACGAGTCAGCCTCCATTTTGTAACTCTTGGAAGCTGAAGATAACGAACGCGCGCGGCACTGCGGCGACAGCCGCATTTTTTTGCCCTTCTCCATCCGTGAAGTGTCTCGTATGACAATCGAAAAGTATGCGCACGGCGCTTAGGCGAGAGCCGCATCTTTGAAATTAGCGGCCTTCCACATTTGTAGTTCCTTTGGTTCAAAGGCTTGGGTATTGAGTAGCAGAGAAGATTCCAGCGAAACGCTTGGCCCAGCCTACGAAACGTCTGGTTGTGCGACCAGGTGAGTCATTACCATACCTACCGATGTGATCTTGCACTGCGTTCTTCCGACCGTGCGACCGACCGTCTGGTCGCACTCCTGGCGCCTTCCTGAGAAGGTACCCTCGCTGTCCCGGAGGTGTCCTGGCGGGTATTCTGGAGAAGTCCTGGAGGGCGCCCTGGAAGTGTCCCGGCGTTCCCCAAGATGACCCCTGGAGGCTTCAAAAAGCTCACACCTCCTCCTCCTCCTCCTGATCCTCCTGATCCTCCCTTTCCGCCCGCCGTCAAACGCGGTCCCAACGCGATCTGGATGTGCACCGCGCGAATCGAGAGGAATCCGACGTCGGGGAAAAACACACAACCTTGTTGAGAAACACGACGGGAATCCTCGACCCCATCTTCTCCGCGAAGGAGGATAATGAGGAGGAGGAGGATGAGGAGGAGGAGGAGATGGAGGACAAGGAGGAGGAGGAGGAGGAGGAGCAGGAGCTGTTCAAGCCTTGAGCGAGCCAGCTTCTCTGGGGCATCTTTCGATCCCGACCGATCGGCGAGTGTACCAGGGACCCGGGCGGGGCAGACGCGCCGGCCGTGCTTGTTGCACGTCTCCCAGATGTGAGGGAGAGGGGGAACAGGTTGTCGCGAGGGATGGGCAGCCGTCGTCGTTGTCATCCTCCTCCTCCTTCTCCTTCTCCTTCTCCTCTCCCTCCTCCTCCTCCTCCTCCTCCTCCTACTCCTCCTCCTCCTTCATCTCCTCTTCCTCCTCCGCATCCTCCTCCTCCTCCCCCTCCTCTCCCTCCTCTCTCTTATCGTCCGGCCTCCTCCCCTTCGTCCTCCTTCCTCGTCGTTGTAATCGTCCTGGCCGGGAGGAGGCAGGCGCCCATGCCGCGCCCAGGCCCTCGCCTCCGTCCGCCGGCAGCAGCAGGAGGCCGCCAACCGCACGTCTCGGGTTCCTCCCCCTCCCCTCCCCCCTCCCTCCCCCTCCTTCCCCCCCCCAGCCTCACCCTCGCATCCTTCCTCCCTCCTCCCCCTCGCCCTCCTCCTCCTTCTCCTTCTCACCCTTTTGCCGCTGCTGCTTCTCCTCCGAACAACCCCCCTCGCCCTCCACCCCCTCCTCGCCCTCCCTCTCCCCCTTCCCCTCTTGCCCCCTCCTCCACCCCTTCGCCCTGCTGCTTGGGCTGCTGCTAGTGCTGCTGCTGCTGCTGCTGCTGCTGCTGCTGCTGCTGCTGCTGCTGCTTCTCCTCTCCCAAACACGTGTTTTTTTCTGCTGCGTCGAGGGCCTGGGGCCCTCGCGGAGCGAGCTGGCTCGGATGCCTCCGCACAGGAACGAGGCTGAGGGCTGAGGGCCGAGAGCTCGGGTACTTTCTTGACGGCATCTGGCTTTCACGACGTCGGCTGCCTGTTGTTGTTGTTGTTGCTGCTGCTGTTGTTGTTGCTGCTGCTGTTGTTGTTGCTGCTGCTGCTGTTGTTGTTGTTGGTGTTGTTGTTGTTGTTGTTGTTGTTGTTGTTGTTGTTGTTGTTGTTGTTGTTGTTGTTGTGGTTGTTGTTGTTGTCGTCGTCGTCGTCGTCGTCGTCGTTGTTGTTGTTGTTGTTGTTGTTGTTGTTGTTGTTGTTGTTGTTGTTGTTGTTGTTGTTGTTGTTGTTGTTGTTGTTGTTGTTGTTATTGTTATTGTTGTTGCTGTTGTTGCTGTTGCTGTTGCTGTTGCTGTTGTTGTTGTTATTATTATTATTGTTGTTGAATGTTAATCGCCAACCAACTATCATTGTTGGACCCCCCACAGGCGCGCTGGCGCTCTCGCCTCGGCGCTGGCTACACTTTCATTAATTATCCCGGCAAAGCAACCTAACAGCGATGTGTATAAGCATATCTGGAAGCATTCCCCTTACGATTCAAGTGAGAATCCAGTTGTAGAATTCTGCTGTTCTCGGAGTCGCAGTCGCATTCGCAATGACAGTCGCAGTGGCAACGGCCTTAGGATCCAATGGAATCCTAAGGATTCCTAGGGATTCCAAAGGCATCCTTAGGCATCCTTAGGAATCCATAGGAATCACCAGGATTCCTAAGGATTCCTGAGGATGCTTAACTATGCCGACGGATTCCTAAGGATGCCTACGGATTGCTAAGGATTCCTGGGGATTCCTAAGGATGCCGATGGATTCCTACATATGCCTCAGCCTGCCTCAGTTTCAGCCTCAGCCTCAGCCTGCCTCGGCTTGCCTCAGCCTCAGCCTCAGCCTGCCTCGGCCTAAGCCTCAGCCTGCCTCAGCCTCAGCCTCAGCCTGTCTCGGCCTCAGCCTGCGTCAGCCTCAGCCTCAGCCTGCCTCAGCCTCAGCCTGCCTCAGCCTCAGCCTCAGCCTCAGCCTCAGCCTGCCTCGGTTGCACTCAGCCTCAGCCTCAGCCTGCCTCGGCCTCAACCTGGCTTCGGCCTCAGCCTGCCTCAGCCTCCTCCCCCCACGCTTCACACCCACATTCAGACTCACCTTGTCTCAGATTTCGGCCTGCCTCGGCCTCATACACCAGCCTCAGCTCAGGCATCAGTAGCAGCATCTCAGCTCAGCCTCAGCCTGTCTCGGCCTGAGGGGGGGGGGGGGGGGTGGGGTGGGCCATTTTCCCTCGGCCTCAGCCTCAGCCTGCCTCAGCCTGCCTCAGCCTCAGCCTGCCTCAGCCTCAGCCTCAGCCTGCCTCAGCCTCAGCCTCAGCCTGCTTCAGCCTCAGCCTCAGTCTGCCTTCAGCCTCGGCCTCAGCCTCAGCCTGCCTCATCCTCAGCCTGCCTCGGCCTCAGCATCAGCATCACCTGCATCTGCTCAGCCTCAGCCTGCTCAGCCTATGCCTGCCTCAGCCTCAGCGTCCTTCAGGCCGCAGCTTGCTTCAGCCTCAGCCTCAGCCTCAGCCTCTGCCTAAGCCTGCCTCAGCTCAGGTTCAGCCTGCCTCAGCCTCAGCCTGCCTCAGCCTCAGCCTCAGCCTGCCTCGGCCTCAGCCTGTGTCAGCCTCAGCCTCAGCCTGCCCCAGCCTCAGCCTGCCTCAGCCTCAGCCTCAGCCTGCCTCGGCGTGCCTCAGACTCAGCCTCAGCCTGCCTCGGCCTCAGCCTGCCTCGGCCGCAGCCTGCTTCAGCTCGGGCATTCAAAATATGGGACAGGACTGGTGTTCTGGGAACACGAAGATCACGAAGTGGCCCACGGTTCGTTCCGGGGAATCAACATATGGTGCAGGAATGGTTTTCTGGGAACGCGATGAAAACGAAGTGGCCTACAGTTGGCTCTGGGCATTCAAAATGTGGCCCGGGAATGGTGTTCTGGGAGCACGAAGAACACGAAGTGGCCTACAGTTGGCTCCGGGCATTCAAAATGTGGCCCGGGAATTGTGTTCTGGGAACACGAAGAACACGAAGTGGCCTACAGTTGGCTCCGGGCATTCAAAATGTGGCCGGTGGGAACTTGTGTGTTGTGCTGGAAGTCCTAAGAGCACGATAGTGGCGTACGGGTTGGCTACGGGCATCCCAAATGTGGCCCGGGTGTGGAGTTTGGGTAACGTCCAAGAGCACGATGTGGCTTTACAGTTGGCTCGGGGCATCCAAAATGTGGCTACGGGAATGAGTTCTGGGAAAAGTCGAAGATCACGAAGTGGCCTACAGTTGGCTCCGGGCATTAAAAATGTGGCCCGGGAATGGAGTTCTGGGGGGTCGAAGAGCACGAAGTGTGCGACTGTTTGCTTAAAACGAGCCCGGCCCTCGCCTGTCCGGTTCCCGCCCAGACCCCCCTGTGGAGTCATCAGATGCTCTCTTTTGACCTTATTAGAAACCTATCAGTTTTCGCTGTTAGGTAGAAAAACAGCACCGCTGTTCAATGCAGCAGGCTCAGGAGCACCGCCGCCAGACCGAGAACTACCAGCATGTCCTGGCATTAAGGTGTGCAGTAGGCGCTGCGCTGTTCCTTTGATAAGGAATCTTCGAAGCAGGGCGTAGCAAGAAGGCTGGGGAGGCTGATGGGGGGGAAGATGATGAGGTATTGTGACGCGGTGAGACCACAGTTCGCTTTGATGTGACGATCTTGAGAGTGCTGCTTCGAGGAGGAAAGTAATGAAGGGAAAGAGAGAGAGAGAGAGATGGGATCGAGAGCTCCCGGAGGGGGGGTGTGCCCATCCGAGGGAACGGTGCCCCCCCCCCTCCTCAGTACTGGCGACGAGGATCAAACTGTTTAGGGAAAAAAGAAGACCCCCCCGCCCCCTATCCTCCCCCGCGGCCTGAGTGGACCACCTAGGCCTGCGGAGGACGTCATAAAGGGTCGGGTACCCCGTACAGAAATGAAGGGAGAAAGGGGAGGGAGGAAAGAGTAAGGAGCCTCCCTCGTCCTGCTCCTCCTGCTCCTCCTGCTCCTCCTACTACTGCTACTACAAGTATTAGATTCTGGCGGAAACGTCAAGTGCACGATGACGCCTGGGTCCGCCGTCTTGCCCTGCACGATGACGACACAGAACAAACCGGGAATCGGGCGGCCCGGGAATGGAGTTCTGGGGGTTCGAAGAAAACGAAGTGGCCTACAGTTGGCTCCGGACATCCAAAATGTGACCCGGGAATGGAGTTCTGGAAACTCGAAGACCACGAAGTGGCCTACAGTTGGCTCCGGGCACCCAAAATGTAGCTCGGGGGTGGAGTTCTGGAAACTCGAAGACCACGAAGTGGCCTACAGTTGGCTCCGGGCATCCAACATGTGGCCCGGGAATGAAGTTCTGGGAACTCGAAGACCACGAAATAGCCTACAGTTGGCTCCGGGCATCCAAAATGTACGCCGGGAATGGACTTCTGGGACCTCGAAGACCACGAAGTGGCCTACAGTTGGCTCCGGGCATCCAAAGTGTACGCCGGGAATGGAGTTCTAGCAGCGCCAAGAGCGATTTTGCGAGGATGTCCCTAGCGATTTGGATTTCGGCGGCAGCCGCCCCGGGTCCCGCCCCGACCCCCCGTGGAGTCATCTGCTGCTCTCTTTTGACACCACTAGAAACCTATCAGTCTTCGCTGTTAGGTAACAGTACGCAGGGGGGGGGTCGGAAACTTTGAAACCGTCATCAGGGGAAGAGGGAAAGTAGTATTCAGATTGAGTGATTGTAGAGGGGGGAGGGAGAGGGGGGGAGAGGGGGGGGGCAAGATAGATGCGCTCGCGCGATATCTGACATCCTACACCTCCCACTCACCCGTCCCATGCCGCGTATTGTTCCTCTATCCGCGAACGCGTGTCATAGCGGACATGGAACTCAAAAAAAACCCATCGCGCCATGCGCAACATGAAAAAGGGCACTCTGAGGAGTAAGGAAGACGAAGGCGACCGGCAGCAGCAGCAGGATATGAATTGGCAGGAGCGTGAGGAGCAAGAGGACCACGGGACGGCGGAGGAGGGGAACGGAGGGGGGGCGACAACGATGCGCAGGGCCGCGGATCCCCAAAAAAGTGCCCCTCGCCGAAGCGAGAACGCATTCCTGAACGACGGGGGCACAGCACCCATTCTGAAACGAGGCCCACGCCGCAGCGGGAGCACAGAGTCTGCAACGCCGGAAACCATCGGAGCGTGAACAAAACCACTAGACAACCAAACATTGAGATCCTGCCCGTGCTATACACGGTACGCGGAGAGAGCCGGCTAGCACCAGGAAGGTGTGAACGGGAGGGAGGAGGGTAGCACTCATGATGTGCGATTGTAGCAGCACCCCTCGGCGTCGCACTGACGCGAACGGATCCCGGTGGAAGCAGCTCCCAATCCCCGGTGATTAACCAATTTGATAACCCCTAATTATGTGGGAGGGTACCTACGTTAGGAGGGCCAAGAACATTACGAAGTGGGGCTCGCTTCTGCAAATGCATCAGACCAAACCGCCCAAAATTATTATCCCTAGTGCCAGGACGGGGTCCTCAAAGAGGCCACGTCTTCGTCGTGCTACTGCGGCTAGGAATATTGTTATCGATGACCCAGGACACTCCGCAAGATCGATGATGGGCGTGGCCTCCACCACCACCATAAGTCGGAGGGGGGAAGGAGGAGGAGGGGGAGGACGAAAAAGAGGAGGAGGAAGAGGAGGAGGAGGAGGAGGAGGAGGACCCCCTCCCCCTCCAAATTATGGTGGCGGTGTTGGAAAAACCATCAATCGATAATCGATGCTCCGTCTCGAGCCGCCGAGCCCTTCCTGAGCGGCCCAACGGTACGCGCGTGCTCAAGGTGGAAGAAAACCCGTGCCAAATAATACCATGCAAGCCGCTCTCTCGAATCGGCCGCGCGCGCATGTCGAACTCCCTCCAAAACCTTCATCACCGACGCGAACGCCCCGTCATCGTCGTCGGCGTGCACGGGCGCTGTCACAGGCGCTACCGTCGTCGATGTCATCGTCGTCACCAGCATCGCTACCATCATCATCTCGTCGAAAATTGTCGACGTACGGGCTTCGCGCGCGCGCATGTCAGAATCTTTCGAACGCCCTTTGCACGCGCGCCGTCGGGACGACGTGCACGCGCGCGGCATCGCGCGCATGCCGAAATCCTTCAAACACCATTGGCGCCGTAACGATTTCAAATCCGAGTGTCCAAGGCACGTATAAAAAAACATGGTTTCGCAACATCAGCGTTCGAAAATGCGTGCGTTCGCGCTCCTTCAAATTCTTCAAGAAACCAGAGGTTTTATAACATGTTCATGGTACTCTGCAAACAGGGTTCCTGGCACAGCAACCCGAAATCATTCGTACGCCCTCGCGCACGTGCCCAGAGGTGGTCACGATCCGTTTCGGAAAATATCATGCGGGCCACTCTCGCGCGTCGGCCGCACACGCATGTCGAACATTCTCCTAACCCTTCATCACCGACGCGAGGACGACGTCATCGTCATCGGCGTGATCAGCATCGGCGTCGTTGTCAACATCGTCGTCGTTGTCACCATCGCCACCAACATCGCTACTATCATCATCGTGTCTACCGTCGTCGACGTTGCCATGATACCGCGCCCACTCAAGTCGCCGACTCGCATTGAAGTGCCCGCTGGGATGTGCCCAGCGGTCAGCGCCACCGCGGCCGCTTCGGCCGCGCCAAACTAGCTGGCCGCTGCGCGCGCGTGCTTGGGTTGGCGCGGCCGCAGAGATAAACCAGCCAACGCCAAGCATGCATCGCAAAACAGGTTGCGGGTGGGTGGGTGAAATGTTTGCAAGTGCATGGGATGTGTCAACTCGTTTGATAAAACCAAGTGCACCACATATATGATTCCACTTTGACTCCACAACATAGGCTACCAAAAAGAAAAAACAGTCTGAGTGCCACGCTGGCTAACATTCAAATCATGGAGACACCTGTGGGTGCGGCGGCGTTCGTCAAAGGCGGCCCCCCGATGTTCCTCGGGGGCTACCCCGTGACCATGGTTCCACGGCGTCTCCTCGGTGCTGATCCTGGGCCCGGCCTTCCTCGGGGCTGCCCAGGGTTGCGCAGGGTCGCCGGCATGGCCCGCATTGCGCAGTGCCAGGCAGCGCCAAGCAACATCAAGCAGGACCAAGCAATGCAAACCACTGACAAAGAATGCCCAGCGGAATACGGTGGAGGCCAGTCCACAAGAAACCTTCCACGGGAAACCCAACCCTGAGACCCCAGGACGTCCATTGATTTTTCTTGTGGGAACGTCGCGCCTTCCATCGCAAAACCATCAAAACCCAAGAAACCCAGGGCACCTGGAGGCAAGCCGGGTGTTTCTGGGCATGGGCCTCCACTGTACCAAGAAATGCCTAGCAACGCCAAGCAGTGCAACGCAACGCAAAGCGATGCCAAGCAAGGCCAAGCAGTTCAGAGTTGTGCAGAGCAGTGCCAAGCAAGCGCTTGGCAGTGCCAAGCAACGCCAAGCAGTGCCGAGCAAGCTGCACCGTCCTTGACGCTGCGCATCAACCGGCACCACCTCCCAGAGGAACTCCGTGACGCCCCCGCCCTACGGTTGCAGAGGCATGCATAGGGAAACAACAAGTGGCACAAACAGAAAGAACTCGGAGGTCCGCGCGGATTTCTCGGATCGGCGCTGGGGCCCCCCAGCGGCGCCGGAGGCGCCGCCCCTGGCGCGCTCCGCTCCGCGCGAGGGAGGGGGGGTCCAGCGCAGATCCGAGAAATCGCGGCGGGACCTCCGAGTTTTTATGTTTCTGCAACTTTTTGTTTCCCACTGTCTGCTCAAAGGAATGGGTACCCCTACCGCTACCCTCGCCCCGTTTGGGATCCCTGGGCATACCGGGAGGCCTCGCCGCCGCGCTGCGCCTCCGGCCTCGCCCCTGGCGCGCTCCGCGCGCCAGGGAGGGGGGGCCAGCGCCGATCCGAGAAATCCGCGCGGACCTCCGAGTTCTTTCTGTTTATGTCACGTTCTGCTCCCCTAATGCAGTCGAACGCTGTGCTGCGAAGGCCTCCCCCCGGAAGGGCGGGGCCTTCGCCTCGGGAGGTGTCTCCTCCTCCTCCTCCTCCTCCTCCTCCTCTCCTTCCCCCTCCTCCTCCTCCTCATCACTCTCCTCCTCCTTCCTCCTACTCCCCCTCCTCCTCCCCCTCCTCCTCCTCCCCATTCCTCCCCCTCCCCCTCCTCCCCCTCCCCCTCGCCTCTCCTACCTTCCTCCTCTCTTCCTCCTCCTCATCCTCCTCCTCCCCCTCCTTCCCCTCTCCTCTCCCTCCTCCTCCTGTCCACCCCCTTCCTCCTCCCCCTTTCCTTCCCTCCCCCTCCTCCTCCTCCTCCTCCGCTCTCCCGGCGGGGCTCATATGAGCTTGTCGATTTTTATATCTGTGACCGAGCCGTCGTCCGCGAGGTTACTGCGCCGCGGGGCGGCTCGCACCGTCTTCGCGCTGACTGAGGCCGGGCCGCGCGGACCCGCCGAGGGCCCACGAGAATACTGTCGGGCGTTGGTCCGCCTTTACGGGGGGATTCTCGACGAAAAAAAAAAAAAAAAAAAAAAAAAAAAAAAAAAAAAACAAAAAAAAAAAAAAAAAAACCAAAAAAAAAAAAAAAAAAAAAAAAAAAAAAAAAAAAAAAAAAAAAAAAAAAACGACGAACAAACAAACAACGACGGAACAAAAAAAAAAAAAAAAAAACGGAAACAAAAAACGAAAAAAAATGGAGGCCTGGAAATGGGCACCCATACCAGCACAGGGGGTGGCCTCCGCATGGGGGGACGGTCCTAGATTCCGGTGTTGGTGGTAAATATTTCGGTCACCTTAGAAGCCGGAACATTACCACCATCACCGAGATCGGGATCGTCTCCCCTCGGTGGAGGCACACCGCCGATCTTGGTGTTGGTGTCAACCTCTAGGCCTCCGAAAAAAATACCCCCAAAAAGGTCAAAAAAACACTCAAAAAGATAGCCCCCAGACTATGTTTTGCCTAGGTTTGCCTATGTTTGGGATCTTCTTTATTTTTCGTCGAGGATCCGACGAAAAATCAAAAATACCCAAAAACACCTCCCAAAAAGGTCAAAGGATACTCAAAACAAACAATCCCCAGACTGTTTTTTGCCTATCTTCGACTACGCTTGGGATCTTCTCCATTTCTCGTCGAGGATCCCCCCTGCAGGGGGACGGGCCCGACGTCAGACGAGCAGCCGGAAGACGCCGGCCGCTGGCGCGGCAGGGCCGACGCGCCGGGCCCCCATCGCCGGGAGCCCCTCGCGCGCTGTGCACAGATATGTACCACGGGGGAAGCGGACGGCCCCTGGGAGTATCTCGGGCGTGTCCCCCATACAGGGTGCTTTTCGACGAAAAAAAAAAATACCCCAAAAAGACACAAAAAAACAAGGGGGAAACAAAAACAATACCCCCAAAAATAGTACCCAAACTATGAGAGAGCGTGATCCACCGCCGCTTTACTGTGGAAAATTGCCAACCTTTTCCTCCGGAACCCGGGGGTCGCCCCCCACCCCCCTCCGGAAAAAATCCCCCCCTGCTGGAAACCCTCCCCCTCCCCCCCCTCTTCCCCCCCCGGCAAAAACCCCCCCTCCCCTAACCCTCCCCCCGCCCCCCCTCCGCTCGACAAAAACCGGGGGGGGGGTCACTACCGGTTCGAACCCCTCCCCCCCCCCTCCGGATCCGGAAAAACCGGGGGGTCACTAGGTTCGGAACCTCCCCCCCCCCCTTACCCTCGGTTCGGAAAACCGGAGGGGGTCACTACCAGTTCGAACCCCCCCCCTACTCACCGCCAGCAAACGACTCCCGGTCCCCACCACCGTCCGCATCACATCCCCCACTGGTGTTCCCAGCACCACTGTCCTCACCACCGCTGTCCCCACTGGTTCCACCACCGCCCCTACTGTCCCCACCAGTGGCCCCACCACTGTCGCACTGTCCCCGCTGTCCCCAGAACTGTTCCCACCACGGTTCCACTCTCCCCACTGTCTCCACGGCCCCAACCACTGCCCGACTATCCCCACTGTCCCCACTGTCCCACTGACTCCTCCGCTGTCCCACTGAGCTGTCCCACTGTTCCCACCACTGTCCCCACTGTCCCCACCACTGTCCCCACTGTACCTCTGTCCCATTGTCCCACCGCCGTCCTCGCCACCGCCTTCACCACTGTCCCCACCACCATTGTACCCTCCACTGTCCCACTGTTTCCACCTCATTCCCATTGTCCCCACACCACTGTCCCCACCACCACCGTCACCACCACTGTCCACTGTCCCCCCCTGTTCCCACCATTGTCCCCACCACTGTCCCCACCACTACCGTCCCCACCACTGTCCCACTGTCCCACTGTCCCCACCACTGTCCCGCTATCCCCTCACCACTGTCCCCACCAACACCGTCCCCACCACTGTCCGCACCCCCACTCGGTTTTCGAGGGGGGGGGGGTTCGAACCGGTAGTGACCCCCCCGGTTTTCGAGGGAGGGGGGGGGGGGAGGGGTTCGAACCGGTAGTGACCCCCCCCCCTTTTCATGATGAGGGGGGGGGGGGGAGGGGTTCGAACCGGTAGTGACCCCCCCGGGTTTTCCGGAGGGAGGGGGAGGGGGGGAGGGGTTCGAACCGGTAGTGACCCCCCCCGGTTTTCCGCCAGCAGCGGTAGAACACGCTCTTTCCTATGTTTGGACTATTTTGGGGGTATTTTGGTATTTTTTCTTTCTCGTCGAAAATCCCCAAAAAGGCAAAAAAAACAAGGGGGAAACAAAAACAATACCCCCAAAATAGTCCCCAAACTATGTTTGGACTATTTTGGGGGTATTGTTTTATTTCTCGTCGAAAATCCCCCTGTGGGGGGGGGCAGGCCCGACCTAACCCTGGGATGGGGGCCGAGACCTCCCGGGGGCACGCGCCGCGAAGGAGCACGGCGTCGGCGGTCTGGGCCGACGCCGAGGCCGCAGGCCGTCGACGCGCCGGACGCAGAGAGCGGGGTCCTCTCGGAGGGAGCGCGCAGAGGACAGCGCGGCGGAGGGGGAGGGGGAGGAGGAGGAGGAGGAGGAGGAGGAGGAGGAGGAGGAGGAGGAGGAGGAGGAGGGAGAAGGAGGAGGAGGAGGGAGGAGGGGGGATGGCGAAGGGCAGGGCAGAGGATCAGCCCACGCAGCCGATTTTCCCGGCGCCTCCCGGCGCTGGGCGGGGCGCCCACGCAATTATCGGGGGATGGGCCCTGGCGGGCGGGGCGGGGGGGCGCACTCCCTTCCCCAGCACGGCCTGGCATGGCTGGGCTCCTTTGCCTTTGCGTTCGCGACGCGCTGGCCTGGTGCCCCTCCGTGCTACAGCCGGACTTGGTTGGACAGGGCACGCGAGAGGACACAAGACCCTTCCGAGGGCCACATAGCCAGAGGAATGTGGGAGGCACGGGTCGCGAGACACAGGACACAGGGGCACCCTCGGTTCTGCAGGGTCGACGTACTCATCAAGGCCGACTGTATCCAGCCTCGCTGTGGCTCGGAAGGCGAGGAAGAGGAGCCATTGACTGCCACGTCACTCGCGCGCGGCGGACGGCCACAACTCACCCATGGCCGCGCACGGCAACAACACGACCGGAAACCGACCGAACCGCCAGCGAAACGGAAACCGACCAAAATCGACAAGCCGCAGGCAGCCTATGGACGGGCGCAGCGACGCGGCAATGGCACCAGGACCGATCGAACCGAACCGACCGAGCGCACCCAACGGCGGCGCAACCGAGGCGACCGAACCGTGAGCACCCTTATCTCAGGTCGGGCGTGCCCCCCTACAGGCGGATTTTGGACGCAACACACTTACCCCAAAAACACACAACAACAACAAAAAAACAGACTCCAACAACGAAAAAAACGTCCCCTGACTATGTTTGACTACTTGTGAGCATCCCCCCTGTAGAGGGACAGGCCCGACTTAGGCCAGGGATCGGCGACGCATCGCCGAGAGATCGGCGACAAGCTCCGGACAGCTATCGTCGCGCCCTCCCGGGCTGGGTGGCGAGTTGAGGTCCACGCGCTCCCCCCCGTGAGCCCAGCTGGGCGGCTTCCCCCGGGGGCCGTAGGCGACCGATCCGCAAGCACGACACCTCCCCCCCCCAAACCGCCGCATTGCTTTTTGTTGTGGGATTGGCCTGAGATCAAGATGGCGAGCGGGAATGAGATCCTGGATGGGTGCAGAATAACTAGATCTCCAACGAATTGCTGGATTTCGAGAACATGATTTTCAACCGAGCCCTCTCCAGTCGGCGGTGGACAAACCTCCCTTTGGTAAACCTCCCCTCAGTGAAAACGGCCTGGGACCGAAACCGAAGGACCTGGACCCGCAAAAGTGACGGCCTCACGCCCTCCCGCAAACCGAAAACGGCCAGTTCCTTCATCAACGTGTCAGGGTAGGAGGCCTATCAACCTCCGATCCAGAAAAACTTCCGCCTCGTCACCCCACGCCCTCCTACGTCCAATTTTGACACCCAAAATCGGTACCGAAAGAATGGGTACAATGCCCAACAACAAATGTTGTCCCAAGCCAACAGCGGCCGCTGTTGGGCAGGCGGCCTTCTGCCTCGAGTGGGCACAGGCCGCGGCAGCGCGGACAGCGAACCCTGTTCAAAATGAGCAAGCACTGCTGTTGAGCATTGCACCCTTTTCGGCGGCGAGCGAGGGGGGGGAAGCGAGGAGGAGAAGGCCTTCCCAGAAGGCTCGGAAGTCCCCCGGCCTTCTGAGAAGTTTTCTGAGCCTTCCCCGAAGACACGGAAAACTTCTCAGAAGGCGCGAGGGCTTCTGAGAAGTCCTGCCGCCTTCTGAGAGGGCCTTCTCCTTCTCACTTCCCCCCCTCGCTCGCCGCCGACCTTTCTTTCCGTGCCCGTTGCGCTCGTGCTGATCATACGTCCAGAGGCCTCCTCGACGCGCCCCTTCCCCCGCGGCGGCGGCGCCGCCGCGGAGGGGGGGGGGGCGCGGGCGGCCTCCCCGGAGGGGGGCCCCGCCCGCACTCGGGGGGGCTCCGGGGGGAGCTCCTCGGAGGACCTGCGGACCTCTGGGGGGCCGCACGGATGTGCAGTCGGACCGCGAGGGGAGGAGGAGGAGGATGACGACGAGGATGAGAAGGAGGAGGAGGAGGAGGAGGAGGAGGAGGAGGGAGGAGGAGGAGGAGGAGGAAGGAGGAGGGAGGAGGAGGAGGAGGAAGGAGGAGGAGGGAGGAGGAGGAGCCCCCTCGAGCCATGACTGCGATCCCCCGAAGGGTGGAGCTCGGGACCGCACGGATTGGACAGGACACGCGAGAGGACACAGGACCCTTCCGAGGGCCACACTGCCGCAGGAATGCAAGGAGGCACGTGTCGCGAGGCGCACGACACAGGGGCGCCCTCGAGCTGGCAGGGTCGACCTCTCAATCCGGGCCGACCGTATTGGTCGACCCCCCCCCGCGCCAGACTCAGTGGGTACCCACCGCAGACTCACATTAGACCTCGCCATCCCTGGGGGGCTGCGATCTGTGAAACTGTCGCCACTTTCGAGGGCTGCTGAGGGGCACAGCACAGTGGGTACCCACCGCAGACTCACACTAGACCTCGCCATCCCTGGGGTGGGCTGCGATCTGTGAAACTGTCGCCACTTTCGAGGGCTGCTGAGGGGCACAGCACAGTGGGTACCCACCGCAGACTCAAATTAGACCTCGCCGTCCCTGGGGGGCTGCGATCTGTGAAACTGTCGCCGCTTTCGAGGGCTGCTCAGGGGCACAGCACAGTGGGTACCCACCGCAGACTCACACTAGACCTCGCCATCCCTGGGGGGCTGCGATCTGTGAAACTGTCGCCACTTTCGAGGGCTGCTGAGGGGCACAGCACAGTGGGTACTCACCGCAGACTCAAATTAGACCTCGCCATCCCTGTGGGGCTGCGATCTGTGAAGCTGTCGCCACTTTCGAGGGCTGCTGAGGGGCCCAGCACAGTGGGTACTCACCGCAGACTCAGATTAGACCTCGCCATCCTTGGGGGGCTGCGATCCATCCCTGGGGGGCTGCGATCTGTGAAACCGTCGCCACTTTCGAGGCCTGCTGAGGCCAGACACAGTGGGGTACCCACCGCGACTCAACATTAGACCTCAGCCGTCCCCTGGGGGGCTGCGATCTGTGAAACTGTCGCCGCTTATCCGAGGGCTGCTCAGGGCACAAGCAAATAGGACCACAACCCGCACAGACGTCCACAGTATGGAACCGTCTGCCATCCATGGGGGGCTGCGATCTGTGAAACTGTCGCCACTTTCGAGGGCTGCTGAGGGGCACAGCACAGTGGGTACCCACCGCAGACTCACACTAGACCTCGCCATCCCTGGGGGGCTGCGCTCTGTGAAACTGTCGCCACTTTCGAGGGCTGCTGAGGGGCACAGCACCGTGGGTACCCACCGCTGACTCAAATTAGACCTCGCCATCCCTGGGGGGCTGCGATCTGTGAAACTGTCGCCACTTTCGAGGGTTGCTGAGAGGCACAGCACAGTGGGTACTCACTGCAGACTCAGACTAGACCTCGCCATCCCTGGGGGGCTGCGCTCTGTGAAACTGTCGCCACTTCCGAGGGCTGCTGAGGGGCACAGCACAGTGGGTACCCACCGCAGACTCCAATTAGACCTCGCCATCCCTGGGGGGCTGCGATCTGTGAAACTGTCGCCACTTTCGGGGCTTTGCTGAGGGGCACAGGCACAGTGGTACCCACGCGCAGACTCAAATTAGACCTCGCCATCCCTGGGGGCTGGCGCTCTGTGAAACTGTCGCCACTTTTCGGATGGCTGCTGAGGGGCAACTGCACAGTGTGGTACCCACTCGCAGACCTCATTAGACCTCGCCGTCCCTGGGGGCCATGTGATCTGTTGAAACGGACTGTCGCCACTTATCGGGAGCTGCTCATGGCACAGCACGTGGAGATACCCACCGCAGACTCAAATTAGACTCGCCATCCCTTGGGGTGCTGCGCCCTGTCACACTGTCGGCCACTTTCACGGCTGCTGAGGGGCACACACAGTGGGTACCCACGCAGACTCAATTAGACCTCGCCATCCCTGGGGGGCTGCGATCTGTGAAACTGTCGCCACTTTCGACGGCTGCTGAGGGGCACAGCACAGTGGGTACCCACCGCAGACTCAAACTAGACCTCGCCATCCCTGGGGGGCTGCGATCTGTGAAACTGTCGCCACTTTCGAAGGCTGCTGAGGGGCACAACACATTGGGTACCCACCGCAGACTCAAATTAGACCTCGCCATCCCTGGGGGGGCTGCGATCTGTGAAGCTGTCGCCACTTTCGAAGGCTGCTGAGGGGCACAGCACAGTGGGTACCCACCGCAGACTCAAACAAGACCTCGCCATCCCTGGGGGGCTGCGATCTGTGAAACTGTCGCCACTTTCGAGGGCTGCTGATGGGGCACAGCACAGTGGGTACCCAACGCAGACTCAAATTAGACCTCGCCATCCCTGGGGGCTGCGATCTGTGAAACTGTCGCCACTTTCGAGGGCTGCTGAGGGGCACAGCACAGTGGGTACCCACCGCAGACTCAAATTAGACCTCGCCATCCCTGGGGGGCTGCGATCTGTGAAACTGTCGCCACTTTCGAGGGCTGCTCACGGGCACAGCACAGTGGGTACCCCACCGCAGACTCAAACTAAACCTCCCCATCCCTGGGGGGCTGCGATCTGTGAAACTGTCGCCACTTTCGAGGGCTGCTGAGGGGCACAGCACAATGGGTACCCACCGCAGACTCAAATTAGACCTCGCCATCCCTGGGGGGCTGCGACCTGTGAAACTGTCGCCACTTTCGATGGCTGCTGAGGGGCACAGCACAATGGGTACTCACTGCAGACTCAGACTAGACCTCGCCATCCCTGGGGGGCTGCGATCTGTGAAACTGTCGCCACTTTCGAGGGCTGCTCAGGGGCACAGCACAGTGGGTACCCACCGCAGACTCAAATTAGACCTCGCCATCCCTGGGGGGCTGCGATCTGTGAAACTGTCGCCACTTTCGAGGGCCGCTGAAGGGCACAGCACAGTGGGTACCCACCACAGACTCAAATTAGACGCCGTTTTCGTCCTTGTTCTCCTCCTGCAGCCACCTTCCCTCTGCTGCTGCCGTGCTGATGGTTCGGCTTCCCGTACGTTTTTTCTCCTGCTCTGCGTTCCCGACTCCCCATGTCCTCTTCGAGCCTGTAGCTGTCGCCCCTCGTTCTTGTATGGTTTTCCTGCGCATCATGCGATAGACACGTGTCCCAAGTAGCTTACACACTAAATTGATTGTCCATGCAAGTTTCGGCGAACTCCTCGTTTCCATTGATACAAATGGGTTGGGTACGTCACAGGGTAATTCGATTATTTTTGGACTATGTTTGGGGCTTGTTATTTTTCGTCGAGAATCCCCCCTGTAGGGGGACAGGCCCGACTTAACACTAGAGGCCTCCTCCGTGGGGTCGGAGGATCGCGCCGCATCGGCGATGCATCGGCGACGTCGGCGAGGCGTCGGCGCCATCGGCGTGGAGAAGATCGGGCCCTTTGTATATCGAGCCGCATCGCCGATGCATCGGCGATGCGGCGCGATCCTCCGACCCCATCTACTCCGACCCCATCTAGGAGGCCTAGCATTAGGTCGGGCGTGACCCCCTACAGGCGGATGTTTGACGAAAATGAAAGAATACCCCAAAAATGCACAAAACATATCGAAGCATTGTCACAAAATCGTCCCCAGCCTATTTTTATTTATTTGTGTTTGAACATTTCCCCCTGTAGAGGGACAGGCCCGACTTAAGCCTAGCATCACCTGGCTCAACATCCTCGGGGATCTTCTGACCCGGGTCAATCCAGACCCGGGTCAGCAGAAAACCAAACACTGCAATGCAGGACAACAAAAAAACTGCAACGCGGGTCCTCGCAAACCCGGGTCAGCCAATGTGCGCGGCCGCCTCGCGGCCAGGAGCGGCTCGCTAACCCCGGTCAGCCAGAGGGCGTCGTCGCAGGATCCTGCAGGCCCCCGTTTGCATTGACCCCCGTTTGCATTGACCCCCGTCTCTTTCGGGAGCGGCCAAGAGGGTGGTGTCCAAGAGGGGGGGGTGCAAATCATGACCGGCGGCATGTGCGCGGCCCAGCGGGGGGGGCAAGGGACGTAATGAAATACGAAGAGGCGCCATGCAATCTGGGGAAATGTCATGGCCCCCGCCATGATATCCCCCCCCCCCTAGTCATCACCCCCTTCTTTTCCGCCCCCGACTCTTGAGCCCCGACATCCCTCTGGCAACAGAGTGCCGGGCTCGGAGGAGGCACGGTACCGGCACGGGCGCTCTCGCTGCGGCCGTGGCCGCCCGGGGGGGGCAGGCCGCGTCCTTCTCGCGCTGCTTCTGCCCCAGGGTCTCGATCTTGAAGGGCAGGTTCTGCTGCGCCCTCTCGACCTCGGCCTTGCGCTGCCTCGGGAGCGCACACGGGCGGCGGAAGGAAGATGCCTGCAGAGGAGGACGGGTTGGGCGAAGAGTCCAGAGCATGCGAGACTGCAAAACAAAATGGCATGCTCGGTGGCAACTCATGGGAGCCTCCCATACCATCTTGTCGGCTCTTGCGAATCGACGATAGTCGACGCTAGATCGACGCTGATCGACGCTGAATCGACGCTAATCGACGCTAACTGACGCTAAATCGGCGCTATCTCATCGACTCCCAGACGCCAATCGGCATTAGATGTAGAATTACGAGGGTACACAAGGCCCCCATGATGCGCTACCGAAGCATTGGAGGCTTCTGGGGACGTTGTCGACGTTCTTGACACTGAATGGGCGAAGGCCCTGAAATTTGCCGACCCCTTTGGGCTCCTCGGCGCATGAGATCTGGCCGATTTGGATGAAGGGGCCCTGGGACACACAAATAAATACACACAAATCAATGGATTCCACACATTTTGCCATATGTTCAGGGCGTTTGTCTTCCCCACCACTTCCGATATTTTCCCATATTTTCTGGGGAGTCGACGGTTAAGTGTGTCTGTGTGTTTCTTCCCCTCATGATCGGAGGGGGGAGGTTGGGAAATGTGCTGGCGGACTCATCTTGCTCAGAAAAGCTCCCCCGCGCGCCACAATTTTCCCAGAGGGAGGACCCTCAGACGGTCCCAAGACGGCATCAACCAAGGCCGCACTTTCGGCGATGTTGGCTAACGCCGATGCTGGGAAGCCGACTTTTGTGACGCCGAGCTCGCGCAGAACGAACTGTAGGAAACCACGAAACACCGCTTCCTACTTTTCAAAGATGCGGATGTATCAAACGAACACGACACAGCGAGTTGTAGGAAAACACGAACCACGCGTTCCTACAACTGTTTTGGCCACGGACCAGTCCCACCTACAACGCCGAAGCCTACATCGCCGCTGCCTACATTGCCGTTAGCGCGTCTACGGCTCAAGACGGCCCAGGGTGGCCTCAAGATGGCCCAGAGACGGCCAACACTGGGCGGAGGCCAGCTGGAGCTGTTTTGAAGCGTTCTTGGACCATCGCTGGGCTCTCGTCAGCGTCTCTGAAGCCATCTTGGGCCAACTTGAGGACCCCTTGGAGCACCCTGGAGACCTCGGGGACCGCCGTCTTTTGTTTCTTTGTTTTCATCCGCGGTCAACGCGAGAAGGAATCTGATAATACGGCAGCATGGAGGCGCGCGTGCACACAGCAACGACTGTCAACTCATCGAGCCCGCATAGCCGTAATGCAACTGCGCTCTGACCAGTGTTGGTAAATTCCAGCCGAGCAGCGACAATCGGCTCATTGAGGCCCGATCGCTGCGGAGCAGCCTAGTCCTCGGCCTAAGCATGAAACGTTCATCTGCCACACGATGAAACAGACAACCCAGTAAATCAGGATGATACAGTCTGGGATCACGGTTCCTTATCGCCAACACCCAGTCGTCTGTCGCCTCACGCAATGCCTGCCTTATCACAGCTCAGCAAGCCAATGAAACCACCGTCCGCACAATGGCCTCACGGAGATATAGATGTAGAGGCAGCGCGAGGAGGAGGAGGAGGAGGACGAGGAGGAGGAGGAGGAGGAAGAGGAGGTAAAGGGGGACGAGGAGGAGGAGGAGGAGCAGGAGGGGAAAGATGACAAGGCCCATCAGGCAGGGCACCCGCCCCCGCTCCAAAAAAACGTGATGCCACTGCGGGCCCGTCGCTGGGCCGGCCTGGTGTCTCAGAAGCTTCCACTCTCCTCCCCTTTGAGTGTAAATGCTCCATGATCTCTCGCCAACGATTGAAGGCAAACTCAAAAGGGAATGGACAGGAACGCAGCACAATGCTCACGGCTCCGCACAGTCGGAGCTGGAGTCAGAAACTTGGACGCCGGAGGCAGAGAGACGGGAGCGGCAATCGGAAAAAGAGGCGCCGCAAGCTCACACCAAGCCAGGCGATTATGGACAGACTCGTTCAGTGGAGGCGTGCGCTACCTGTGGAGGAGCAAAGGCGGAGCAGGAACTCACGGGAGGCCACGCTCGACGGCGAGCGCCCTCACAGCGCAGCCTTCGTCGAGGCCGCTCCGACGCGGGCCAGCCCCAGCGGGGAGACGGCCTCGGAGAGCTGACCCTGACGGGGGGAAACCTCGGCGGCGACGACAGGGGCGAATAAATAGCCCAGTGGAGGGCATCACGCGCATTCGCCCAGGGGCCTTTCCGAAGGCACAGATCAAGGGCGCACCTGAATACATGTATTGCTCCCCCCTGGGCTATTCGCCCCCCTCGTCGCCTCCGAAAGCCTCGGAGCTGAGCTGCGACTGGTCGTCGTCGTCGTCGGCCAGCCCAGTCCTCTTCGCAGGCGCGCCGGCCCTGCCCAGATTCTTGGTCTGCTTGCGCTGATGGCGGCGGCGCTGCGTCCTCGTCAAAAGATCCACTGGCTCCCCCGATGCAAGTCGATCCGTGGCGGTCGACGGCTGGCCGCAGCTGCTCGTGGCGTCCGCTTGGGTCACCTCCTTCTCCACGGTCGTCGAACACTTGGTAAAGATGCTGGAAAAAGTGGGTTCGGAACTGGACCTCTGAGGCAGAACGACGGACTCCATCCATGGAGACCTGCAGTCCAAGAAAGTATTCTTGGCGGTCATCAAGCGGCCCACCGCATTGGACATGGCTTGCAAAACGGCCGGGGTCACTCCGCAGCCCAGATGGCCCAGGCTGCAAACTGCCCTAAGCTGTGAAATGCTGAAACGAATTACTTGAGCCAAAATGGCTACGGTTCTCGGGGACCGCCGTCTTTGAGCATCATGTGATGACCGTTATGAATTCAGCCTCTGGCAAGTGAGCTTTTTCCCCACATGTTTCGTGGGGTTCTGGTTTTCTTCCCTGCCGCGCCGCACCCGCGTCTCACACCTCCCCCCTCCCCTTCTCCTTCTCGCACAGCACAGCACAGCACAGCACGGCACGGCACGGCACGGCACAGCACAGCTCACCGCACAGCAGCACAGCACAGCACAGCACAGCACAGCACAGCACAGCATACCACACAGGGCATTCCTTCGACGCCACAGGGGGTGGGGGTGCGCAGAGGGTGGTCCCTCAGCGCGGCCTCTATCCGTGACACGCTCGCAGATCGTGGCAGGCGTGGCACTTTCTCGACACCACAGGGGGTGCGCAGAGGGTGGTCCCTCAGCGCTGCCTCTATCCGTGACACGCTCGCAGATCGTGGCAGGAGTGGCATTTTCTCGAAGCCGCAGGGGGTGCGCAGAGGGTGGTCCCTCAGCGCGGCCTCTATCCGTGACACGCTCGCAGATCGTGGCAGGAGTGGCACTGTCTCGACACCACAGGGGGTGCGCAGAGGGTGGTCCCTCAGCGCGGTGACACGCTCGCAGATCGTGGCAGGAGTGGCACTTTCTCGACGCCACAGGGGGTGCGCAGAGGGTGGTCCCTCAGCGCGGCCTCTATCCGTGACACGCTCGCATATCGTGGCAGGAGTGGCACTTTCTCGACACCACAGGGGGTGCGCAGAGGGTGGTCCCTCAGCGCGGCCTCTATCCGTGACACGCTCGCAGATCGTGGCAGGAGTGGCACTTTCTCGACACCACAGGGGGTGCGCAGAGGGTGGTCCCTCAGCGCGGCCTCTATCCGTGACACGCTCGCAGATCGTGGCAGGAGTGGCACTTTCTCGACACCACAGGGGGTGCGCAGAGGGTGGTCCCTCAGCGCGGCCTCTATCCGTGACACGCTCGCAGATCGTGGCAGGAGTGGCACTTTCTCGACACCACAGGGGGTGCGCAGAGGGTGGTCCCTCAGCGCGGCCTCTATCCGTGACACGCTCGCAGATCGTGGCAGGAGTGGCACTTTCTCGACACCACAGGGGTGCGCAGAGGGTGGTCCCTCAGCGCGGCCTCTATCCGTGACACGCTCGCAGATCGTGGCAGGAGTGGCACTTTCTCGACACCACAGGGGTGCGCAGAGGGTGGTCCCTCAGCGCGGCCTCTATCCGTGACACGCTCGCAGATCGTGGCAGGAGTGGCACTGTCTCGACACCACAGGGGGTGCGCAGGGGTTGGTGGTCCCTCAGCGCGGCATGTATCCGTGACACGCTCGCAAATCGTGGCATGAGTGGCACTTGCTCGAAACCACAGGGGGTGCGCAGAGGGTGGTCCCTCAGCGCGGCATCTATCCGTGACACGCTCGCAGATCTTGGCAGGAGGGGCACTTTCTCGACACCACAGGGGGTGCGCAGAGGGTGGTCCCTCAGCGCGGCCTCTATCCGTGACACGCTCGCAGATCGTGGCAAGAGTGGCACTGTCTCGACACCACAGGAGGTGCGCAGAGGGTGGTCCCTCAGCGCGGCCGCTATGCACGACGGTCGTCCAGGGCATAGCAGGCGTGGCACTTTCTCGACACCACAGAGGCTGCGCAGGGGGTGGTCCCTCACCGCGGCCGCTATGCACGACGGTCGTCCAGGGCATAGCAGGCGCGGCATTTTCTCGACACCACTGGGGGTGCGCAGGGGGTGGTCCCTCACCGCGGCCGCTGGCTGGCTCGAATCTGTCCTCGACGGAGGATAGAAGGCTAGGAAGAGGGAGGAGGTTCAAGCAATGTGGCGTTGGATGACACATAGGGGAACATTCGCGACGAGGGCTGAGAACGCAGAATTGCACATATATATAAACTTAAGCAAAACAATGTTTAAGTTAAGTATGTGGGGTTCCTCGGTAGCGTAATTTTCGTTCGGCGCTTCGATATTGGGCGGAAGGGGGGGGGAGAAGGGGGGGGGTCTGGCTCCGGACCTCTGCTTAGTGCGACTGTTTGCAGCATTGCGGCCAAGAAGGGAGGGACCCACCTGCTCGAAGCGGGCGCCCCAAACGGCCAATATCTACTCCACAACGCCGATCGGCGAAACAATGAATCAAAAAACGCCCACCAAGACTCCCGGCAGACTCCCGGCAAGGTCCCTTGTCGGAGCCCAGGAGGGCTCCAAATCGGTCCAAGAGAGGCCCGAGAAGCCCTCCAGACGGTCCAAGAGAGCCGGAAGACGCCGAAATATCACTCCCAAACGCCTGCGATGGCCTCAAGACGGCCCAACAGGCCTTCAAGACGCCCCAAGAGGTCCCTAAGCGGCGCCCCAAGAGGGCTCCCACAAGCAAAAATCGTCCCATTCCCGTGGGAAAAACGTACATTCTTAACATATCCGCCTCTTTGTCTTTCATCACCTTTCAAGGCGGTCCAAGAGGCCCCCAAGATCACCCCAAGACGGCCCGAGAGACCCTCAAGACCGCTCAAAGACGGCCCAAGAGCGCTCCAAGAAGGCCCAAGAAACCTCAAGAACTCTTTTTCGGAGCCCAGGAGGGCTCCAAATCGGTCCAAGAGGGGCCGAGAAGCCCTCCAGACGGTCCAAGAGAGCGGGAGACGCCGGAATATCACTCCCAAACGCCTACGGTGGCCTCAAGACGGCCCAACAGGCCTTCAAGACGCCCCAAGAGGTCCCTAAGAGGTCCTAAGCGGCGTCCCAAGAGGGCTCCCACTAGCAAAAGTCGTCCCATTCCCTTAGGAAAACGTGCATGTTTAACATATCCGCCTCTTCGTCTTTCACACCTTTCAAGGCGGTCCAAGAGGCCCCCAAGATCACCCCAAGACGGCCCGAGACACCCTCTAGACAGCTCAAAGACGGCCCACGAGCGCTCCAAGAAGGCCCAATAAACCCTCAAGAACTCTTTTTCGGAGCCCAGGAGGGCTCCAAATCGGTCCAAGAGGGGCCCGAGAAGCCCTCCAGACGGTCAAAGAGAGCCGGGAGACGCCGAAATACCATCCCCAAGCGCCTACGATGGCCTCAAGACGGCCCAACAGGCCTTCAAGACGCCCCAAGAGGTCCCTAAGCGGCGTCCCAAGAGGGCTCCCACAAAGCAAAAATCGTCTCATTCCCTTGGGAAAACGTGCATTTTTAACATATCCGCCTCTTCGTCTTTCATACCTTTCAAGGCGGTCCAAGAGGCCCCCAAGATCACCCCAAGACGGCCCGAGAGACCCTCAAGACCGCTCAAAGACGGCCCAAGAGCGCTCCAAGAAGGCCCAAGAAACCCTCAAGAACTCTTTTTCGGAGCCCAGGAGGGCTCCAAATCGGTCCAAGAGGGGCCCGAGAAGCTTTCCAGACGGTCCAAAAGAGCCGGGAGACGCCGGAATATCACTCCCAAGCGCCTACGATGGCCTCAAGACGGCCCAACAGGCCTTCAAGACGCCCCAAGAGGTCCCTAAGAGGTCCCTAAGCGGCGTCCCAAGAGGGCTCCCACTAGCAAAATCGTCCCATTCCCTTGGGAAAACGTGCATTTCTTAACATATCCGCCTCTTCGTCTTTCACACCTTTCAAGGCGGTCCAAGAGGCCCCCACGATCATCCCAAGACGGCCCGAGAGACCCTCTAGACAGCTCAAAGACGGCCCAAGAGCGCTGCAAGAAGGCCCAAAAACCCTCAGAACTCTTTTTCGGAGCCCAGGAGGGCTCCAAATCGGTCCAAGAGGAGCCCGAGAAGCCCTCCAGACGGTCCAAGAGAGCCGGAAGACGCCGACATACCATCCCCAAGCGCCTACGATGGCCTCAAGACGGCCCAACAGGCCTTCAAGACGCCCCAAGAGGTCCCTAAGCGGCGTCCCAAGAGGGCTCCCACAAGCAAAAATCGTCCCATTCCCTTGGGAAAACGTGCATTTTAACATATCCGCCTCTTCGTCTTTCACACCTTTCAAGGCGGTCCAAGAGGCCCCCAAGATCACCCCAAGACGGCCCGAGAGACCCTCAAGACCGCTCAAAGACGGCCCAAGAGCGCTCCAAGAAGGCCCAAGAAACCCTCAAGACGGTCCAAGAGGCCCCAAGACGGCCCCATGATTGAGGTCCACAGGGGCAACCTGAACGGAAATTTTGAGCCTCCCGCCCAAACACGCCCCCGAAATGCCCCTACAAGCCCCCAAGTAGCCCCACGAAGCCCCCAAGAGAGCCCCAAGAGGCCCCCAACAGGCCGCAAGAAAGCCCCAAGAGGCCCCCAAGAGACCCCCAGGAAGCTCCCAGGAGGCCCCCAAGAGGCCAGGCAGACCCCCCCAAGAGACCACCAAGAGGGCCCACCCAGAGCCATCCACGAGGCCTCCCAAAGTTCCCAAGAAGCTCCCACGAAGCTTCCAAGGGCTCCCAAGACCCCACGAGGCCTCCAAGAGCTCCCAAGAAGCTTCCCAGAAGCCTCCAAGGGCTCCCAAGAGGCTCACAAGTACTCCTCCTGAGAAGCTCCTTAATGCTCCCAGAAGAGACTCCCAGAAGCATCCATGAGCTCTCCGAGATGCCCCCTGCTCAGATCCCCAACACTCAGTTTTTCTCGCGTCCCTCACCCTTGGATCCTTCACTGCGTTTTCCCCCAATTCAAGTATGTTGTGGTGCATCATCACATGCGTGGTGCGCGAGCGCCCGTGACGGATGGGTAGCGCGTCCGCGGCGGCGCGGGTCGGGTCCGGCGGGCGGGACAATTCGCCGGCCCAACGGGCCAGAGGCGTGCTAAGATCTCCGGTAACTACTTAACAATATTTCTAATTCGCGCGCGCGCGGGGCGGCCCCTGGGGGCCCCGGACGAAAAGTTCCCCGGCCGATCCCCGGCCCGGTCTCGGGCGATCTCCAGGGGGGAAGCTATTTTTCGCCGCCCCTCACGAGGATCGTGGCCTCCGAGGGGGTGGCTGCAATCGACTACCACCCCTCCCGCCCCAAGGGGCCCCCAAGAGCCCCTAAGAGGCCCCAGGGGAGCCCAAGACGCCGCCAAGGAGCCCCAAGACGCTCCCAAGAAGCCCCCAAGAGGCCCCCTAAGACGGCCCCAAGAGACTCCAAATAGCGCTCCAGGGCCGGCGGAATGAGCGAAGCGATTAAATAAAAAAACGCCCACCAAAACAGGTGCGTACACAGTTCAGCGCAGGAGGGATCGCAGCAGCGCTTCCCCAACCTCCGCGGCCATTTGCCTCGGAGGCCCGGCAGAGGGCTGTGCTGGCAGCACGCTGCGAGCTGTGCAACACAGCGTTCGGGGATGGACAGAACCCCCTTTAGCAAAACGTTGTTTAGTGAAAACGACGTCGGGCCCAAATCTGGTGGGCGAAAGCCTGGAAACTGACGGCCACGGCGCCCTCTCGAGAACCGAAAACGGACAATTCACTAATCGACGTGTCACTATTGGGGGTTCTGTCCAGCCCCGAAGCGTTGAATACAGGCAAGAAGTCACTGAGCCCACCAGCCGCCCAGGGCAGCGCGAGGACGCGGGGGGCGGCCGTGCCTCAGCGTGGCGAGCGTCGCCTGCTTCTCGTCGTCCTGGCGAGCCCACGCGCGGCGGGCCCCCTACGAGGTGGCAGCAGCGAGAGCGGCAACAGCCATGCGAGCGACGACGATTCAAAAATGGGTCTTGAGCGAGATGGCATACACCCTGCGAAATGCTTAAGAAGTCATGGGTTCAGAAATTCATAGTCTCAGAATTTGAATACAAAACAACATTTCTATCAAAATCTTAAGATTTACATTGAAACGTTAAGAATAATCGAGAATCTGGCCGAAAACTTAAGTTTTCTTATCGCCTAAGGTGTAGCGACCTCACGTGGTGGCTTACGCGCGCCGCCAGCGCGGCGCGCTCCGCCGGAAGCGAGGGTGCTTACCCGCGACCTTCCGCGGGCAGCCTACGCGTGTTCGCTCTTCGATGCGCTCGCGTGCCACGCGGCATGTACAGACTCCCAAGCCCTCGGCGAGCGAGCGGGGGAGCGGCGCGAGCTTCGCAGAGCGTGAAGAGGCCCCGGGCGAGAGCATGGCTCCTGTCTAGCTTGTGAGGATGTCTCGAGCGAGGGTGCAGTTCCTGAACGTTGAGGCCGCAGCGCCCGAATTAATCGAGAGGACGTCACAGGCGAAAGCGCGAATCCGAAGTAGCCTGCCAGAATGTCTCGGGTGAAGGCTTGGCTCAAGTCGGGCCCGTCCCTCTACAGGGGGAATATCAAACTACTGTCAACTGGGGACGATTGTTTGACAATGTTTGAGCAATTTGGGTATAGATGTTTGACCATGTTTTATCTTTCGTCCAAAATCCGCCGGTATGGGGACATGCCCGACCTGAAGCTTGGCTCCTGTACGAATGTCAAGAACAGTCAGGCAGGAGCCTTTTGTGGTGGTGGCCTGGGGGCCAGCGGTGCATCCTGAGCTCGAAAGCCCTCCCCGCTGCGGCGCGGGCCCCAGGAGCGGGGCAATGCGATTGCAAAAACAGTACGCGCCAGACGGGGGGGGGCTCCACAGTGCAGAACTACACTTGGGGCGTTGACCCAAGGAACCTTAGATGAGGAACCAGGCTCCTGTTTTCACAAGTATAACTTCGATGCCCCATGGAAGCCTCGGGGAAACCGGAGGCAAACTGTAGACAATCTAGGAGCACCGAGCCCCTCCCTAAGGAAAAGGTTCCTTCTTCAGCGCCCCGACTGTATTCTTCAGAAGTGAGAACTCAAAGACTGCTCCTCCCGCGGCCGCCGCCGTCAGGCGGACGTGCAGTCACCAGACCGATCAGGCCAGACCCACAGGGCGGCACGGCGGGCCTGGATGCTCGCGGGAAGCGCGTGAAAAGCCAGCAGGCGATCAACGTTCTGCCCATGCCACTGCCCATCCCCCAACCCCACGAGAGGCCAGAGTGGGGGCATGGGCAAGGTTTTCCATCCATGCCCTACCCCTTGGCGTCCGGAGCTGGAGGCAACACCAGGGGCATGTATAGCGCCGATCGCCGAGCCACGGTCCCCGAGAGAGTCCGTAGTTTACCCACCAGGGTTGCGGGTGGGTCGGGTCAGGTCGGTCCGGCACCCGTTGAGACAAAGTGCTGGGCTGGCCTTCCCCCACATCGTGACCTCCCCGTGGCAGCGGCGCTGGAAGTTCGATCAATGTCACGCGCCGAGAGGGACCAGCGACTCCCAGGTGGCGCGGAAACCTGGGGGCACGATGTGCCAGGATCGCCGATTGCAACCTCCGAGCTCAGGCGGCCCGGACGATGTACCTCCCCCTCCTCCTCCTCCTCCTCCTCCTCCTCCTCCTCCTCCTCCTCCGCCTCGTCCTCCTATTCCGAGATCGTCGGCCACAATTCGGCTACGCGCAGGAGTGACCCTGGGTAAGAGTGACCTTTGGTGCGCGGCTTGTTGGGGGCCGCGGGGAGACCACACCTGGGCGCGCAAGCCGCTGCTGCCGCTTCGTGTTCAGCCATCTGGGGGCCCATCTGTGCCCGCACCAAAGGCCACTCCGGCGGAAGGTCGCACTTATTACGTCTGGTCGAGCAATCCATTCAGCGTCGGCCCCCGAACCGCCCCCGGGATCCGCCCTGGCTGGCCCTGGCCGAGCTCAGGCGCCTCGGACGATGTACCTCCTCCTCCTCTTCCTCCTCCTCCTCCTCCTCCTCCTCCTCCTCCTCCTCCTCCTCCTCCTCCTCCTCCTCCTCCTCCTCCTCCGCCTGGTCCTCCTCCGCCTCGTCCTCCTCTTCCGAGCTCGCCGGCCGCAATCCGCTCCGCGCCGGCCCCCGCACCGCCCCCGGGAGCCGCCCTGGCCGGCTCTTCCCCCCCCCGTCGATCCCGGCGTCGCGGTCGCAGAACGGGGGCCGGCGGCGGGCCTCCGGGCGGCCGAGCACTGCCGCCAGAGGCCTCCCCAGAGGCCGAGCACCGCGGGCCACTCACCGAGCACCCCTCCGTGAAGGGGCCCTGGGGCACACCAACAAACACTTTTTGGATCCGCGGCCCGCAAGGAAAAGTCCAGAGGGCGGAGTGGCCGAGGCTGGGGCACAGCGCAAGATACTTAGCGCGAGAACGCGCGGATGCACATGCAAAACAAATCGGGCACACCAGTAAACACACACACACACACAAAGAACCAGATGCCCCATGTTGTCCCATCTGTTCTCGGCTTTTGCCTGCCCCCCCCTCCCCATAGTTTCGCATCTTTTCTATGGGGAATCGACGATCCACCGTGCCCGTGTGTCTCTCTCCCTCCTGACTCCGGGCTTGCCCTGGGGAACGCGCTCCGAGACCGGCACTTCCACGGCGGATCCGCGCGCGTGGCCGCCACGCGTGGCTCCGCCCCGAAGCGCGGGCCTCCCTCCCCGAGCGTGCTCGCCGCCACGCCGGAGGGAGGCCCGAGAATTCACGGGCGAAGAACGGTATAAAGGAAACTTTTTCGCCGTCGGGGACACCTGCCCCTGGGCGGCTGGAAAGTTTATACCCCTTACGGTGGCACCGTAGGGGTAGAAGCTTTCCAGCCGCCCAGGGGCAGGTGTCCCCGACGGCGAAAAAGTTTATATTCTATACCGTTCTTCGCTCGCTGAAAGAAGGGCGCAAAGAAAAGTATCTCGATCCTCGAGCCTCTCCCCCCTCACTGCTGCGCCCCTCCTCCGCCACGCCGCCATCGCATGGGGACTGCCTCCGGACCTCCTGGAAGCCCAGGGGCCGCCACGGGGCGGCACGGGCCGCTCCGTACGTCGATGCTCCGTCACAACTTCCTCCTCCCCCTTCGGACGCAGCGGAGGCGCCGCCGGGGCTGCCTCTTTTTTCCGCAGGAGTGCACGCAGGCAGGGAGAAACCCGCATGCGCCCCAGAGCGAACGTTTCTGTTTTGCCTCTCTTCCGCCCTTCGGAGGGCGGCTCGCTTTCAACATGTGGCTCTCGCTTTGGCGCCGCGCACACTCGGTTCGAGTTTTTGCAAGGGCTTCACGGATTGAGGGCGGGTCGTTTTCAAAATGGGGTTCTCGCCTTAGCGCCGCGCACACTCGCCTTAAACATGTGCAAAAGCTTCACGGATTGAGGGCGGACCGTTTCCAAACTGTGGCGCTCGCCCTAGCGCCACGCACATTCGTTTAAACAAGTGCAAGAGGTTCACGGATTGAGGGCGGTTCATTTTGGAAATGTGGCTCTCGCCTCAGCGCCGCGCACATTCGTCTTAGACAGTTGCAAGAGCTTCCCGGATTGAGGGCGGGTCGTTTTCAAAATGTGGCTCTCGCCCTAGCGCCGCACGCATTCGGTTTAGAATCCGCAAGAGTTTCACGGGTTCCCATGATAAACGCGCCAGACGTGGTGTTTTGGCAGGAGTCCGGATTTTGCGTGCGCAACAGTCATGTTGATTCGCTGTGTTGAAGCCCAAATAATGGTGGGACAATTCTGGATCGTCAAGACGCAGCAGTCAGGTTGGTACGAGGCGCTGAAATCCCGAGAACAATGTTCTGGCACGCTTCAAGGATCAAACTGTTGTCGCACAACGTCCCCTCAATGGAAACGAACTGTTGAATGGGCCTATGAAGAGGGAGCTTGGAGGGAGGGTGAGTTCCAACACCGTTGATGACTCGTGGGTCTCCACTGGTCCTCCTCCTCCCCCTCCGCCTCCTCCTCCTCCTCCTCCTCCTCCTCCTCCTCCTCCTCCTCCTCCTCCTCCTCCTCCTCCTCCTCCCCCTCCGCCTCCGCCTCCTCCTCCCCACATCCTCCTCCTCTTCCTCCGTCTCTTTCTCCTCCTCAATGTCCTCCTCATCCTCCGCCTCCTCCTCCTCATCCTTCTCTTCCTCCTCCTCCTCCCCTCCTCCTCCTCCTCCTCCTCCTCCTCCTCCTCCTCCTCCTCCTCCTCTCCTCCTCCTCCTCCTCCTCCTCCTCCTCCTCCTCCTCCTCCCCTCCTCCCCCTTTCCCTCCTCGTCCTCCTCCTCCTCCTCATCCTCCTCCTCCTCCTCCTCCTCCTCCTCCCCCTCCTGTTCCTCCTCGTCCTCCTCCTTCTCATTCCTCTCCTCCTTCTCCTCCTCTTCCTCCTCCTCTTCCTCCTCCTCATCCTCCTCCTCCTCGTCCTCCTCCCCCTCCTGATCCTCTTGCTCCTCCTCCAACTCCCCCTCCGCCTCCTCCCTCTCCTCCTCCTCATCTTCCTCCTCCGCCTCCTCCTCCTTCTCTTCCTCCTTCTCATCCGTCTCATCCTCTTCATCCTCCTCCTCATCCTCCTCTGTCTCTCCTCCTCCTCCTCTTCCTCATCATCCTCCCTCTCCTCCTCTTCCTCCGCATCCTCCTCTTCCTCCCTTTCCTCCCATCCTCCGCATCCGCCTCATCCTCCTCCTTCTCCTCCGATTATTCCTCCTCGTCGTCCTCCTCCTCCTCCTCCTCCTCCTCATACTCCTCCTCTTGCTCCTCCTCCTCCTCCTCCTCATCCTCCTCCTTCTCATCCGCCTCCTCCTCCTCGTCCTCCTCCTCCTTGTCCTCTTCCTCCTCCTCCACATCCTCCTCGTCCTCATCCTCCTCCTCGTCTCCCTCGTATGCCTCATAGTCCTTCTCTTTCTCATCCTCATCCCCCTCTTCCTCCTCCTCCTCCTCCTCCTCCTCCTCCTCTTCCTCCTCCGCCTCCTCCTCCGCCGCATCATCCTCATCAGCATCATCATCAGCATCAGCATCATCATCATCATCATCATCATCCGCATCATCAGCATCAACAACAACAACATCATCATTATCATCATCATCAACCTCATCATCATCAGCAGCAGAATCATCATCATCATCAGCATCATCAGCATCATCAGCATCGTCATCATCAGCATCATCATCAGCATCAACAGCATCATCATCAGCATCATCATCATCAGCATCAGCATCATCAGCAGCAATCGCAGCAGTATCATCACCAGCATCACCATCATCCTCATCAGCATCAACAGCGTCATCATCAGCATCATCATCATCATCATCATCAGCAGCATATTAATCATCGCCATCAAAAGCATCATCAACAGCATCAACATCAGCAGCATCAGCATCATCATCAGCAGCATCAACATCAACAACCTCAGTATCGTCATCATCAGCATCGTTAGCATCCTCAACAACAGCAACATCATCGTCACCATCATCATCATCAGCATCAGCATCATCATCAGCAGCAGCATCATTAGCAGCATCTTCAGCAGCAGCAGCAGCATCAGCATCCCCAGCATCGTCATCACGATCAGCATCATCAGCATCATCAGCAGCATCATCAACATCAGCATCATCAGCATCATCATCAGCAGCATCAGCATCAGCGACATCAGCATCGTCATCATCATCAGCAGTTGCAACAGCAGCAACATCGTCACCATCACCATCAGATTTGTCATCCTCCGCATCCGCCTCCTCCTCCTCCTGCTCCGCCTCATCATCCTCCTCATCCTCCTCCGCATCCTTCTCCTCCCACCCTCCTCCTCCTCCTCCTCGTTCTCATCCTCCTCCTCGTCCTCCTCCTGCTCCTCCGCCTCCTCCTCCTCCTCGTCCTACTCCGCCTCCTCCTCCTCCTCTTCCTCCTCCGCCTCCTCCTCCTCCTCTGCATCACCTCCTCCTCATCCTCATCCTCTTCCTCCTCCTCCTCCTCATCATCATGCTCCTCCTCATCCTCCGCCTCCTCATCATTCTCGTCCTCCTCCCCTTCCTCCTCCTCGTCCTCTTCCTCCTCCTCCGCCTCTGCCTCCTCCTCCTCCTCAATTTCATCCCCGTCCCCCGCCTCTGTTCCCTCCGCCTCCTCCGCCTCCTCCTCCTCGTCCTCCTCCTCCTCTTCCTCCCCGTCCTCCTCCTCCGCCTCGTCATCATCCGCCACCTCCTCCTCATCCACCTCCTCATCCTCGTCCTCTCCCTCGTACTCCTCCTAATCCTCCCACTCATCATCCTCCTCTTCCTCCGCATCTTCCTCCTCCTCATCCTCCGCCTCGTCATCCGCCGCCTCATCCTCCTCCTCATCTTCCTATTCTTCCTCCTCCTCCTCCTCCTCCTCCGCTTCCTCCTCCTCTTTATTCTCCTCCTCGTCGTCCTCCTCCGTCCCATATTCCTCATCCTCCTCCTCCGCCTCCTCCTCCTCCTCATCACCCCACTCCTCTGCCGCCTCCTCCTCCTCCTTCTCGTCCTCCTCCTATTGCTCCTCTTCCTCCTCACCGTCCTCCTCCGCTTCCTCCTCCTCCCTCCCCTCCCCCTCCTCCGCCTCCGCCTCCCCCTCCTCCTCCCCATCCTCCTCTCTCCGCCTCCTCCTCCTGCTGCTGCTCCTCCGCCTCGTCCTCCTCCTCCTCCTCGCCTCCTCCTCCATCCTCCTCCTCCTCCTCCTCCTCCTCCTCCTCCTCCTCCTCCGCCTCTTCCTCCTCCTCCTCCTCCTCCTCCTCCTCCTC
>CAUYUJ010015650.1:60000-62500 GCA_963575745.1 Prorocentrum cordatum
AGAAATACCCCAAAAATAATCCAAGAATAATCCAGAAATGGTCTGGGGACTATTTTTGGGGTATTGTTTGACCATGTTGGGGTATGTTTGGTCTATGTTTTATGCTTCGTCGAAACTCCCCCTCTAGGGGGACACTCCCGACTTAATCATAAAGGAATCTCACGCGAAATGGCACGGCGACCTTATGCGGTGGCATACGCGGGCCACCAGCCCGGCACGCTACGCGTGACCCTACGCGGGCAGCTTACGCGCCAATGTCGGCTCTGACGGCCCCATTGTTTCTGCGTCGCTCGGTTGACTCAACTGAACGGCCCAAGCAGAAGGTGAATCGCTAGAGGATCCAACGCGGAGGCGATTCTCGTTGTGTCCCTTACCACCTCGAAAGTCATCATTGCCGGTCGCGCGCCGGGATCCCTTGGGGGGCCACAGAAGCCTGACCCCGTCCCCGCGATCCTGGGCGAGGCGTGGGGGGTGCTCTGCGAGGAGCAGCAGGAGCATTGCGGGACGCGCTCCTAGCCGCCCTCACGGGGACAGGCCCGGGCACGGGCACGACCACCATCACTGGCTGAGCCCTCGTCGCACAGCCAGACGAATCGGTGGGTCAGGCCGGGCGCTTCACCTGAGATCGTACTGCTCCTGAAGCTGGGCACTGCCAAATCCGACAGCTGCACGAATGCAGGGCTCGTGGCTTTCAAGAAGCTACTACCGTCGCAGATCGCCGCTTAAGCACCAGGCACATTCGTCTCACACGCTTCCAACAGCTACGCGGATGGAGGGGGGTGGTCTCCAAAATGTGGCTCTCGTCTAACTGCAGCGCCGATTCGTCTTCAACGCTTCGATCTGTGGCTGTCGCCTTGGTGCTGCCCACACTCATCAACAAAAGCGTGCCACCATTAGTTAGTACACATGGAGGGCCGCTCCTACTCAAAAGGGGGCGCCCGCGCGTAACAGCATCACTCAAAGTTTGTGCAGCAGCTACGCGGAGTATGGGCGGCGTCATGTCAAAGTGTGATTCACGCTTGAAGCCAAAACAAAACACCCAACGGCAACACGGATGGAGGGCGGACACTTTTCGATTCGGGGTAACACTTTTTTGAATTCCATGTTTCTGCGTCTGGGCGTTGCCTACGACTGCATGGGTTACAGTCGGCTCCTTTTCAAAACGGGGTTGTCGCCCGAATGGTAACCTCATGGGACTATGATCCTTCAAGGGGGTGCTCCACGCGGTGGTATAAAACTGAGGCAAAACCTATGGGGAGGAAACCCGGGACAGGAGGGTACATTGAAGCATCGTTGACGCATCGAGGGTATATACTAGTCCTCCGCCTCTTCCTCCTGCTCCTCCTGCTCCTCCTCCCCATCATCATCAGCAGCAGCATCATCAGCATCATCGTAGCTAGAATCAGCAGCATCATCCTCATCAGCATCATCAGCAACATCATCACCATCATCATCATCATCATAATCATCATCGTCATCATCATCATCATCATCATCATCATCATCATCATCATCATCATCATCATCATCATCATCATCACCATCATCGTCCTGCTAAGCCCCTCCTTTTAAGCTCCTCCTCCTTCCTGCTATTAGTCTCCTCCGCCTGGCCCGGGGGCACCCGAGTGGGCTCCCGCCCCCGGCGCCACGGGGGACCCCAGGGCTCTTTGGGGTGCGGCCCTGGTCGCGCCACGCCACGGCGGCAGAAACCTGCCGGGCCCCGGCCTCCTCCCCGTCGGAGCCGGGCGCCGCGCGGGCACCTTCCCGCCCGCCCTCAAACCTCCCTTGCCGTCGCTCGGACGTCCGTCTCCCGTGCATGTGTTTTGGCTTTCGTGCGTGTTGTTTGTTGTTCGCTCGAGGGTCCAGGATGGCTCCCGATGGCTCTCGCCGAGAGAACATGCACACACGTCCGAGCGATGCCGAGCTCGGTCTCCCCGGGCGTGTCGCCGGGGCCAGGCCGAGCCTCGGCCGCCCACGGGGGTGCCGCGGAGGTGCCGCTCGCCCGCGCACCCGGCGCCGTGAGAACCAGGAGGAGGGAGGAGGAGGAGGAGGAGGAGGAGGAGGAGGAGGAGGAGGAGGAGGAGGAGGGGAGGAGGAGGAGGAGGAGGAGAGGAGGAGGAGGAGAGGAGGAGGAGGAGGGAGGAGGGGGGAGGATGAGGAGGAGGAGGAGGAGGAGGAGGAGGAGGAGGAGGGAGAGGAGGGGAGGGGGAGGGGGAGGCAGGAGGAGGAGGAGGAGGAGGAGGAGGAGGAGGAGGAGGAGGAGGAGGAGGAGGAGGCGGGGAGACGTTAAGACTCGGGTGCGGGGGACTCGGCTTGGCCCGACGGGCCCCAAAGGGGGCCACGAGAGCGCCCCAACGCGGCCGCAGGAGCGCCCGCAAGCGCCCCAAAGAGGGCTCGAAGGATCGGCGTTGCGGACGGCTGCATACGTCTTCGGCGCTGCTGCACCAGACCCAAATGTCATTCAAGGCGACATCAGACTCGGGCACGGGGACTCGGGATG
>CAUYUJ010015650.1:67500-107500 GCA_963575745.1 Prorocentrum cordatum
GGACCCCACTGGAGGCACCCTGGACGGGGCACGAGCAGGCGGGGTCAGAGGATCTTGAGCAGGGACCGACCGTCCCGGCATTCCCATAGTCCTAGCACGAAATGTTCTTAGAGCCCAAAAAATGCTCTGAGAACAAAAACGATGTTCTTAGAACATAAGCCCGATGTGCTAAAACGAGACAGTCCTGGCCACAAATGTTCTAAGAACATTTCGTGGAATCCACGAAAGGTTCTTGGAGCATGTTTTGGTAGGCCTATAGGCACGCCAGGAGGCTTCGCCACTGCTTGAGGATCGCGCCGCATCGCAGACACGTCGCGAATTCATCGGCGATGCACCGACGACGTCGGCGGTGCACTGGCGACATCGGCGCGAAGAACACCAGAGCCCGCATCGAGCAGCGTCGGCGATGCATCGGCGATGCGGCACGATCCTCCGACCACATCTTCTCGGACCCAATCTGAGGCTTACACAACCCCCCTTCTTGACGTGACAAATTCCCAACCTAACCTGACCCAGACAGTGTCGACACTGCGCAAAAGCTAACCTGACGCATTGAAGCGCATGACCAACGGCTCGGCGACACCAGGGTGTCAAACGCGCGTTGTAGCAAATGATGCACCCGAAGGGGGCGACACAGCAGCATGCAACGCACGAGTGCCAACTGTATCGCTAATCTCTCTTCGTCTCTAATGAGGAATCTGGCCGGCGCTGAAGCGAGAGCAACTTTCGCAATCATGGATGTGCCCGGCGCTGAGGCGAGAGCAACCATATGCTTGTCGTCAGGATAACCTTGGCTTCTTCGCTGCGCGCACTGCGCGCGCTGCGCGGTATGCGCGGTGACCGCCCCCGAGGCGAAGAAGCTGCAGCATTCGGGGTGCCGTGGGCGTCCCCCAATATGTTTGGCGGCACGCCCGGGGGGGAACGAGAAGAGGCAGGCCTTCTCAGAAGTCTCGGAGGCTCCCTGGCCTCCTGAGAGAAAAACTTGTCAGAAGGCGCGAGGGCTTCTGAGAAGTCCCGCCTTCTGAGAAGGCCTTCTCCTTCTCAATTCCCCACCTCGCCCGATGCCGAACCAAGCTGCAACATTCGGGGTGCCGTGGGCGTCCCCCAATGTGCACCTCGCGGGCGGAGCTTCAGGGCCGGGCGTATCGCGATGGGTTTTTGTTGCTGCCGCGCCCGCGCTGCACACACGCCGAGCACCAGCACCTGCAAAAACGTAGCCCAAAACATGGCGACCAGGACCAACCGCAAGAAGCAACAACGAAAAGAAAACCGAGGCAATGCGAGTCCCACGCAGGGACTGAAGGGGTCCTCGCGGATGTTGCAAGAGTTGGCGGAAAAGCCTCGCCGATGTTGGTGGTACGCCGGGCTCCCGGGTTCCCTTTTCCTGGTTCCCGGGTTGCAGGTTCCTGGTCAAATTGGTTCCGGGCCGATGGTTCACTACCGATCCCACTGTCGAGTACATTACGGATCTCATTGGTTCCCGGGTTCCTGGTTCTCGGTTCCCGGGTTCCTGATCTTTGGTTCCGGGCCGATGGTTATCACTACCGATCTCACTATCGAATTCATTACGGATCTCATTCCCTAATCAGTGCGTGCACTGAAGGGGTCCTCGCGGATGTTGCAAAAAATGGCGAAAATGCCTCGTCGATTTTGGTGACACGCTGGGTTCCCGGGTTTCCGGTTCCTGGTTCCTGGGTTCCCGGGTTCCTGGTCATTGGTTCCGGGCCGATGGTTCACTACCGATCTCACTGTCGAGTACATTACGGATCTCATTGGTTCCCGGATTCCTGGTTTTGGGTTCCCAGGTTCCTGATCTTTGGTTCTGGGCCGATGGTTAACTATCGATCCCACTACCGATCTCACTGTCGAGTTCATTACGGATCTCATTCAATATTCCCCAATCAGTGCTTTCACTGAAGAGGCCCTCGCGGATGTTGAAGGATTTGGCGAAAATGCCCCGCCGATTCTGGTCGCACGCTGGGTTCCCGGATTCCCGGGATCCCGGTTCCGGGTTCCCGGGTTCCCGGGTTCCCGGTTCGCCGATTTCGGAGGGCGGCGAGGTTCCCGGGTTCCCGGGTTCTTGGTCGATCTTCTTATCGATCGGTCTCACCATCGATCTCATTACCGACTGCTCGATCGATATCACCATCCATCTCACAATCGATATCACTATCAATCTCACAAGCGATCTCACTAGAGATCGCATGGGGGATCTCGCGATCGATCTCACGACCGATCTCATTTAATCGATGTCACTCTCGGTCTCACGATCGACCTCACAATCGTCCTCACTATCGATCTCATGATCGATCTCACAATCAATCTAAAGATCCATAGGATCAATGTTCAAATCATCCACTGGTTGGGGTTTTCTCTAATGTAGTTCGCATTGTCCGGGATAGCGGCCGTCAGCGGCCCCGGCCCCCGCGGCGTCCAGAAATGCCAAGGGATGACTGAAGCCAAGTAGGAGCAGCATGTAGTGGCGATCTGCACCACACCGCCAATGCTGGCGTGCACCACGGCGCGCGTGCACACCACAGCGTCTGCGTACACCGGAACAGCCGTGTGCAACGCAGCGCCTGTGTACACCACACCGAATGTGTACACTGCAGCAGCCGTCTGCAGCACAGCGTGTGTACACCAATGCTTGCGTGCACCGCAGCGCCTGTGCACACCACAGCGCCTGTGTACACCACAGCATAGGCGTGCAACACAGCGCTGGTGTACACAACAGCGCCTGCGTGCACAGGACAGGTAGAAGGAGCACGTGGGTGAGGATCTGCTGCGGACACCCAAAAAGACAATGAGGGTGCTGAGAGCGATGTTCTTCCCTCCTCTCTCCTCCTCCCCCTCCTCCTCCTCTTCCTCCTCCTCCCCCCATTCATCCTCATCCTCATCCTCATCCATCATCATCATCATCATCATCATCATCATCATCATCAACAACAACAACAACAACAACAACAACAACAACAACAACAACAACAACAACAACAACAACAACAACAACAACATCATCATCATCATCATCATCATCATCATCATCATCATCATCATCATCATCATCATGATCATCATCATCCCCCTTCTCCCTCACCCTTCTCCCCGCCGTGCTGGTCGGCGCTAAGAAGCACGGTCGCATCTCAGTCAGTGTGCACCGCCGAATGAGAATGGCTCCTGATGCTGCTCCTCCCCCTCCTCCTCCTCCTCCTCCTCCTCCTCCTCCTCCACTTCCTCCTCCTCCTCCTTTTCATCCTCCCCCTCGAGATAGAGGACTCATAGATTCCAGGGGCCCTACATGTGCAATAACGATTCTAGACAAAATTCTATACACTGCAACTGTATTCTGCGGAATACACAGGCGCTGCATTTTGTCGTAAGGGCTCCTTCAAACATTATGTATGCAACAACGGTGATATGTTGCACACGGTTTCTGTGGTGCAGACAGGCGCCGTGGTGTACAGAGGCGATGTGGTGCACGCCGGCACTGTGGTGTACACTGAAGGCGGCGCTGTGGAGTACACAAGCGCTGCGGTGCATTCAGGCACTGTGGCACACACTAGCGCTGTGTTGCACACGGTTGTTGTGGTGCAAACAGGCGCCGTGGTGTACAGAGGCGCTGTGGTGCACGCAGGCACTGTGGTGTCAACAGGCGCTGATCGCCACCTACATGCTGCTGCTACCCGGCCTCGGTCTTACTGGGCATTCCCGACGACGCAGGCGCGAAGCGTGACGTCATCGTTACCCTCCCCCCCAGATGACGGCCGTCATCGGCCCAGAATACAAAAACACGCTTCTGTGCTGGCCTTCTCCACCCTCCCCCGAGCCTCGGCGGCCTCAAGGAAACCATTGCCGTCGCCGAACCGAAGCCGCAGACCCACCCACTAAGACGAAGCCAAGACAAGGATATCATTGGGTGAAGATAAATCGAGAATCTCTGAGATCCGGCGGATCAGAGCGTCCCGGAACGCTCCGTGAGCGTTCCGGAACGTTCTGGAACGGACCTATCCTTGTCCCAGCCCGTCCGACCCACCCCCTGGGGAAGCCAAAAGGCACCGAGACGGCTACTCTCCGGACCTCTCCTGCGGTGCCTTCTGCCGAGGACTCTTCGAGGCGGCTCCAGCGGTGGCGGCGAGGGCACCCCTGGAGGCCCACCGGAAGGGAAACCGATGGAAGGGGTGCGGCATGGGTACTCCAGATTTCGTAATAAAGGAAGGGGGGTTTCATTTCGGGGGGGGTCTCTTCCAGGCTATCTTGGAGGGCCTGGGGGTCTGGGGACGATGTTTTGGAGGGTTCTCCCACGGGGGAGGTCTGAAATGGCTTGTCTTGGAGGGTCCAGACCCCCTCCCTTTTATTACGAAGTCTGGAGTACCTTCTCCCCCTCTGAGCCCCCCTTCAGACCGCTCCCCCAGGCCGCTGCACCCGAGCGAAAGCGCGGCCGCCTTCGCCCTCGGCGGCGTGGGCGTGGCACGGTCCGGAGCGCCGCCGCGGCGCGGCGGCTCGCTAGGAGCGCGGCGGGCCCCGCCTCGACTGGGGGCGGGGCCGTCGGGGCGGGCTGGCCCAGGCGACAGAGGAGGGGGGGAGTCCAAGTGGCAGGGCGTCCAAGGAGGAGGAGGAGGAGGAGGGCCAGTGCAAACCCAAGAGTCACCAACGATGTTGGAATAAGCCATCCCCCAAGCTCCCTCTCCATAGTCTTCTACAACGGTTCGTTTCAAGCACGGGACCTGCCTCGTTGGAAGACAACCGCCTGAAGACCCCGAAGCATGCCAACACATTGTTCTCGGTATTCCAACGCCAAGGATAAACTTGACTGTTGCGTCTTGACGATCCTGAATCGTGCCAAAACGCCATTCCTGGGACTCCAACAGCGCGATTTATCGTAACTGTTGCGCCCTCATAATCGCGAATCCTTCCAAAACAGAATTTCTGGTACGTCGATCAAAAGAGTCCGTGAAAGTCCTTGAAACTCTTGCAATTCTTTAACAAGAGTGCGCGCGGCGCGAAGGCGAGAGCCACATTTTGAACAGGAACCGCCCTCAATCCGTGAAACTTCTGAAATCAGTTAGAACGAATGTGCGCGGCGCGGAGGCGAGAACCACATTTTGAAAACCACCCGCCCTCAATCCACCCCCAATCAGTGTTGAATGACTTTCACAAAAAAATACGACCGAACCCGCATGTCGAAATCTTTCGGGCGCCCTTGCGCGCGTGCCGTCACGAGGAACCTCTGCAAAAGAACTGACGAAGTGCAGACGCGCGCGTCGTCGCGCGCGCATGCCGGAATCCACTTGTTTACCAACAAAAACATTAGTTTCGGAGGGATTTCAAAATCGTGTCCAAAAACCACTCGCGAGCACAGGGTTTTGCAACACTGATGTTCAACAAAAGCGTGCGCGAGCGCTCTTGCGTCGTCGTCGTCGTCGTCGCCGTCCTCCCTCCTCCCTCGTCGTCGTCTTCGCCGTCGTCGCCGTCGTTGTCCTCTGGCTTTCCTCGTCGTCGTCGTCTTTGCGTCATCGTCGTTTCCGTCGTCGTTGTCGCCGTGGTCGACTTTCCTCTTCCCTCGACGTCGTCCTCCGTCGTCAGCGTCTCGCCGTCGTCCGTCCTATTTCGTCGCCGTCGTCGTCTTCCCTCCTCCCTCGTCGTTGTCGTCGGCGCCGCCGTCATCCCTCCTTCTTCGTCGTTCGCGTCGTCGCCGCCCTCCCTCCTCCCTCGTCGTTGTCGTCGCTATCGCCGTCGTCGTCCTCCTTCCTCCCTCGTCGTCGTCGGCTTCGTTGGCGGCGTCGTCGTCGTCGTCTTCGTCGTCGTCGTCGGCGGCGTGGTCGTCGTCGGCGTCGTCGTCGTCGGCGTTGTCATCGTCGTCGTCGTCGGCGTCGTCGTCGTCGTCGGTGTCGTCGTCGACGACGTCGTCGTCGTCGGTGTCGTCGCCGTGGAAGTCGTTGGAGACGTCGTTGGTGTCGTCGTAGACGGTGTCGGCGGCGTCGGCGGCGTCGTCGCTGCCGTCGCCGTCGCTGTCGTCGCCGTCGGTGTCGTTGCCAAGTGCCATTTGGTACCTACCGTCACGGTCTTGAGAAGTATTGCGACCAAGTTGCGGGTTGGAGGGTGGGATGTTTGCACGAGCAGTGGAGAGGACAGTCTCAAGACAGTCAAACTGAATTGCACAACATTGATTGCGCCGTACAGATTGCATGACATAGGTTGCACCGCGCTGATTGCACCACCAGGATTGCACCGCGCACAGTGCACCGCGTAGGTTGCATTACACGGGTTTCATCGCGTAAATTGCGCCACCGCGTAGGCTGCATTACGAAGGATCTTACAGCGCAGATTCTCCTTTCTAAAATAGGAATAGACTCTACCCCCCCCCTCGGAATTAACGATCCATCTTTTCGTATTGCAATTTTCATTTGATTCTGCCCCATCGTCCATCTAAGGTATGAACTCATACGATCCCAGCCAAATCGACGCCACCCCCCTCCACCCGCCATCCTCTGCAACAACGACTATGCGCGCAGTCTCGTTTATCAAAAATGATCCGGTGTCAAGAGCCCCTTTAACAAACACTTTGCGGTGACATTCTTTGTTCTCACAAAACACTTTTTCGCGAATCCCTTGCAAAAAATGGAACGAAGTGCACACGCGCGCGTCGCCGCGCCCGCATGCCGGAATCATTCAAGAACATTCGGTTTCGGAAGGGTTTCAAAATCGAGCTTCCAAAAACATGCAAAAGCACGTGGCGTCGCCAAAGACATACATCTATACATATATATATATATGTATATATACGTAAATAAATTAATAAATAAATATGTCTATTGTTCTAACCGAAAAAACGCGCGCCCTTGCGAAACCATGAGAAAACCAGAGTTTGTCCAGACTTTCCAAAACGCGCAGGCCGAAATCTTTCGAACGCCCTTGCGCGCGTGCCGTCACGAGACTCCTCTGCAAAAGAAGCGACTAAGTGCAGACGCGCGCGTCGTCGCGCGCGCATGCCGAAATCCTTAGGGGGAAAAACCTTTGGTTTTGGATGGATTTCAAAATCGTGTGTCCGAAAAACACTCGCGAGCACAAGGTTTTGCAACACGGATGTTCAACAAAAGCGGGCGCGCGCGCTCGTGCGTCGTCGTCGTCGTCGCCGTCCTCCCTTCTCCCTCGTCGTCGTCGTCGTCGTCGCCGCCGTCGTCGTCCTCTGTCTTTCCTCGTCTTCGTTGTCGTCTTGGCGTCGTCGTCGTTTCCGTCGTCGTTGTCGCCATGGTCGTCTTTCCTCCTCCCTCGACGTCGTCGTCCGTCGTCGGCATCTCGTCGTCGTCCCTCCTATTTCGTCGCCGTCGTCGTCGTCGTCGCCGTCCTCCCTCCTCCGTCGTTGTCGTCGTCGGCGTCGCCGTCCTCCGTCCTTCTTCGTCGTTCGCGTCGTCGCCGTCCTCCCTCCTCCCTCATCGTTGTCGTCGTTGTCGCCGTCGTCGTCCTCCCTCCTCAGTCGTCGTCGTTTTCGTTGGCGGCGTCGTCGTCGTCATCTTCGTCGTCGTCGTCGTCGGCAGCGTCGTCGTCGTCGTCGGCGTCTTCGTCGTCATCATCGGCGTTGTCATCGTCGTCGGCGTCGTCGTCGTCGTCGGTGTCGTCGTCGACGACGTCGCCGTCGTCGTTGTCGTCGTCGCCGAAGTCGTTGGAGACGTCGGCGGTGTCGTCGTAGACGGTGTCGGCGGCGTCGTCGTCGTCGTTGTCGCTGTCGCCGTCGGCGTCGGTGTCGCTGCCACGTGCCATTTGGTACCTACCGTCACGGTCTTAAGAGGTCTTGCGGCCAAGTTGCGGGTGGGAGGGTGGGATGTTTACACGAGCAGTGGGGAGGACAGCTTCAATACAGTCAAAGTGAATTGCACCACGTAGAGTGCGCCACATAGATTTCAACGCATCGATTCTCCTTTCTACAAAAAGATTAGACCCCCTGGAGTTAACGCGCCACCTCTTCGCACTGCAATGTACATATGATCCTGCCCCATCGCCCAGTTTAAATATGACGTCATCCTATCCCAGCCAGGCCGTTATCACTCTACCCCGCCATCCTCCAGAAAAATACTATTCGCGCACTCTCGTTTATCAAGAGTCATAGGTGTGCGAGAATACCTTGCAAAAAACAGGACGAAGTGCACACGCACGCGTCGTCGCGCGCGCATGCCGAAATCCTTCAAGAACCTTCGGTTTCGGAAGGATTCCAAAATCGAGTTTCCAAAAAATATAAGCACACATGGTTTCGCAACACTGATGTTCTAAAAAAGCTTACGCGCGCGCTCTTGCGAAGTGTTTCTTCTACAAAAACATAAGTTTTCAAGAGTTTCAAAAAGTACTACGAAACGGGCTTCGCGCGCATGTCGAAATATTTCGAACACCCTTGTGCTCGTGCCGTCGCGAGAACCCTCTGCAAAACAAAATTGCAACAACATGAATCCGTCGCCAAAACCCATTTTAACAAAAAAACGTTCGTTTCGCAAGGGTGACAAATTCGTGTGTCCAGAAAACACTCGCGATAACAAGGTTTTGCAACACGAATATTCTCAACAAAAGCGTGCGCGCTCGCTCTTGCGTCGTCGTCCTCGTCGACGTCCTCCCTCCTCCTTCGTCGTCGTCGTCACCGTCGTCATCTTCTGTCTTTCCTCGTCTTCGTCGTCGTCTTGGCGTCGTCGTCGTTTCCGTCGTCGTTGTCGCGGTGGTCGTCCGTCCTCTCTTGTCGTCTGCGTCGGCGCTTCGTCGTTGTACCTCCTATTTCGTCGGCGTCGTCGTCGTCGTCATCCCTCCTCCCCCGTCGTTGTCGTCGTCGCCGTCGTCGTCATCCCTCCTCCCTCGTCGTCGTCGTCGTCTTTGTTGGCGACGTCGTCGTCGTCGTCTTCGTCGTCGTCGCCGTCGCCGTCGGCGGCGTCGTCAGCGTCGTCGTCGTCATCTTCGTCGTCGTCGGTGTTGTCGTCGTCGACGTTGTCGTCGTCGTCGCCGAAGTCGTTGGAGACATAGTCGGTGTCGTCGTAGCCGTTCATCCAGCACTCATCGCAATCGCTCCCGCATGGGTTTTGCAAACCAAGTCGCGGGTGGGTGAGTGGGATGATTGCGCGAGAAGTGGAGTTGACAACTTCAAGCTCGGCAAGTGAATTGCAACACGTAGGATGCACCGCGCAGACTGCACCACATAGACTTCACCGCACAGACTGCACCGCATATCTATATATTCTCCTTTCTAGACTCTACCCCCCCACGGAGTTATCGCCCCCCTTTCGGGTATGTAAATCACATACGATTCTGACCACATGTCCATCCTAAATATGAAGCCACAATGTCCCAGGCCAACCGGCATCCCCCCCCTGAGGTTCTCTTGAAAAAAACACTATGCGGTGACATGTCTTGTTCTAACATAACACTTGTTCGCGAACCTCTTGCCGCAATGGGACGAAGTGCACACGCGCGCGCCGTCGCGCGCGCATGCCGAAATCCTTCAAAAACCTCCGGTGCCGAAAGGTTTTCGCAATCGAGTTTCAAAAAAACAAAAAACACACAAAAAAAACAAACAAAAAGTTTCGTAACACTGAGTTGCGTTGCTAAAAAAAGCTTACGCGCGAGCTCTTGCGAAATCTTAAGAAAACCATAGGTTTTTCAATATTTTCACTACATGCTACCAAATGGGCGTCGCGCGCGCGCATGTCGAAATCTGTCGAACGTACTTGCGCGTGTGCCGTCGCAAGAATCCTCTGCAAAAAACGGGACGGAGTCCAGACACGCGCGTCGTCGCGCGCGTACGCCGAAATCGTTCAAAACCCATCGGTTTCGGAAGGATTTCAAAAGCGCGCGTCCAAAAAACCTACAAAAACACAAGGTTTCGCAATACGGATTTTCAACAAAAGCGTGCGCGCGCGCTCTTGCGTCGTCGTCGTCGTCGTCGTCGCCGTCCTCCCTCTTCCGTCGTCGTCGGCGTCATCGTTCTCTGTCTTTCCTCGTCGTCGTCGTCTTGGCGTCGTCGTCGTTTCCGTCGTCGTTGTCGCCGTGGTCGTCGTTTCCTTTTCCCTCGACGTCGTCGTCCCTCGTCTGCGTCTCGTCGTCGACCCTCCTATTTCGTCCCCGTCGTCGTCGTCGTCGTCTTCCCTCCTCCCTCGTCGTTGTCGTCGTCGGCGTCGCCGTCCTCCCTCCTTCTTCGTCGTTCGCGTCGTCGCCGTCCTCCCTCCTCCCTCGTCGTTGTCGTCGTTGTCGTCGTCGTCCTCCCTCCTCCCTCGTCGTCGTCGTCGTCTTCGTTGGCGGCGTCGTTGTCGTCGTCGTCGTCGTTGTCTTCGTCGTCGGCGTCGGCGTCGTCGTCGGCGTCGTCGTCGGCGTTGTCATCGTCGTCGTCGTCGGCGTCGTTGTCGTCGTCGTCGTCGGTGTCGTCGTCGTCGTCGTCGTCGGCGTCGAAATCATTGGAGACGTCGTCGGTGTCGTCGTAGTCGGTGTCGGCGGCGCCGTCGTCGTCGTTGTCGTCGAAATCATTGGAGACGTCGTCGGTGTCGTCGTAGTCGGTGTCGGCGGCGCCGTCGTCGTCGTTGTCGCTGTCGTCGTCGGCGTCGGTGTCGTGGCCAAAGGCCATGTGGTACCTACCGTCACGGTATTGTCTTAAGAACCCTTGCGACCAAGTTGCGGGTGGGAGGGTGGGATGTTTGCACGAGCAGCGGAGAGGACAGCTTCAAGACGGTCAAAGTGGATTGCACTACATCGGTTACACCGCATACACTGCACCACATGAGTGGCACGGCGTAGACTCCAAGAACCTGCTGTTTTTGGGGGGCCGACGCCGTCTCGCATGCCCACGGGCTTGCTGCCAACGACGTCAGCTGCAACGCTGGGGCCAGGCCCCAGGCACTGCTCGGGTGCGTCTCCGCCAAATGGCCCGTCTCTCTTCCCCTCGCGTGGCCCTCCGTATATATTTTTCCTCCGCGCCGCCAGTAAGGTGACGCGGCGCCGTGCAATGCTCCCTCCAGCGCGAACTCTGGGCACCCGCAGAAGTCCGCATCCCGTTCACCCGGCACTGCAGCGTGTGCGACCGGAAGCAGGTAACGAACACGGCGGCACCCAACGGCAGGCGCTACACGAGCGGCGGCTGGCGGTGGCAGAGGCGCAGCCCGAGCCTTCAAGCAGCTACCAATGCTGCGAATGCTTCGTGCGGAAAGACAGGGCCGATGCAGCAATCTCGGGTACTGGGAAGCAAGGCCAGAGACCAGGGCCATTGGCTGCAACGCGATGGACAGACAGATCTTGTCGAAACGCCAAGATGTCGTGCGAGAGGGACGGCAAGACAGCGCAGGAGTCAGCTCACGCGGTGAGGCCGGCAGTGGCAGCAAGGACTGGCACTACCAAAACGGCGATCGAGGAAGAGAACCATTTGCAGGTATCAGCAAGTGCCAGACGGCAGGCAGAGGCAGAAGACGCTGTCAGTGTGAAAAAGGCTCGTGGGGGAGGATGTCCAGCTACAGTGCAGGGATTAGCTCGTGCGAGAAGGTAGACAAGTAAATCCCTGGTGGGCGAGTTCTGGGGGGAAAACGGAAAAGACGTAAATCTAAAGCATGTGCGTCGACCCCGCGCAACAATGAACTCGCAAGGCCGCGCTCTCGGCCAAGCGAGCCGTTCCAGAAGAAGAGACCGTGAGGCAAGGAGCCCAGTGACCAAACCTACCCTGGGTTCATTGAGATTCCTCCTGGACAAACCCCAGACCGACAAAACACACAAAAAACACAGCCAGACACCCCAAACAAACCTTATACGCCCCAGACACACCCCAAACACACCCCAAACACACCCCAGACACACCCAGACACACCCCAGACACACCCAGACACACTACACACACCCCAGACACACCCACACACACCCCAGACACACCCCACAGACACACCCCAGACACACACGGACACACACCCCAGACACACCGCACACCCAGACACCCCAGACACACCCCAGACACACCCCACAGACACACCCCAGGCACCCCCCAGACACACACCACCAGACACGCCCCAGACACACCCCAGACACACCCACACACACACCCAGACACACCCAGACACCCAGACACACCCCAGACAAACCCCAGACACACCCAGACACACCCCAGACACACCCAGACACACCCACACAAACCCCAGACACACCCGAGACACACCCAGACACACCCGAGACACACCCAGACACACCCCAGACACACCCAGACACACCCAGACACACCCAGACACACCCCAGACACACCCCAAACACACCCCAGACACACCCCAAACACACCCCAGACACGCCCCAGACACACGCCAGAAACACCCCAGACACACCCCAGACACACGCCAGACACACGCCAGACACGCGCCAGATACGCCCCAGACACACCCCAAACACACCCCAAACACACCCCAGACACACCCGGACACACCCCAGACACACCCAGACACACCCCAGGCAGACCCAGACACAGCCAGACACGCCCCAGACAAACCCCCAGACACACCCCAGACACGCCCCAGACACACCCCAGACACACCCAGACACACCCCAGACACACCCAGACAAACCCCAGACACACACACACACACACACACACATTCCCAGACACACCCCAGACACACCCCAGACACACCCAGACACACCCAGACACACCCCAGGCAGACCCAGACACAGCCAGACACGCCCCAGACAAACCCCCAGACACACCCCAGACACACACGGACACACACCAGGCAGGCCCCAGACACACCCCAGACACACTCGGACTCACACAGACACGCCCCAGACACACTCCAGACACACCCCAGACACACCCAGACACGCCCCAGACACACCCCAGACACACCCCAGGTATACCCCAGACACACCTTGACACACCCCAGACACCCCACCCAGACACACCTCAGACACACCCCAGACACACCCAGACACACCCCAGACACACCCAGACACACCCACACAAACACCAGACACACCCGAGACACACCAAGTCACACCCGAGACGCACCCAGACACACCCCAGACACACCCAGACACACCCAGACACACCCCAGACACACCCCAACACACACCCCAGACACACCCGGACACACCCAGACACGCCCTAGACACACGCCAGACACACGCCAGACACGCCCCAGATACGCCCCATACACACCCCAAACACACCCCAAACACAACCCAGACACACCCGGACACACCCCAGACACACCCCAGACACACCCACACACACCCAGACACACCCAGACACACCCCAGACACACCCCAGACACCAGACACGCCCCAGACACACCCCAGACATACCCAGACACACCCCAGACACACCCAGACCACACCACACACACACACACACTCCCATACACAACCCCAGACACACCCCAGACACACCCCAAGCACACCCCAGACACACCCAACACACCACACCCCAGGCACACCCCAGGCACACCCAGACACAGCCAGACACGCCCAGACACACCCCAGACACACCCCAGACACAGACACACCCCAGACACACCAACACACCCCAGACACACCCCAGACACACCCCAAACACACCCCAAACACACCCCAGTCACACTCAGACACACCCAGACACTCGGGCACACCCCAAATTCACCCAGACACAACCCAGACACACCCCAGACACTCCCAGACACACCCCAGACACGCCGCAAACACGCCCCAGACACACCCCTGACACACCCAGGCACGACCAGACACACCCAGACACACCCCAGGCATACCCACAGACACACCCCAGACACACCCAGACACACCCAGACACACCCCAAACACACCCCAGACACAACCCAGACACACCCAAACACAACACAGACACACCCCGAACACACCCCAGACACACCTCGACATGTCGACCACGAGGTCTCTGGCGATTCTGGCTACGCGGCTACGAGGACTCCGACTCTAATCCCGACGTCTCTGACCCCGACGCCGACGACGACTCCCATGACTCTGACGAGCTTTACTCCGACGACGACGGCTCCGACGATGACTACGAGGACCGTCCGATCGCACTAGTCGTTTACAACCCTTGTTCACTCTACGGCCGAAATCCCAGAAGCGCAATGCCCTCAAGAAATTGCACCTTGGCTTCAGCAAACGGGCCCGTGTAGACACATGAAAACGCATGCGTCTACAGCAGAAAAGTGTGTCTACACGCACGTTGGTTTTCAAACTTACATGTTGTTTTGGCGTACGCTGGTGAGGACCTTGGAACGCACCCTGGCGTATAAGTGTGGCTCCTGTGCGTAGTACCGCTGGGATGTTGCAGTACACGCATGCCTGCGCGGTGAAGTGTGAACGCATTTCGAGTTAGGGTACATGGGATAACACACAACAGGGAATCGAGGGCCATGCGCAAGAGACACACTTTTGACACACCACAGACGCACACAAGCACGCCAGCAGACACGTTCCATACACACCCCCAGGCACAACCCAGCCATACCCCAAACACTCCCCAGGCACACCCCAGACACATCCCCAGACACATCCCAGACACACCCATACACACCCCAGACAGACCCTAACGCACCCCAGACACACACACACACACACACACACACACACACACAAACCAGGCACACCCAGACACACCCCAGACACATCCCAGGCACACCCAGACACACCCCAGACACACCCGAGGCACACCCCAGGCACGCCCCAGGCACATCCAAACACACCAAGCACACCTCAGACACACCCCAAGCACAACCAGACACACTCAGTCACACCCCAGACACACCCCAGACACACCACCCAGGCACACCCCAGACACAACCAGGCACACCCCAGACACACCCAAAACACACCCCAGACACACCCAGACACAACCAGGCACACCCCAGACACACCCAAAACACACCCCAGACACACCCAGACACATCCAGACACATCCAGGCACACCCCAGGCACACCCAGGCACACCCCAAATACACGCCAGGCACGCCCCAGGCACACACCAAGACACACCCCAGACACACCCAGACACACCCAGACACACCCCAGGCACACCCCAGACGCACGCCAGACGCACGCCAAGCGCACGCCAGACACACCCCAGACCAGCACCCCAGACACACCCAGACACACCCCAAGCACACCCCAGACACATCCCAAGCACACCTCAGACACACCCAGACACACCCAGACACACCGCTGACACACCGCAGACACACCCCTGACACAACCCAAACACAACCAGACACACCCCAGACACACTCCAGAGACACCCAGACACACTCACACACACACACACACACACCGACACACCCCAGACACATCACACCCAGACACAACCCAGACACACCCCAAACACACCCCAGGCACGCCCCAGACACTCCCCAGACGCGCGCCAGACACACCTGGTCACACCCCAGACACACCCCCAGACACACCCAAGACACACACCCCGGACACACCCCAAACGTAAATCTCAGGAGTCCCCGTGCTTTTCGTCTTCGAACAGTCCAAGACGGCCAAGAGTCCAAGACCGCCTCAAGACGCCGCAGGAGGCTGCCAAGAGGGCTCCTAAACGGCTCAACAGTGCGCCAGGACGGCTCATCAGGCGCCCATGGCGGCCCCAAGAAGGGGCCAGCACAGGGCGGGAACGCTCCCGAAGGGCCCCTAGAGGAGCCCAGGAGGGCCCCCAGAGGGTTCCGACACGGCCCCATGACGCATGTACTTGGGTGCCCCTCTCGCAAGTCCAAGAAGCATTTCAAGTACGTGCGGTTTGGGGCCGTCTGGGGGCCCCCTGGGGGGGCTCTTGCGGCCCTCTGGGGGCTCTCGGGCCCCTCCAAGACAGGGCCAAGTGCATTCTGCCACAGAGAGGCCTCTCGCGGCAGAATGGTGGGCCCGCGCCCGGCGGCGTCCTGAGGCCCTCTTGGAGCCATTTGGGGACCCTCTCGGGGCCCTTTTCGTGCATTGTGGCACGACGGACCCAAGACGGTCCCGACACTGCCCCACGGACGCCCGAGCTGTTCCACGTCGATGAGCTGTCCACCCACGGCGTGTGAGTCCCAGATTCAGCACACCGTGGATTTGATCCACGGGCCCACACTACTCAGCTACATAGAAAGGACCAGCTCGTGCGAGAAGGCAGGCCGTGGCAGCAGACGCAGTCAGTGCCACAAGGAGCTCGTGGGAGAGGATGCCCACTTTCAGAGCAGGGATCAACTCGGGCGAGATCCGGCGATCGTGGGAAGGGATCGCCAGCTACGATGCGAGGATCAGCTCGAGCGAGAAGGCAGGCACCGGCAGCAGACCCAGTAGTGTCACTGGAAGGGGTTGTGGGGGAGGATCTTCAGCTGCAGTGCAGGGGCCACCTCGAAAGAAGGCAGGAAATGGCCGCAACTGTCATCGTCTACGCGGCCATCGTGGGAGAGAACCATCAGTTACATCGCAGGGGTCAGCAGGGGAGCTGGCGGATGCTCTCACTGCTTCAATGGGCTCCTGGGAGAAGATCCTTCAGCTACTGTGCAGGGATCAGCTCGCGCAGAAAAGCAGGCAGTGGCAATAGGCACTTCAGATGCCAAAATCTACCCGTGCGAGAAGCGGCAGGGCGTGCGAGAACAGCGATCGCAGAAGCAGCTGAATGCAGAGATTCGTTCGTGCGAGAGGCGCGGGAAAGCCAAGCATCATCCGTTACAGCGGCGGCAGGGACCTCCACAGCTACCATGCTGGGATCAGCGGGCGCGCGGTGCAGGCGGCGCGCGAGCGAAATAGCCAGAGGGGTGCTGGTTTGGGGGCAGCGTTGGCGCGGATAGCAGGAGCAGGAGCATGCGTCATTAGCTCTCACGCCGTTCCTCTCTCACCTAGGGTTCGGGGGCTGCTAGAGGTGGCTCTGGCCCAAGGTGCCCCCCAGCTTTTCGGCCAAACGTGGGAGAAACCTCGGGGGCACCCTGGGCCAGGGGCACTGCCAGCAGCGCCCGAACGGCGCCGTCATCAGCTCGTGCGGGAAAGGCTGGGGGTCCGCCAGGTTCTGTCGTGCCCAAGGTCGTGCCCCATGGCCCGCGGCGGCATCGGGGGTGCTCTCGAGGGTCATTCGCTGGACCGCCGAATCTCACCGAAGCCTCCTCCACCTCCACCTCCTCCCGGTCATAATCCTTCCGGGTTCAGCCCCCGGACATCTCCTGAAAGTCCATCCGCAATGCTGCATCCTGGATCAACATTCGAGGGTCCTGGGGCCCGAAGCAGGGGCTGAAGAAGGAGGGGCGCCAAGGACGACGACGGCGACGACGACGACGACGACGACAGCGACGACGACGACGACGACTACCTCGCGCGTCCGCGCGGCGGGACGGGCGGCGCACCAGGCGGGGCGAGGGCGGGCGAAAAAGCGCGCGGGCCCCCCCCCTTTCGGGGGGGGGAGGGGGGGGGCAGCGCGAACATCCACAGGTAACCCAAAGATGCACGGGGGCGGGTCCGAAACCCGAGGAGGCACCCGGGCCAGCCAAGCCCGCCCCCGTGCAGGGTCAGGCTCTTCGGCGGAGCTCGCAGTGCCCCCCCCATCCCCCCTCTCCTTCTCCGGACCTCGTCCTGCCCTCCTCCTCCTCCTCCCCCTCATCCTCCTCCTCACCCTCCTCCTCCTCCTCCTCCCCCTCCTCCCCCTCCTCCTCCTCCTCCCCCTCCTCTCCTCCTCCTCCTCCTCCCTCCTCCTCCTCCTCCTCCTCCTCCTCTCCTCCTCCCCCTCCCCTCCTCCTCCTCCTCCTCCTCCTCCTCCTCCTCCTCCTCCTCCTCCTCCTCCTCCTCCTCCTCTCCTCCCCCTCATCCTCCACCTCCTCCTCCTCCTCCTCCTCCTCCTCCTCCTCCTCCTCCTCCTCCTCCTCCTCCTCCTCCTCCTCCCCCTCCTCCTCCTCCTCCTCCCCCTCCTTCCCCTCCTCCCCCTCCGAGCCCCCCCAACGGTGGGGCGGGCGGCAGGGCCTGGCGGCTCGGCCCCAGGCCTCCGCCCCTCGCTTGGCCGGCGCGCGCTCGCGCTGCCGGCGGGGCTGGCGCTGGCCCTGGCGGCCCCGGAGCTGCCGATGCAGCCAAAGCACTGAATAAAAGCAGGTGGTAATTGGCGGCGAGTTGTCCTCATCCTCCTTCTCCTTCCTCCTCTTCCTCCTCCTCCTCCTCCTCCTCCTCCTCCTCCTCCTCCCTCCTCCTCCTCCTCCTCCTCCTTTTCCTCCTTCTCCTCCTTCTCCTCCTTCTCCTCCTTTTCCTCCTTCCTCCTCCTCCTCCTCCTCCCCTCCTCCTCCTCCCTCCTCCCTCCTCCCCCTCCTCCTCCTCCACCCAGATCCCCCTTCCCTCCTCCCTCTTCCATCCTCCTCTGCCTCCTCCTTCTCACTTCCTCTTCCTCTTCCTCCTCCTCCTCCTCCTCCTCCTCCTCCTACTCCTCCTCCTCCTCCTCCTCCTCCTCCTCCTCCCCCTCCTCCTCCTCCTCTTGTTCCTCCCCCTCCTCAACCTCCTCCGCCTCCTCCTCCTCCCCCTCCTCCTCCTCCTCCTCCGACTCCTCCTCCTCCTCAGCATCATCATCATCGTCATCATCATCCTTATCATCATTATCCTCCTCCTCCTTTTCCTCCTCTTCCTCCTTTTCCTCCTCCTCCTCCTCCTGGTCTTCCTCCTCTTCGTCCTCCTCCTCTTCCTCCTCCTCCTCCTCCTCCTCCTCCTCCTCCTCATCATCATCATCCTCCTTCTCTTCCGTTGGCGGCAAGCGTGGGGGGGAAGTGTGAAGAAAAAGAGGGGAAGGCATTTTCAAAAATCGGCGGGACTTCTCGGACGCCATCGCGCCTTCTCAAAAAAAAGTGTTTTGTGCCCTCGGGGAAAGCGCGCAAAACTCCTCAAACGGCCAGGGACTCCGAGCCTTTTTTTTCTGCTTTTCTTTTTTTTATTATATTTTTACATGATAAAACAAGGCCCGCCACCCCTCGCTTCCTCCCGGGCTCGCCGCAGAGGTACGGGCGCAGAGGCCCTCGGAGGCCGAAGCTGGGACGAGCGACGCTCAATAAGAAGTCCTGCGCGAGCTGGCGCAGCGACCGCGCGCCGCGGCCTGCGCGGGCCGCCAGCGCCGCACGATGCCATTGGGAGACGAGGGCGCCGACGCGCGACCTCAGGCGGGCAGCCTGCGCGCCCGCCGCCGGCGCCGAGGACCCCGCTTTTGGTGAAGGGGCCCCAGGACACACAAATAAATACACACAAATAAAAATAGTCCCCATATTTTCCTATATTTTCTGGGTTTCTGTCTTCCCCCCCACTTCCCATATTTTCCTATATTTTCTGGGAATCGACGATTAATTGTGTCTGTGTGTTTCTTTTCCTCCTGATTTGGTTTGCATCGCTCCGATGTGTTGGGCGGCGGGCGGCCAGCGAGAACGGCAAAAGGCGGGCCGAAGGAGCAAGGGCACAGCCTGAACCAAGACAAGGTCGTGTCCAGAAAGCACGGTTCAACAAATGTGCACACACACACACATCTAAATGTACACATCTATCTTATACGTAGACACACATGCGTTGATGTGCGTGTATACATGACGCACTAGGCTCGGCCAAGCGAAGTTCGCCACGCTAAGCCACGCACAACGCAGCGACGTAATTACATCTAAGCGAAGGCATTCTAGACTGGCTTACTGGCGGTGAGCTGAGACATGTGCGTAATGCTGTCTGTAAAACTCTCACTGACAGCAGCATCATCAGCCGTGTGATTCGCATGCGCACGGCTATTCTCAGCCTTAGACTGGTACGGCTCCCCGCTCCGCTGCTTCCGTGCGCAGCCCATGGCCCGTGGCGGCTGTTGCGTGAACCGCGTCGCCCCGTCTCGGACACCCTGTGTCGAAAGGCCGAGCGGTCCGTGCGAAGGAGTCCGCAGGTAGAGGAAGGATGCCAGCGATGCAAGGATTTATCCCTCGACGGTCCACTTGCCTTGCGTGCCACCCTCGCGCGTGCGATCTTGGGCCGCCATGGCTTAACGGGCGAAGAACGGTATAAAATAAACTTTTTCGCCGTCGGGGACACCTGCCCCTGGGCGGCTGGAAAGTTTATACCCCTACGGTGGCACCAGAAGGGTATAAACTTTCCAGCCGCCCAGGGGCAGGTGCCCCCGACGGCGAAACAGTTTATTTTATACCGTTCTTCGCCCGTTAAATGGCCCTCCACACCGTTTGGTGGGGAGAGGGCCGGCGGTCGCGAGCGCGCCGTGGAGAGCCAGCGGGGCGCGGCGCGCGGAAGCACACCGGCGCGGGCGGAGAAGACGAGGGCGGCCACGGAGGCAGGGCCCCCTCCACACGCGCACACACGCACGCACGCACGCACGCACGCACGCACGCACGCACCCGCACGCACGCACACACACACACACACACACACACACACACACACGCACACACACACACACACACACGCGCACGCACACACACACACACACACACACACACACACACACACACACACACACACACACACACACACACACACACACACACACACACACACACACACACACACACACACACGCACACACACGCACACACACCACGCACACACACACACAACACACACACACACACACACACACACACACACACACACACACACGCGCGCGCGCGCGCGCGCGCACGCACTCTCTTGCGTCGGCGGCTAGGCAGGGGGACTGCGCCGGCGAGTCAAGCAAAACGGGGCGCGCTGGGCGAATTCAGCCAACATGCAGAGGGGGGAGAGGGCGATGAGCGCTGGTCCAGGAGGGGGGCAGGGAGGAGACGGGCACGCTCAGAGCAGCCCAGGGGTGTGGCGGGGCCAGCGCCGGGGGACACACGCACACACACGCAAGGATTCTGACACATGGCGTTCCACACGCATGGCGCTCCGCGCGCAATGAGCTCACACGTGCTGCATTAAGGAACTGTTTGGTGTCCACGCGCTGACATCATTTTTACTATTATTCACCGTCGGGACACCAGCGGGACACCCGCGGCCCACCGCCCGCCAGCAGCACGAGCAAGCAGACTCGTTGCAGCCATCAAACCAAGCTTGGTTTCGCGCAATTCTGGGTTGAAAATAGACTTGCGTGAACATCACCATAACCATCAGCAGCAGCAGAAGCATCATCATCATCATCATCATCAGCAGCAGCAGCAGCAGTAGCATCATCATCAACATACCCATCATCAGCATACTCATCATCGTCATCAACAGCATCATCATCGTCACCACCACCACCATGATGATGATCATCGTCATCATCGTCATCATCGTCATCATCAGAATAAAACTCATCATCATAGTCATCGTCATCTTCATTGTCATATTCATCCTCATCAGCATCATCATCAGCAGCATCAGCAGCATCTTCATCAGCATCATCATAATCATCAGCAGCAGCAGCATCAGCAGCATCAGCAGCATAATCAGTCATCATAATCATAATCAGCAGCATCCTCATCACCATCAAGATCATCGGAATAATCATCAGCAGCAGAAGTAGTAGCAGCAGCGTTGTATCATCATCCGCATCATCAGCAGCATCAGCATCATCAGCAGCATCAGCGTCATCAATCAGCATCATCAGCATCATCATCAGCATCAGCAGCATCATCAGAATCATCATCATCAGCATCATCATCATCATTATCATCAGCATCATCAGCATCGTCATCGCCATCAGCATCACCAGAACCATGAGCATCATCAAAATAACCAACATCAGCAGCATCAGCATCATCATCGTCAGAATCCGCATCATCATCAGCATAATCATCATTATCAACAACATCATCATAGTTATCGTCATCAGCATAATCATCATCACCATCACTTGTATCAGCTTCCGTATCGTCATCATCGTCATAGTCATAATCATTATCATCATCAGCATCAGTATCATCGTCATCAACAGCAGCATCTGTATCATCATCACTATGATGTTCACCATCGTCATAGCTATCATCATCATCAGCATCATCATCATGGTCATCGCCATCGCCATCGCCATCGTCATCGTCATCGTCATCGTCAACATTGTGATCGCCGTCTTCGTCATCGTCATCGCTATCGGCATGGACGCACGTCACGCACTAGATGAGCACGACCTACAATTTTCTCAGTAAGGGGCGGCTTCAAGGAAGTTCTTCACACACCTGGCATCAAATAATGATGAACAACTGCAATATGTGTAGATGTCGCTTAATGAACAAAGAACCGCACAAAGGAACTGAAAAAAGAGACATATGAGCTGATCCAGACTAGGCAAGGCCGAGCAAAGCGAGGGGAAACAAACCAAAGCTGAGCGAACCTGCACGACGATGCACTGAGTACGGAACTGTTGTGCTGAGAAAAGCTGAGGCAGGCTAGGCCTGCCCCATTTTGCTGGTACTACAGCGGCGCGTCTTCATGCGGCGCGGATTCTCTGTTAATTCTCTCTCTCTCTCTTTTCCCCTCTCTCTCTCTCTCTGTCTGTCTCTCTCTCTCTCTCTCTTTCTTACATATGAGACGAAGGCACGCACTCGGTCCGGCACTGCCACTGCCGCTGCCAGAACGCTGATGTGGCAGAACCGCTCCGGCGGTGAATCCATTGTCCACAGTCCGAGGGCCCGAGCTGCTGATGTTGCTTCTGCAAGGCTGGACAAGACAAGCTGAAGCTCGCTAGGCTGGGCTAGACTACACAAAGCTAGACGCGAAGCGACGAGAGGTGAAGAAGCACATGTGAAATCTGTTAGATTAGCTGAGCCGAGACAGGTTCGTCGCGCTGACGTCGGGGCTGGTTTCTGACACCACTTGCATCGTTCGCCCTTGAACGATCGCGACTGCTCGATAGCGCAGACGTTCGATCTCGGTTGAACGATCGTGGCTTTGCGATAGCGCCGATCGTTCGATATCGGCCGATTCCAGACCCCTGGCAGCCTTCAATCGTGAACAGCCCAGTTGGGGTCGACGCCACATCAACGCGGTGCAAACCTGTCGTGGTCCTCCTGTGAACCAAATCCGTTCAACCTCGGTATCCAGACCCCTCATGGACCCCATCCTGACCAGCTTTTCGTCCCAGATCGGCTTCTCTGACGCCTCCGGAGCCCGAAAGGTAAGAAAACAACTCTATGCACCAACGCCTTTTCCGGCTCTGCACTGACACTTGAAAAGGAAAAGCCAGATCCTGGTATATACGGGACCCTGGTGTATACATTTTCGTTGTTTCCCCGGGAAACAAAGATAAAGGTATACAAAACACCACCCCGACGTCGAGGAGGAGGAGGAGGCGGAGGAGGAGGACCCTCAAGAAGTTCTGGGATTGAAAAACAACCCGCCACTGGTAATGAAATTCTGGAATCCCGAAACGGTGCGGTGACACACCGTGCAGTGACCTCGAAATCCCCCAAGACCTCACCGCACGGTCCGTCAACGCACGGTTTTGGGACCTCGGATGCCCCAGTCGCCCGAGACGTCCTCGGAGAGCGACCCGAGCCCCAAAACCGTGCGGTGACCCCGAATCCCCACCGACTCACCACACGGTGTGGTCACCGACCCGTTTAGGGGTTTGTATGCTCGAGCTTCCGAGAAGGGGCCTCCAGAGACCGAAGAGCCGCGGGCAGAGAAGCTGGAACGCCCGCGCCAACGCGGCGCGACCATGCGGCACGCAGAAAGCCGAGGAACAACAAACGTGCCATCGCTCGGACGTCCACTTCCCGTGCTTCTGCTCGGCTTCGCGCGCACTCTTCTCCTCGATGATCAGGGATGCTCCTCGAGGGCCCTCGCCAAGAAGAAACGCACACGTCCGAGCGATGCCAAGAAAACTGTATGAACATAAACTTCCGGAGGTCCACGCGGATTCCTCGGAATCGGCGCTGGACCCCCCCTTCCCCTGCGCGCGGAGCGCGCCAGCGCGCCGGGGGCCCAGCGCCAGTCAAACAGATCTGCGTGGAGCGCCGAGAGTTCCTGGTGATGCAACTTGGTTCTGCTGCTGTGCGTGTGCGTCTTCCTGTTCTTCGTGCGAGTCACCAAGCAATGCTTGCACGCGAGGTGAGTCACTTCTGTTCTGAAGAGAAACTGGGCCGTGGTTTCGGTCTGGCGGCCATGTGGCCGCCGTCGCCGCCCCGTCGCTGCCCTGTCGCCGTCCGTCGTCTGGACCGTGTCTTCGGTCTGACGGCTATTTTGCCGCAGTCGCCGCCCCGTCGCCGCCTCGTCGCCGCCCTTGCCTTGCTACCCCGCGATATGCACTGCATTGCGTTGCGTTGCAGTGCTCGCATTGCTTTCGATTGCGTTGCATTGCATTGCTTTGCTTTGTTTCTGTATTGCACCACACTGATTGCATCACGTAGATTGCAGGCAAAACATAGATTGCGCGACGTAGATTGCAAGACATCGATTCTCAAATTAGGATCCACCCACACCCCCGGGTTGAGTGGTACACCTTTTTTTCTGTTGCAATGAACATATGTTTCTGCCCCATCGTCCATCCTAAATATGAACCCGTGCCATCCCAGCCCAGCCGGTATCGACCACCCCCCATCACCGTCTGCAAAACATACTATGCGCGCACATGTGTTTATCAAACATTATCGGTTTTCCTGAGCCCCTTTGCAAAACAACAGAAAAAAGTTGGCGAAGGACCCAAACAGATGCAGTTGAGGGTACCGCATTTGTGAATATCTTCTTCGGTGAATCTCCCTATGGGGCCACGAGCTTCACTGGGCGGGGGGGAGCGCACGCGGGCGGTAGAATTGGGGTCGTCTGTGGAGCTCCCTACGTGGCCACGAAAAGCTTCACTGAGTGGGCGAAAGTGCCGATTTGGGTGTGTGGGACGCATGCGGGCGGTCCCACTGGTGGCTTCGGTGGAGCTCCCTATGGGGTCACGAAGCGCTGTACTGGGTGGGCGAAAATACAAAATTGGGCGTGTGGGGCACATGCGGGCGGTCCCACTAGGGCCGTCGGTGGGCCCCCTCTATGGGGCCACGAAACGCTATACTGGCTGGGTGAAAATGCAGACATTAAGTGTGTGGGACGCATGTAGGCGGTCCGACTGGGGGTTTCGGTGGAGTTCCCTACTGGGCAACGCTGTACTGGGTGGGCGCAAATGCCAAAATGCGTGTGTGGGACGCACGCGGGCGGTCCCACGGGGGGTTTCGGTGGAGCTCCCTATGGGGCCACGAAGCGGTGTAATGGGTATGTGAAAATGCATTACTGGACGTGTGGGACGCACGCGGGCGGTCCCACTGGGGGCGTCGGTGGAACTCCCTAAGGGGCCACGAAACGCTGTACTGCGTGGGTGAAACGCAGGAGGGGGCCACGAAACGCTGTACTGGGTGTGTGGGCCGCATGCGGGCGGTCCCGCTGGGAGTTTCGGTGGGGTTGCCTATGGGACCTCGCAGCGCCGTACTGGGTGGGCCAAACGCACGGAGGAAGGAGGAGGGGGAGGAGGGAGGACGGGAGGAGAGGAGAGGAAAAGAAAAGAACGCGGCGACCGTCTCTTCAAGACGAAGACCCTACACCACAACGTGGTTGGGAATCAGACGAATTGCACACGCGCGCCTCGTCGCGCGCGCATGCCGAAATCCTTCAAAAACCTACCGTGCCGAAAGGATTTCAACATCGAAGGTCAACAACACATGTAAAAACCATGGTTTCGCAACACGGATTCCCAACAAAATCATGCGCGCTCTTGCGAATTCTTAAGAAAACCATGGCTGTTCAAGAGCTTCAGGAAACAAAAAATCGAGTTTCGCGAGCGTGTGGAAATCGTTCGAACGCCCTTGCGCGCGTGCCGTCGTGAGAATCCTCTGCAAAAAAAAGGCGCGCGCGCGTCGTCGCGCGCGCATGCCGCAATCGTTTTTCAAGAAACATTCGGCTTCATCGCGGCTTCAGAAACGAATGCACAAAACACGCTCAAAATCACAAAGCCTCGCAACATCAGTTTTCTAAGCAAACTTGCGCGCGTTCCTGCGAATGCTTAAGAAAAACCGATGGTTCTTCAACACGGTTGATGGAGTTTGCCAAATGGGCCTCTGGCGTCGCACGCCGACATCATTCGCGCGCCCTTGCGCGCGTGCTGGGGAGGGGGCACGATCTGTGCCAAATCAAGCCAAGCGGGCCACTCTCGCGCGCCGGCCGCGCGCGCATGTCGAACTCTTGCCAGAACCTTCATCACCGACGCGAGGACGCCGCCATCGTCGTCGGCGCGATCAGCATCGGCGCCCGCACTGGCCGCGCCTCCGTCGGCGCGAATACCGTCACCAGCATCGCCGCTATCAGCGTCGCGTCTACCGCAGTCGGCAGTGCCATGACACCGCGCCCCAAGTCGCCGACTCGCATCGAAGTACCCGCTGGGATGCGCCCAGCGGTCAGCGCAACTCGGCTTCGTCGGTCGCGTCAAACCAGCCGGCCGCAGAGATGCACCAGCCAACACCAAACACGCATCAATATCGCCACCGCATGGGTTTTGCAAACCAAGTGGCGGGTGAGCGGGTGGGATTTTGGCAAGAGCATGGGATGTCTCAACTCATGGGTAAACATCAAGTGTGCCACATCGATTCTCCTTTCTTTAAGAAAATAGACTCTACCCCCCCCCGGCGTTATCGCTTCCCCTTTTCGGGTGTGTAAATCATAAATGATTCTGGCCACATGTCCATCCTAAATATGAAATCACAGTGTCCCAGGCCAACCGGGTTCCCCCCCTGAGGTTCCCTTGTGAAAAAAATCTGCGGTGACAGTTGTTCTAACATAGCACTTTGGTTCGCAAATCCCTTGCACAAATTGGGACAAAATGCGCACGCGCGCGCCGTCGCGCGCGCATGCCGACATCCTTCAAAAACCTTCGGTGCTGGAAGAATTTCGCAATCGAGTTTTCAAACAAAAACAACATACAAAAACACAGGGCTTCGCAACACTGATTTGCTAAAAACGTTTCCGCGCCAGCTCTTGCGAAATCTGACGAAAACCATAGGTTTTTCAAGAGTTTCGCAAAATGCTATTAAACGGGCTTCCCGTGCGCATGTCGAAGTCTGTCGAACGCCCTTGCGCGTGTGCCGTCGCGAGAACCCTCTGCAAAAATGGGACGAAATGCAGACGCGCGCGTCGTCGCGCGCGTATGCCGAAATCCTTGAAAACCCATCGGTTTGGAAGGATTTCAAAACCGCGTGTCCAAAATACATACACAAACTCAAGGTTTCGCAACACGGATGTTCAACGAAAGCGTGCGCGCGCGCTTTTGCGTCGTCGTCGTCGTCGCCGCCCTCCCTCCTCCCGCGTCGTCGTCGTCGTCGTCGTCGCCTACGTCGTCCTCTGTCGTTCCTCGTGTTCGTCGTCGTCGTCCTCGTTGGCGTCGTGGTCGTTTCCGTCGTCGTTGTCGCCGTGGTCGTCCTTCCTCCTCCCCCCTCGTCGACGTCGTAGTCCGTCGTCGGCGTCTCGTCGTAGTCCCTCCTATTTCGTCGCCGTCGTCGTCGTCGTCGTCGTCGTCGTCGTCGTCTTCCTTCCCCCCTCGTCGTTGTCGTCGTCGGCGTCGCCGTCCTTCCTCATTTTTCGTCGTTCGCGTCGTCGCCGTCCCCCCTCCTCCCTCGTCGTTGTCGTCGTTGTCGTCGTTGTCGTCGTTGTCGCCGTCGTCGTCCTCCCTCCTCCCTCGTCGTCTTCGTTGGCGACGTCGTTGTCGTCGTCGTAGTTGTCTTCGTCGTCGTCGTCGGCGTCGTCGTCGGCGTCGTCGTCGTTGTCATCGTCGTCGTCGTCAGCGTCGTCGTCGTCGTCGGCGTCGTCGTCGTCGCGGTCGCTGTCGTCGTCGAAGTCGTTGGAGACGTCGTCGGTGTCGTCGTCGTCGGTGTCGGCGGCGCCGTCGTCGTGATTGTCGCTGTCATCGTCGGCGTCGGTGCCGTGGCCAAGTGCCATCTGGTACCTACCGTCACGGTCTTGTCTCGTCTTGCGATCAAGTTGCGGGTGGGAGGGTGGGATGTTTGCACGAGCAGTGGAGAGGATAGCTTCAAGACGTGACGGTCACAGTGGGTTGCACCACTTAATTCCCGCTACAAATAATATCTGCGTGAATATATATATATATATATATCGGATCGGATCGGACCCCTCGGAGGCAGCAGTACGGATGTCTCAGACGCTGAGCGCCTCTAGGATCGGGCTACACCCGAAAATATACCACGCGGTCACACACTGACAGGAAACGAAACGCAGGTCTTAGCGCCTGCTCGTTCCTACAAGTCGCATGATGGCATCCATCGTCCTTGAGTCGCCACCTGTGCTTTGTCTGGTAGCAGTGGGAGGAAAAGACGTGCCACGGAAATTATTTGCAGAGGTATTGCGAGCTAGCGGTGGGGCGGAAGGCCTGCGGGGCCTCTTCTGGGGAGGAGGAGGAAGAGGAGGCTCAGAGGACAGAGGAGGGGGGTCAGGGACACTGGGCAGGCTAGGCTCATGGTCCTCAGGGCGTCTCTGCTTTCCATCCTGGGCAATGGCGCGGACATGTGCTAACAGCGAAGCTGTCCACATCTCAGTACGGGTACGCGAAGGGGTAGCGCACGTAGGTGTTCGACGTGGGCTTCCCATGCCCTGTACCAGTACCACTGCTGAGGGCGCACTCGTGGATGTAGTAGGTGGGCAGTCCATGCCTTGAACAACTGGTGGGCCTCCCACGCCTTGAGCTGTTGGCGTAGAAGTCGGCGCACTCTGCGCTGCAATAGGTGGGCTCTCAACACCTTGAACAACTGCAGTAGGCGCACTCTGTGAAACAGACGGCGGGCTCTCCAGGCCCTGAACAGCTGTGTAAGCGCACTCTGTGATGCAGCAGGTGGGCTCCCCATGCCCTGAACTGCTGGCGTCGGAGGAAGCGCATTCGGGGTTGCGTGGGGTGGGCTCACCATGCCCTGGACGGTTGGCGTAAGAGCTGGCGCATACCCAGAAGCAGTCGCGAGGCTCCTCTTGCCTGTCGTCGCAGTATTCTTCGGAATACAAGGGCCCCATTGTGCACAGTCATGCCTTGCCCCGTTGGAGGCGTAGCAGTCTATCCCGTGGTCACGTACTCTAGCTGCGTCAGCTTCGCGTGGAAGATCCTCTCCATGTACGCCATCGGTGCCTGGCCTGGCTTGTGCATCGCTCCCGTCTGGATGAGTGGTTCGTGAATCACACTGAGGTCGTCGTCGCTCTTGGGGTTGAGGCTGATCTGGAGCTTGCACTGCGCAGCGTCGTGTGTGTCGCTGGCCTTCACGGGCGGGGTGAGCTCGACGACCTGCTTGATGTCCATGGTCTTCAGCTTCTCGCTCATCGCGGCCAGGTTCTGCTTGTTGAGGCCGCCGACGGACGCGCCTTCCTGATGGTGCTTCGGGCAGACCTGCGAAGGCTGCGGTGCTGATCCTGCCGATCTTCGCCAGCTCCGCAACGATCTGCTGCGCCGCCGTCGTGCTTCGTATCTCTTCGACTATTTTTCTCCATGCGCGAACACGAGCTCGGATCGCCACGACGTTTTTCGTGCCAGGTGAGACGAAGTACGTCTTGATCAGTATGGCATCGGTCTGGCGTTGCCTCATCGCCACGTAGAGTAGCATCTTCTTGACATTGCGGATCATGTGCTGAATACCTTTCAGTTCCATCTCCTCCAGGTCGAGCGACTGCAGGTCCACCATCTTGTACGTCGACCCACTCTGCTGGTTTCCACGGCCGTTGGGCTGGCGGCGTCGGGACTTGTGGGCAGGCTGTGTCGCTTCTGCCGCGGCTGCGCCTGCGGGCTCTCCATCGTTGGGCAGTGAGCTCATCCACGACATGAGGGCGAGGTTCGGGAAGGTGCTCAGTCGCAACGTGGGCTTGCAACCCGTCGAGGGTAGCGTAAGTGAGCTCGCATACGTCACTTGGGCAAAACAGCTGCGGTGGATCGTTCACCTCGAAGTTGTATACAGAGCGGTGTTTTTGGCACCGCCCAGAACGATAAGCAGCAGCAAGATGGTTGATCGCTGTCTGTCGGCTCGCGAAGGCCGATCGGCAGTTAGGGCATTGGTTCGTAATCGTGAATCTCGTATGTTCGCATATTCGGCCGTGCTCGCCTCTCTCCTCGCTCATCGTCTGGTGTACTCGGAGCGCGTGTTTTGTTTCGGCAGTGAACAGGCATATCGCTCCATCCACACATAGAAAGCCACACGTATGGGGGCTGCTCCAGGCGACTGTTGCATCTGGAGCACTGCGGGGTGGTGGGACGGGCTGTGCAACCCACCACTTTCGCGCACGTGCAATCGCTAGCTTGAAAAACACGTCTCGACCAGGTGTCGGTCGAAAAATATCGAGCAGATCGTCGCCAATGACGTCTAGGCATGCTCGTCCGTCCGCAAATACATTCAGCAGCTTCATGTCATCAAAGAACTGCTTGCGCCAAGGATTGGCCATATGTGTGGGTCCGTTACCATCTGGGGAGCCACGAATATTGTCTGTAGATGCTGTGTGCACAGGGGCACATGCGAAGTCCAACGTCACCGTTGACTCGCAGAGTAGTTTGCCAACAACACAGGCTAGTAGCTGTGCGTGCTGGTCAGATTCGCGTGCAGCTCGTTGCCATCGCTTGATGCGCACAATCTGTATGTCCAGAGAAGGCGGTACCATCTTCAATTTTTTTCCATACTGCATGAGATGAGATGTTGCGAACAACCCCGGTGGTGCCAGAGGTGGCGTCGTCGTCGGCGGACTGCTTGATATATGCGGTACCTTGAAGTAGTGCTCGAGCGTAACGAGCTACACATGCGTCTATCTGATCGAGTTGTGCTTTTGTCCGTACACGTGCTTCCAGTTCAGAGGTGGCGGCAGATAATACCTGACTTCTGAAAACCATTTTGCGACGTCTCAGGTATCGGCAGTTCTTCCAGAAACGTCCCATACTACGCCATCCACGAGCCGCAGCAATACACCGTTATTTAACCTCGGCGTGGTTGTGACCATTCGCCTGCATGATGGAGCCTAGGAACAGGGTCGATGAGTGTACTTCGCCTTCAACTGGTATCTTGCGATAATGTAGGGCGCGTGCATATCTGTGAGCGCCAGTGCCGACGAACGTCGGTAGAAGAGCCTTTTTCCCCGCGTTCTGCTGTAGTCCGATGGTGCGCAGCTTGTCGTTCAGGATATGGTCGGATTGTTGAACCTTGTAGGCCGCCATCTGCGCATCGTGACACATGTGGGTCGTGGTGAGGTCGTCGGCGTACCTGCGAACGCTGAGGTCGACGCTGGTGCCAGTGAACTCGCACCCTGCAACCATCGATGTACTGAAGTCGGTAGTGAGTGCATCGTTCCATTCAGTAGTGGGCTGCATGAATGCCACGCGGAACTTGATCGCAGCGTCGGCGTCTCCCATGAAGCAGCCTACAGTGTTCTGGTAGCCCTGAATGTCGGTCCCATCGCTAATCACGCACGCTGCTCGACGATGTCTGCTTTTCATGATCGTACAGTCGCCAGGTAGGTATATACTGTCCACAGCATCGTCGAGGTGGGAGTGGTTCACTGAAGCGAAAGCGTTCGTCATGTCGTGCTTAGTGGTAATGTGGCTTCGTTGCTGCTTGGCAAGGCGCCACTGCAGTGCTAGCCCAACTGTAATCGCTGCAGAGCGTGATCGTGCTCGCGCGTATCCGTGCTCGGTGTCATGCAATGGTGTGGATGTGAGTGACTGTCTTGAGGCAACCCATGTCTTTCCGAACGTACATAATCTATGTAGTAGTCGAGTGCCTCGTGTACGTGGTTTATTGATCATCTTGCTTACTTGATAAGTCTGAGATAGGTTCCACCCAGCATTGAGCCGTTGGTGCTGACGAACCGCAGCAAGTTGGGTGAGGATCGCATCGCTGAGGAGGTGGCCAGGGAAAATCATCGTGTGGTCGTACTCGCGGCTGCCGTCTTTATAACAATCATCACTTCTATCGACGAGCAAAAAAACATATTTCTGCAGGTAGCGACCATTCGGGGGCAGCTCGTCGGCGTTTGCAATTCTTCCGTAGCTGTCGTTTGATCGCGTCAAAGTCATACTGGGCGTGTCTCCACTGATGTGCAGAAGGGCAGAAGCGCTCGTCGTTCGAGGCGGCAGTGTCGATGAAGTGCTCGATATCAATCGGTGCCGCCTCCGTTCCACCTTCCGCGCCAGGGAGTGCCACATCTTCAGTCCATGTTTGAACAGAGGGGCGCGCATCGGGGAGATCGAAGTAGCACCGTTTGCCGGGGCCCTTTCCGTTGCCTGCAAGTCGTCGACACGCTCGCCAAACCTCTGCTTCCAGTCCTGCCTCGTCGGCTTGTTGTAGTTCGCGAAAGTGCTGCTCATCTCGGAGGTCGCGTAGTCGACGTCGAAGTTTTTTGCATGCTGCACTGCAGCGGTGTAGAGCGAGCGCATCCTCAAGGTCGTCCGTTAAGTTCTGCCGAGCTTGTGTACGTGCGTGTAGAGCTTGACGACGTTGCTCTGCTAGCTGCTGGTAATCTAGCTCAGTCGTGGACTTTCTTGCTTCAAAATGTTCCAGCGCCCGTGTGCGTATCTTAGATATCAAAAGTTGCCATCCAGATTCCATCGTATGTCTTTCAGCCCAGTCTGCCATATCTCGGTAGCCGTTCTCATCGAGGCAATTAGACAGGTCGGCCTCGATGTCGTCGCGTAGCTGCTTTGCCCATTCATAGAATCGTTCACCCTTCCATGCCAAGAATATGCGTGTGTAGTCCCACTGCGGTGTTGTCTTGGGTCTGTCGTATGTTAGGGTGCAGTCCACGTCGATGTACAGCATCATGTGATCCATTAGACGTTGCGACGGAAATGCTCGGAGCCGTTTAGTCAGGCGGTAGGCAATATCATGGCGACGCACTCGCGGTAAATAGCGCATCGGCATCACCAGGTAGTCGATGCAACTCGAGTGCCCTCGTAGGCCATGATAAGTAGGGCCGCACGGATAGTGGTGTTTCGCTGCGCACAGGGCGTAGTCCTTCAGAAACGTGTGGAAAGCTTCGCCCGCGTAGTGCTGCTGGCCGTATGCATGAACGCCTGTGGTGGCGTCATCGTCCTCTGTCAAGCAGGTGCGTGCGAGGCTGTCGTTCAGGTCGGTGCCGATGAAAACGCAAGTGCGGTTCGGCAGGTTCGAGACGATGTCATGCAGATAGCTGAGCATTTTATCGATTATGACTTCGTTATTGGAGGCAGTGGTGGCGCGGTGCGATCTCGGCGGGAAGTATGCTGTGATGAAGGTGAAGTCAAACATCGCGCTCTTCACGCGCGTGGCGCCAATACGGCCGCGTAGAGCGGGCGGAGGCTGCCAAATCTTGACTATGTGCGTCTTCCGAAACCATCGTCTGCTCAGCCAGATCTCGGCGCCGCATGATTTATTGCCTGTCGTGTTCTTAATACTGCGGTGCCAAGCAAACTTCAGCATGAGAAACTCCGCTGTCGAGTGCGTCTCGTAGCAGGACGCTGTCTTGGTCTGCGTTCCAGAGAGGAGAACGGCATCAATGTGTTCGAGCTCCTTTGAAATCTCCAAGCGTTTGTCGCAATCTTGCAGAGACATCGGATTCCATGAAATGAGACGCATGTAGACTGTCAGTGTGTGACATAGAAGCCCGACTTTCAGGACAGTGGGCATAACGCCCACGCTCTGGCGAACTCCGAAAACCTCGAGCCAGAGCTATATATATATATATATATATATACATATATATATATATATATGCAACACCGGAAGGAGAAAACAAAAAAAAATGGCTATAGGGCTAGGGGGCTATAGGTCTATAGGGCTATTGAGCTATAGGGCTATAGACCTATAGGGCGATAGGGCTCTTGGGCTATAAGGCGCCCCCGGGCACCCGGGCACCCCCGGGCACCCCCGGGCACGCCCGGGCACCCGGGCACCCGGGCACCCTGGGGCACCCAGGCGCCCGGGCGCGCGGCGCAAATCGGCGGCAAACCGAACCTGACCATATGAATCCGCCAGGGCCCCTACAGAGGCAAGCTCTGGATGGGGAATATATAACCCCCCCCCCGGATCATACCATCCACTCTTCCTACTGCAAAGTGCAAATACTCTGCCTCTATCGACCATCCCAAACTTGAACTCATGCCATTCCCGCCAGGCCAAGATCGCCCACCCACGCTCTACAAAACTATTATGCGCGCGCACTCGTTTATCCTCATAAGCGTTAAAAAATTAAAGAATGGCACGAAGTGCGCACGCGCGCGTCGCCGCACGCGCATGCCGAAATCCATTGTAAACTTTCGGTTTCGTGAGGATCTCAATCCGAGTGTCAGAAACATATAAAACCAACGCGCGAATTCGCAACGAAGATATCCAAAAACATGCGCGCGTTTGTACGGGTTCTAAAGAAAAGCCACAGATTGTTCAACATCTTCATAACATGCTACCACGCGGGCATCGCGCGCGCGCAGGTCGAAATCATTCGAACGCCCTCGCGCGCGCGCCGCCGCGAGAACCCCCTGCAAAGAATGGCGCGGAATGCGCGCGCCCGCATCGTCGAGCGCGCACGCCGAAATCCGCTAAAAACCGCCGGCGCGGCAGCAATTTCAAAGCCGAGCGTCAAAACAAAAAACAGCCAATAAAACACACAAAAACACCAGGTTTGGCAACGTCAATTTTCCCCGACAGCCAGTGCGCGCGCGCTGCGCCCGCGCGAATTCTGACGAAACCCATCGATTTTTCAACATGCGCATGGAACTCTGCCACGCGGGCCTCTCGCGCCGCACGCCGACATCAGTCGCGCGCCTTTGAGCGCGCGCTGGGGGGGGGGGGGGGGGGGCTCGACGTCTGTCCAATAATGCCGCGCGGGCCACTCTCGCGCGTCGGCCGCGCGCTTGTCAAACCCCCCCAAAAACCTTCGTCGCCGACGCGAAGACGCCGTCATCGTCGTCGGCGCGATCAGCATCGGCGCCCGCACCAGCCGCGCCTTCGTCGTCGCCAACATCGCAACCATCATCGCCGCAATCACTATCGCGTCTACCGCGGCCGGCGTTGCCGCGATGCCGCGCCCGCCTAAGTCGCCGATTCGCAGCGAAGCGCCTGCTGGGACGCGCCCGGCGGTCAGCGCCACCGGGGCCCCGTCGGTCGCGCCAGGCTAGCTGGCCGCCGCGCGCGCGCGCCTGGGTCGGCGCGGCCGCAGAGATGCACCTGCTAGCGCCATGCGCGCATCGAAATCGCAAGCGCGTGGGTTTTGCAAACCAACTTCCGGGTGGGTGGACGAGATGCTCGCAAGAGCACGGGGTGCTTCAACTCGCCCGTTAAAATCAACTGCAAGGCAGCACCACATAGATTGCAAAACGCCCGTCGGCAATATGTCCACAAAAAACACTCCACGTTGATTGCGCCGCGCACGTTTTATACCCGGCGCAATGCTCCACAACAAAAAACAAGACCCCACCCCGTCCCGACCCCCCGTCGGGATGATCACCCCTCCACTTTCCCATGGCAATTTACACATGGTTCTCCCCCATCGCCCATCCTAGATGCGAACTTACACCGCCCCGCGGGGGCCGGCATCGCCCCCCCCTCGCAGCCCGCGCAAGAAAATATCACGCGCGCGCACTCGCTCATTACAAATCATAAGTTGCCAAGAATCCCGCGCGCAAAAGGAGGCGAAGTGCGCGCGCGCCGTCGCTTCGCAATGACGTCAAAACCGATACTCCAAAACAGAAACAAAAGAAGCTTCGCAACACGAATGTCCCTTTCAAATGAAGTTGTTTTCTCCTTTTCAGGGAGAAAGCTACCAAGAAGTTTCGCGCGCGCGTCGAAATCGCTCCAGCGCCGCCGCGCGGGCCCCCGCGAGAACCTTTCGCAAGAAATGCGAAGCGAAGGGCGCGCGCGCGCGTCGTCGCGCGCGCGCCGCAATCCGTTTGAAGCCTGCGGCGTCGCAGCGATGTCAGTCAAAACCGAGCGCCCATGAAACGGCAAAACGCATGGTTTCGCAACATCTGTTTCCAAAGCAAACGCGCGCTCACGCCGGCGGATTCCCACGAAAACCAAATGTGTTTTGACATGTTCACGGAACTCTGCCAAACGGGCCTCTGGCGCAGAATGCCGAGATCATTCGCGCGCCCATGCGCGCGTGCTGAGGGCGCGATCCGCCTCGAATAATACCGCGCGGCCCACTCTCGCGCGTCGGCCGCGCGCGCATGTCGAACTCTCTCCCAAACCTTGGGCGCAGACGCGAGGGCGCCGCCATCGTCGTCGGCGCGATCAGCATCGGCGCCCGAACTGGTCGCGCCGTCATCGGCGTCAACATCGCCACCAGCATCGCCGCAATCATCATCGCGTCTATCGCTGTCGACGTCGCCATCATACCGCGCCCGCCCGAGTCGCCGACTCGCACCGAAGTGCCCGCTGGGATGCGCCGGCGGTCAGCGCCACCGCGGCCGCGTCGGTCGCGCCAAACTAGCCGGCCGCTGCGCGCGCGCGGGCTGTCGCGGCCGCAAAGACGCACCAGCCTGCGCAAAACGCCAATCGCAATCGCCACCGCGCGCGCTTTGCAAACCAAGTTGCGGGCGGCGGGGCTGGATGATTTCGCGAACAGTGGAGTCGACAACTCATTGCAAACATAAGCTGATTCCCCGATCGGAAAAAATGCCACTCCTGCCCCGCCCCCCCCCCCCCCCACCCCCCTGGATTATCGCGCCTCCTTTTCGCATCGCAATTTGCATGTGACTCTGCCCGGTCGCCCATCCTGAATATGAACTTGCACCACCCCAGGGGAGCCACCATCGCCACCCCCCGCCATCCTCGTCAAAACATATTGCGCGCGCACTCGTTCACCGAAAATCATCAATAGCCCAGAACCCCCTGCCCCCCACGAAATGCACGCGCGCGCGCCGTCGCGCGCGCATGCAGAATTCCTTCGAAAACCTTCGGTTTCGCGAAAAGTTCAAAATCGGAAACATGTTTCGCAGCACTGGTTTGTTATAAGAGAAGCAGCGCGCGCGTTCTTTCGAATTTTCCAGAAAACCATAGCTGTTTCCATGATTTCCAACAAATGCCACCAAACGGGCTTCGCGCGCGCGTCGAGATCGTTCGAACGCCCTTGCGCGCGCGCCGTCGCGAGAATCCTTTGAGAAACAAAGAAAGACGAAATGCACGCGCGCATCAACGCGCGCGCATGCGGGCCACTCACGCGCGTCGGCCGCCCGCGCATGTCGAACTCTTTCCAAAACCTTCATCGCAGACGCGAGGGCGCTGTCATCGTCGTTGGCGCGATCAGCATCGGCGCCGTCACTGGCCGCGCCGTCGCTGCTGCCAGCATCGCCACCAACCTCGCTATTACCATCACCGCGTCTATCCTTGCCGACGTTGCCATGATACCGCGCCCGCCCAAGTCGCCGACTCGCACCGAAGTGCCCGCTGGGATGTGTCCGGCGGGCAGCGCCGCCGCGGCTGCGTCGGTCGCGCCAAACCAGCTGGCCGCCGCGCGCGCGCATGCGCGGGCTGTCGCGCACCAGCCAGCGCCGAGCACTCAATCGCCGCCGTACGGGGCTTGCAAACAAAATTGCGAGTGGGCGGGTGGGATGTTTGCGCGAGCAGTGGAGTGGACAACTTCCAGTTGAGCATTGGTGGTGGACTCTCCTTTTCTGAAACAAGAAGAATAGACTCCACCCCCCCCCCCCCCCCCCCCCCCCCCCCCCCCCAATGCAATTAACGATCCACCTTTTCGTCTTGCAATTTACAATTGGTTTCTGCCCCGTCGTCCATCCTAAAAATGAATTCATAATTATCCCAGCCAAACCGGCATCACTTCCCCCGCCATCCTCTGCAACAGTGTGTATGTATATATAATATATATATATATATATATATATATAATATATATATGTGTGTGTGTGTATGCGCACACTCGTTTATCAAAAATCACAAGTTGACAAGAATCCCTTGCAAAAAACGACAAAGTGCACACGCGCGCGTCGTCGGGCGCGCATGCCGAAATCCTTTATAGAAATCTTAGGTTTCGGAGGGATTTCAAAATCGAGTTCCCAAAAAACATATAGAACCACAGAGTTTCGCAACACTGGTTCCCTACCTAGGTTCTGCCTAGAAGGGTTCTTACTATTAGGCTTAAAGGGCCGAGCAGTGGAACCCGCCCCGGGCGGTTCCCCCGGCATCTGCCCCGGATATGTGGGTGCATTTTGTGGCGCTCGTGTGTGCCAACCGCGTTGCCAGTTTCGTTTTCTGTTCGGGTAATTAGCATGGGTGTAATTCCCTACCTAGGCTCTGCCTAGTGGGCCAGCAGAGCTTAGCTTAGCATAGCGCGGCGCTGCATTAGCATAGCATAGCATAGTATAACATAGCCAAGCATAACATTGCATAGCGTTGCATAGCATAGCGCAGCATAGCATAGCATAGCATATAATCACATAGCATAGCCTAGCATAGCAAAGCGCAGCCCAGCATAGCATAGCACAGCTTAGCATAGCACAGCGCAGCATGACATAGCATAGCATAGCATGTTACAGCATGGCATAGCATAGCATAGCACAGCGCAGCATATCATAGCATAGCATAGCGCAGCGCAGCATGGCATAGCATAGCTTAGCATAGCAACTAATGCTGCTTTCCTAGGGGCTCCAACTTCTAGGTAGGGTCGCACTGGGGTAATTTTCTCAATAAGCTTACGAGCGCGCTCTTGCGACATCGAGAAACTATGTGTTCGAACAAAAAACTACCAAACGGGTTTTGCGCGCGCGCATGTCGGAATCTTTCGAACGCCATTGCGCGCGTGCCATCGCGAGAATCCTCTGCAACAAATGGGACGAAGTGCAGACGCGCGCGTCATCGCGCGCGCAAGCCGAAATCCTTCAAAAACCTTGGGTTCCGGAGGGGGTTCGAAATTGTGTCTCCACAAAAAAATCAAAAACACAAGATTTCGCAACACGGATTTTCAACAAAAGCGTACGCGCGCGCTCTTGCGTCGTCGTCGTCGTCGCCGTCCTCCCTCCTCCCTCAGCGTCGTCGTCGCCGTCGTCGTCCCCTGTTTTTCCTCGTCGACGTCGTCGTCCCCTTTGGCGTCGTCCTCGTTTCCCTCGTCTTTGTCGCCGTCGTCGTACTTCCCCCTCCCTTGTCTTCGTCGTCATCCGTCGTCGGCGTCTCGTCGTCGTCCCTCCTACTTCGTCGCCGTCGTCGTGGTCGTCGTGGTCGTTGTCGCCGTCCTCCCTCCTCCTTCGACGTTGTCGCCGTCGTCGTCCTCCCTCTTCCCTCGTCGTCATCGTCTTCGTCGGCGACGTCGTCGTCGTAATCGTCGTCGTCGGTGTCGTCCTCGTCGTCATCGTCGTCGTCGTCGGCGTTGTCGTCGTCGGTGTCGGCGTCGTCGTCGTCGTCGCCGTCGGCGTCGTCGTCGTCGTCGTCGGCGGCGACGTCGTCGTCGTCGTCGTCGGTGTCGTCGTCGTTGTCGTCGTTGTCGTCGTCGTCGAAGTCGTCGAAGTCGTCAGAGTCGTCGTCGGTGTCGTCGTAGTCGTCGTCGGCGTTGTCGTCGGTGTCGCTGTCGTTGTCGGCGTCGGTTACAAGTGCCATTTGTTACCTACCGTCACGATCTTAGGAGGTCTTGCGACCAAGTTGCGTGTGGGAGGGAAGGATGTTTGCACCAGCAGTGGAGAGGGCAGCTTCAAGACAGTCAAAGTGAATTGCACCACGTAGATTGCACCACATAGTTTGCACAAAATATATTGCACATCGAATATTGCACAGCACAGATACCACAACATAGATTGCACCACATGGGCTCCACATAGATTGCACCGCACATGTCGCTCCACACAAGTGTCACGACAGACATTTATTACAAACACACATCTCGGATTGGGATCCACGCTGGCTATCACCATCACCAGCCATCTTTATTATTGTGCTAATTCGTCTTCTTCTTCTTCGAGAGAGAGAGAGAGATTCGTCTTCTCCCTCTTCTTCTTTGTCTTCTTCTTATTCCTCTTCTTCTTCTCATTCTTCTTCTCCTTCGAGAGAGAGAGAGAGAGAGAAAAAAAAAAAAAAAAAAATCGCCTTCTTCTCCGAGGGCGAGAGAGAGAGAGAGCAGTGCGAGCACAGCGGCGCGGGGCCCTCCTGCC
>CAUYUJ010015650.1:112500-116831 GCA_963575745.1 Prorocentrum cordatum
CGGCCTTGCGGAAGCCCCTCAGCGCCCTCCTCATCCGCGTCAGCGGCAGGGCCAGAGGGCGAGGGCCTCCGCTCCTCATGAACTTGAGGGCCCCGAGGAGCTTGTCCCCCGATGACGCCTCGTAGCCCTGCAGGTAGATCGCGTCCAGGTAGTCGACCGCCGCCGCGTCCACGTCCTCGTCCGAGTGCAGTGGGATGCCCTCGTTCGCGGCCCACTTGGCGAACTCGGCGTAGGTCGCCCGGTACGTGGCCGCCTGCTGGGGCTGCACCGACGCCTGCCCCAGGATACTGAGCTGGTGAGGGCCCCTCTTGAGCAGGAGCGGCCCGGGAGTAACACCCCCCGCTGGGACAGCGTGCCTCGCCCTTCGAGCCTTGGCACGGTCCTCCCGCAGACGGCGACTCCGCTGCGCCGAAGGGTGGCCCCTCGGCGGCTGAAGCAGGCTTGCCACCGGAGGCGCGGCCGATCTCGATGAGCTCGTCGATACTGTAACGACGGACAACACGCCCTCCGGCGGCGCTGGGAGTCGCCTGCGGTTGGCCGCGGGTCCCGCGGGCCTCAGCACATGAACTGGCGTCGCCTTCGTTGGAACTGGCGCCCGAGTCGGTGCTCGGAGCATCGATCGTGGGAAACTCCCCACTGTGAGCCAAGTGGTTACAGGTAGAAGAAGATGAAGGGAAAGATTTACGTCCGTGGTGTGCCCGCTGCGGGGCTGAGGGTTCGAACATCCGAGAAGGCGCATCAGCATGATTAACTTCAGACAAGACCCAGCGCCATTTGAACTTGCAATTGAGGGCGACCGTGTAAGCCGCAACACTTCTACAACAACCCAGCATACGATAGTCCCCACTGCGCCCCTTGGAGAAGGCCAAGATGGAGCCCATGGAGTCCCCGAGGATGAGGTGCTTCTTGTTGCGGTTCCCAACAGACCTCCCAAGAGACTTGCAAACCAATCTCCCAGTACGGGCCTCCAGCAGGGTGATGTGCTCGTCCCGAAACCAGGGCTTTGACAGGATGGTGTGCCAGGAGTCCTTCTCGAGCATCTTTGTGGGGACCTCCGGGAACCCGCGCCTTCTCTTCCAGGGACGAGGGGGCGGCGGTGCGACAGGGAGTACTGTTTCAACATTTTCGATCACATCTCGGAAGTGCCAGAGAGCTCCCGCACGCACGCCCCTCGCGAGCGCATGAGGCTGCTTGAAACGCCACCGCTCATTGTACTGGCCAGTACCGGCGATGAGCTTCTCGTCGAAAACGCCCTGGACGATCCCAAGGCCTGTCTCCGACGAGTCGAACATGTGGGCCGTGGGACTCCACGGCCGACGCAGGTTGGTACGAGCAAAACGGACTAGAGCTGACAGCCACTCACACTCCCGCGCGGCTGACTGCCACAAGCGGACCTTCTGCTTATAATGCACCCTGACAAAGCGATAGCACGAGCCAAAGATGCTCAGCAGCGAGCGCTCGCCCATGAGCTGGAAAGTGCAATGCCCCAGGAAGCGCTCAAGCATCACGCCTGTGATCCTCGGGCGGCGCGCAAGCCAGCGGCCCGCGGCGGCCAGGCGGGTGGCCCTCTTGGCGGCGGGCCCCACCTCGCCAGTCAAGAGCCCGCCCCGGTGGCATGGTTGTCGCAGTAAGGCAACGACACGAGGCCGCGGGAGCCGATCGTCGGGCCAGGCCGGCGATCCTGTAGCACCAGTCCGGCGGTGTCCGGAAGCACCCCCTTGGCGACGGAGGAGTGGACGATCTGCGCCAGATAGAAGCTCCAGCTGAACCCCATGGGAAGCACTCGGAAGGCGGGCGCAACGGCGTCGCGCCCGTAGAAATGGCTAAAGCGGCTGTCGTTGCCCTCCAGCTCGGAGACGAGCCAACCTGGGACGTCGTCGAGGCAAAAGTAGCTGGAGAGGTCATCGTCGATGCCGCAGGCGTAGAAGTAGTCCTTGATGTCTGACAGGCTCACCCAGAGGTCGGCGTCGTCCTCCAGGAGAATCTCTCCCCAGCTCGACCCGGTACCCATAGGCAAATAAGGGCACCGCCGGAAGCGCCTGTTGGTGGCGCGGCAGTCCACCACGAGCCTCTGCTTGCCCGTCTTCTTGGCCACACAGAAGACCGTGACTCGTCCACGTACCAAAGGCGCCCAGCGGATAAGGCCTGCCGAATGACAGTCTCGGACAAACTGGAAATAGGTCTTCTTGGAGTAGCGAAGCTTCGGATCCATGTAGAGTTTGATGGGATCCGCCCTTTCACACACGGCGCCCCACTCTTGATCATCGAGCAGAATGTTGTTCAGGTCCTCGAGACAACAGCGAACCTTCGGCGGCAGCATCTCCTTAACAGGGACGGGCTCCGCCCCCACGTGGGGGATGCTGAGAAGGTTCCGGTCGTAGGACTGCACCAAGGTCGACTCGCCACCGTACGCGGAGTCTGTCCCGAGGAGCGCGCGCACGGCTCCCTCGGAGCCGTAGTCACCTTGCGGCGGCTCGGCTGCGTCATGCACTGAACGAATGAATTGAATGGCCTCCCGCTGACACAGCGAGGGCGGGGAAGATGACGGCGTCAGATGGCCATCGAGAGCATTGAGGGCCTCGATCGTGCGATTGACCTCGGCATCCACAGCACTCCGCTTCAAAACTCGTCGCTGCACCGAGCGACTCACGCTGTGATCTTGAAGATGTTCGACCTCGAGCTCAGGAAGAGGGAAGAGGTCACGGGGAACTTGTACAGGTAGGCGGGACCCCTTCTCATACTTGAACCCAGCCGCCGGAGTCCCAGAGGGAGCGACTGGGTCCTGCGAGCTGGTCATGGCCCCCCTGCGCCGGAGCCGCCGGCGCCCCCGTCTCCCTCCCCGCCGCCCTTACCACCACGGCCACGACCTTTCGGCTTCCGGAGGCGGATCTCCTCCTCGAGCTTGCGACCCTCCTTCAGGACCGCTGCCCGATCTCGAGCTGCGTCGGCGGCCCGCTTCTTAATAGACGGCGCCACCAGGGCGGCCCCACGCTGAACGCCCCAGCCCATGAAGTCGTCCGAATTGCTGTAGTCGGGGTTGCTGGGGTTGTACACGTGGGCCTGCTCGATGAGCTGCAGGCGCCGCCCGAGCAGCTCGAAAGAGGTCAAAGTCATCGTGTTCAACTGGTCCAGCTCGATCGCGAGGTCGAAGACCTTGGAGATCACGAAGTGCTCGTGGATGCTGCGGTCGCCGCTCGGGATGCCGCTAGCCGATAGCCAGGTGTGGTGGCGCGTCACCATCCCCTCGGAGGACTGGGCCACTTCGGTGAGCAGCCACGGGAGGCTCACGTCACCTTGCAGCGGCGAGTCGCCAAAGTCGTGGAACTCCTGGAGCGAGACGGCCTCGCGGAAGTTGCGGCCGCGGTGTTGAGCCGACCTCCACTTCACAGGGATGACTCTCGCGTCGGTCTCCTGATCCCGGAGCAGCTTGATCATACCCGTGTCCTGCCGCAACACCTCCTGCAGTATCAGACACTTGGCTCCTCGCTTGACCAGCCAGTAAGCGCCCAAGCCGATCGTGATGTCGCCTGGGATGTGAATGTATTCCTTCTCCGCCTCCGGGTCGCCGTCGGCCGAAGAGCCAATCACCCAGATGACACGTCCAGCTGCTGGCGCTGGAGGGGGACCTTCGCGAACGGACTCAGGGTCAAGCGCATGCTGTTCAACCCTCGCGTCAGAGATCGCCCTCATCACCAATAGCGGGGTAGGAGGTCCAACTGAGCGGTCTGCACGGAAGCCGTGGGTGTTGGCCGCCACTGGAGGAGGAAGCGGACGTACTTGCAGCTGAAGATGGGGCACCTCCGCGTCGTCGTAGTACGCGATACCCTCCAGCGGCGGCGCCGCCAGCTCCTCCGGATACACGTCCCCGTCCGGGGTGAGCACCCACCAGACCATGCCCCCATTGTACAGGGACTCGCCCGTGCACTTCTGCATCGCCGTCTCCGAGCCAGGCTCGAGGAGGACCCGCTCGTGCCACTTGGGCGGTGGCGCCGGGAGCGGGTCCGGCTGGTAAAACAGGCTGACCTTCCGCCCTGCCTCGAGAGTGATCGCCGCCATCCAGCCGAGCATCCAATCGATGTTCTCCAGACACCACCCGCACTCTGCAACGCGCACACCGCGAAACGACCTTCACGAAATACACGCTCGCAACTCCAGTGAACACGCCCAGGCCGAATGCGGCCGACGTGAAGAACTGAGTGGGGTCGACGCCCGTCAAGCAAGAATAGGCAGCCGAGCCAATGGCGCGGCGGCAGCTGGGCTCGCCAGCGATGGAGACTGAGCTGGAGGCGAGCCAGGCGACGCTCGGATGCATCGAGGACGGGCCCCTCAAA
>CAUYUJ010015650.1:116931-280329 GCA_963575745.1 Prorocentrum cordatum
TCGGACCGCGGGTCGATTTTCGTGAGTCCTGGGGCCCGAAGAAAAAATACCCTGGGCGCATTCAACCATGCACGCCCACGCTGGAACGCAAGGAGGAGGAGACCCAGGAGCAACAACAACAACAACAGCTTTGCCCAAGGTGTTCGCGGTGGGGTACGCCCAAGAGGCCTGGGGCAGAGTGGCTACGATGTTAGCCAGCGTGGGCCCAAACCGGCGAATCCCACCAGCACTTTAGGGCGTGAGTGGTCTAAGGAGCTCGTTCTGCTAAACCCCCTTTTTCCCCTTCGGGGAGGGGGTTCCCCCACCCCCAACCCCCACCCCCTGGACCTGGAGGGAGGGTGCCGCGAGCGGTTGGAGCGTCCAAGATGGCCCAAGATGGCTCCAAGCGGGTCCCAGAGAGCCCAAGATGGTCTCCAAGATCGCGCAAGATATCCCAAGATGGTTCAAGATAGCTATCAACATGCATCCAAGAGCTCTGGAGACCGCCCCAGGACGGCTCCAAGTGCCTTTCGAGCCCTCCAAGGAAGCCCTCAAGAGGCCAAAATCATTCAAATCCTGTATGTTTTCCCGATGTTTTTTGCATTGTCACCCTTTCGCGCCCGATGGCCTCTTGAGGCCTCAAGATGGCTTCTGGATGGCCCAAGAGGGCCCCAAAAGGGGCCCAGGGGGGCCCCAAGACCGCCCCAAGAACACCCAAGACCGCTCCAAGAGCGGCCCACGAGGGCCCCAAGAGGTTCATTTTCGGGCCCCGACGGGGGGACGCAGTTAAGGACCCCCCCGTCCCCGACTCGACCATGTCCTATTGAATTCCGATTCAAAAACAAATAAATGATTAAGGAATTCCTCCGGCGGCTGGGACTCGACCATTTCCTATCGAATTCCTATTTCAGCGTTCCGAAGGATCCAACCTGTTTATACTAAGTCCCCGCGCAGGTCACTCCGATGCCCCCCCCCCCCCCCCAGCAGCCCTCGAAAGTGGCGACAGTTTCGCAGACCGCAGCCCCCCCAGGGATGGCGAAGTCAAATCTGTAGGGTCCCTTGGGAATCCAATGGGGTCCCTGAGGAATCCTATGGGTTCCCTTAGGAATCCCACTGGGGATCCTATAGGAATCCTGTTGGAATCCTATACTAATCCTATGGGATCCCTTAGGAATCCTATGGGATCCCTTAGGAATCCGATGGGATCCCTCAAGAATCCTATAGGATCCCTTAGGAATCCTATAGGATCCCTTAGGAACCCTATGGGGATCCTATAGGAATCGTACGGGAATCCTATGGGATCCCTTAGGAATCCTATGGGATCCCTTGGGAATCCTATGGGGTCCCTGAGGAATCCTACTGGGATCCTATGGGAATCCTATTGGAATCCTATAGGCATCCTATGGGATCCCTTAGGATTCCTATGAGATCCCTTAGGAATCCGATGGGATCCCTGAGGAATCCTATAGGAACCCTTAGGAATCCTATAGGATCCCTTAGGAATCCTATGCGGATCCTATAGGAATCGTATGGGAATCCTATGGGCTCCCTTAGGAATCCTATGGGGATCCCTTGGGAATCCTATGGGGCCCCTTAGGAATCCTATGGGATCCCTGAGGAATCCTATAGGATCCAATGGGATCCCTTAGGAATCCTATGGAATCCCTAAGGAATCCTACAGGATCCCTTAGGAATCCTATGGGGTCCCTTAGGAATCCTATGGGAGCCCTTAGGAATCCTATGGGATCCCTGAGGAATCCAGTAGGGTCCCTTGGGAATCCGATGGGGTCCCTGAGGAATCCTATGGGATCCCTTAGGAATCCTACTGGAATCCTATAGGAATCCTATGCGGATCCTAAAGGAAACGTATGGGAATCCTATGGGATCCCTTAGGAATCCTATGGGGATCCTATGGGTATCCCTTAGGTACCCTGAGGAATCCTATGGGATCCCTGAGGAAGCCTATGGGATCCCTTAGGAATCCTATAGGAATCGTATAGGAATCCTATGGGATCCCTAAGGAATCCTATAGGAATCGTATAGGAAACCTATGGGATCCCTAAGGAATCCTATGGGATCCCTGAGGAATCCGATAGGGATCCCTCAGGAATCCTATGGGATACCAGGACCCCTTCCGCGGCCGCGGAAGGGTTGCTGGGGTTGCTGGGGTTGCTGGGGTTGCTGGGGTCCCCCCGGGCCGGTCTAATCGTCCTCATTCAATAACAACAACAACAACAACAACAACAATCATTTTACCCGAACGCGTGGTGTTCTCCCCAGTGCCAGGGTTTTCATACGACACCAGGCAATACCCCCACTTCGTGGGGGGCATTACAAGCTCTACCAAATATCCAAACGACTCTTCGCGACCACCCAAACCCAGCTTCCCGCCCTATGACGTTGGGACACTTCACTTCGTGGCGTGCGGACGACCGTGGCTACTACTCTGGCGTGGGGTACACACCCACAGAACTTGGTCACTTATTCGGGGCGCGCATGTGCCCAGCATGGTGCAATTGTGCCATACAATACATAATACAGAGAGACAGAGAGAGAGACAGAGAGCAGACAGAGAGAGAGAGACAGAGAGATCGGAGTTGGTCACATTTTTGGGTCAAGTTCCTGGGATGATGGGAATACACAACTCTGTTACATTTGAGTGTGCACGACACACATGAGATGATACGTACTCGCAAGATAGTTGGTCACATTTGTGGAATTCCTGGGCGCATGTGTCCCGCATGGTATTATTTGACAGGGATGATGGCCCTGGCAGGTGCGCAACCGTTGTCGCAGAAGTTCGAAAAAGTTGCTCGCAAAAGCCCGTTTGACAGAAATGTTGAAAAAGTGTTGGGTTTCCTACGAATCCGCAAGAGCGCGCGGGATGAGATTTTGACATTGTTTGTTGAAAAACCATTAGTTTTTTGATGTTTTTATGTTGAAATCGCTCCGAACACTAAGCTTTTGGAAGGATTTCGTCTTGCGCGCGCGAATGTCCACTTTACCTTATTTGTTGCAAAGGATTCTTGAAATTTGATTATATTAGAACAATAAATGTCATTTTATAGTGTTTTTTGCAAGGGAAAAAAACGGATACAGGCAAAGGGTGCAGACCTTTGATCACCTCGAATTACCTGAGGCTTCCTCACGAAAATGATGAAAACGTGGCTGCGGCCTAGGCGCGGCGGGGGGGGCGCGCACCAGGGGGCCCAACAATAATTATTCTTTAGAATTAATAATGTTCAACAACAACAACAACAACAAACCAACAACAACAACAACAACAACAACAACAATCATTTTACCCGAACGCGTGGTGTTCTCCCCAGTGCCAGGGTTTTCATACGACACCAGGCAATACCCCCACTTCGTGGGGGGGCATTACAAGCTCTACCAAATATCCAAACGACTCTTCGCGACCACCCAAACCCAGCTTCCCGCCCTATGACGTTGGGACACTTCACTTCGTGGCGTGCGGACGACCGTGGCTACTACACTGGCGTGGGGTACACACCCACAGAACTTGGTCACTTATTCGGGGCGCGCGTGTGCCCAGCATCCTGCAATTGTGACATACAATACATGACACAGACAGACAGAGAGAGAGACAGAGAGCAGACAGAGAGAGAGACAGAGAGAGCGGAGTTGGTCACATTTTTGGGGCAAGTTCCTGAGATCGTCGTGTTTTTTGTTGGTCTTGCGCGCGCGAATGTCCACTTTACTTTTTTTTGCAAGGGAGTATTGAAATTTGATTATGTTAGAACAAGAAAAAGTAGCTCGCGCGAGCTCATGTAACATAAATGTTGAAAAAACCATTGGTTTTGTGGGAGTCGGACAGCGCGCGCGGGATGAAATTTGGACATTTTTTTTTGAAAAACCATTGGGTTTTTGATGTTTTTATGTTGAAATCGCTACGAAACCTAAGGTTCTGGAAGGATTTCGTCTTGCGCGCGCGAATGTCCACTTTACCTTATTTTTTGCAAGGGATTATTGAAATTTGATTATGTTAGAACAAGAAAAAGTAGCTCGCGCGAGCTCATGTAACATAAATGTTGAAAAACCATTGGTTTTGTGGGATTCGGACAGCGCGCGCGGAAGGACATTTTGACAATTTTTTCTTAAAAAACCATTGGGTTTTTGATGTTTTTATGTTAAAATCGCTACGAAACCTAAGGTTTTGGAAGGATTTCGTCTTGCGCGCACGAATGTCCACTTTACCTTATTTTTTGCAAGGGATTCTTGCAATTTGATCAAGTAAGAACAAGAATTTTCATTTTCTATTGTTTTTTGCAAGGGAAAACGAGCGTCAACAAAAAACCGGATCCGGAGCTCATCCACTTTTCTGAAGCTTTCGCGAAAAAATGATGAAAATGTAGCTGCGGCCTAGGCGCGGCGCAGAGGTCGCGCACCAGGGGTCCCAACAATAATAATTCTTTAGAAGGAATAATGTTCAACAACAACAACAACGACAACAGCAACAGCAGCAGCAGCAGCAACAACAACAACAGCAGCAGCAGCAGCAGCAGCACCAACAACAACAACAACAACAACAGCAGCAGCAGCAACAACAACAACAACAAAAACAAACACAAACACAACAACAACAAAAACAACAACAACAACAACAACAACAACAACAACAACAGCAGCAGCAACAACAACAATCATGTTAAGACTGTTCGCCCTTATCTACTCGAGTGTCGAATAACGCGAATTTCCCAAATCCTCGATATCCGCCCCCGACCTTTTCGTTTTCGGTCTAACCCCTTTTGGGGAGTATACCTTTCTTCCCTGCAGGCCCGGCCCCGGCAAGCGGCGGGGCGGCCGCGGACCGTCGGCCTGGCCAGCGGCAGCGCTGATCGGCGGGGCGGCCGCGGACCGTCGACCCGACCCCAAGAGGGACGGACAGGGGACCGACCACGACGACGACGACGACGTCGACGACGACGGCAACGACGGCGACGGCGACGACGACGACGACGAGCGAAAGCGAGAGCGAGAGAGAACGACGGCAGAGCCACGAAGGACACGAAGTAGGCCACGAAGGGCGACAGCGGGGACACGAAGGGAATGCGTATGGGGCCACGAAGAACGCGAACGAACGTGGGCCACGAAGGGCAGATAATGCGGGGCCACAGAAGGCAACGATGGGGCCACTGAGGGTAGCACCTGGGCCACGTAGGACAACGAGGGGGCCACAAACGGCGACAGCGGGGCCACGAAAGGCATGCACATGGGGCCACAACGGGCGCGAACGAGCGGGGGCCACGAAGGGCATACGTATGTTGGGCCGCGGAGGGTACGGACGGGACCATTGAGGGCAGCAACGGGGACACGAAGGGCAGCGAGGGGGCCACGAAGGGCGACAGCGGGGCCACGAAGGGCATGCATATGGGGCCACCACGGGCGCGAACGAGCGGGGGCCACGAAGGGCAGACATATATGGGGCCACGAAACAAAGCGAGGGGGCCACGAAGGGTTGCAACCGGGCCACGAAGGGCAGCGAGGGGGCCACGAAGGGCTGCAACGGGGCCACGAAGGGCTGCAACGGGGCCACGAAACAAAGCGAGGGGGTCACGAAGGGCTGCAACGGGGCCACGAAACAAAGCGAGGGGGCCACGAAGGGCTGCAACGGGGCCACGAAGGGCAACGAGGAGGCCACGAGGGGCTGCAACGGGGCCACAAAACAAAGCGAAGGGGCCACGAAGGGCTGCAACGGGGCCACGAAACAAAGCGAGGGGCCACGAAGAGCTGCAACGGGGCCACGAAGGGCAGCGAGATCCCGATTCCTGGGTAATCGGTGACGGAGTCCTAAGCGTCAGCGCGACTCCTGGGTGCCTGGGTGTCGGGAGCGCGGCGCTGGAGTAAATTGCAAGAAATTGCAACGCAAGGGCGCTCTTCTTCAGTAAATTGCCAGCAAATCTCCAGCGAGAATGCGACTCCAGAGCGCAGGAGGAGCGGTTCGTGAATAAATCATTGGAAGTCCCCAGCGAGAGCGCGATTCCGGAATAAAATGCGAGGAAGTCTCGGGCGGGAGCGGGGGTCCTGGCTAAATTGTGAGGAAGTCTTAGGCGGGAGCCGTTGTTGTTGTAACCCGGGGGCCAAGGGGCCAGTTTGAGCAGGACGACTTTCCTTGACAAAAACCAGGTGCGAGCCCCGGGGGGGCACTTCAATTGAAAAAATCAATGTGCACCGGTGGGGGGGGATCAACAATAATTATTCTTCAAGAAAGAGAATTCAACAACAACAACAACAAGGCAAAACAACCGGCTGGTGGACCCGGTCAGGGTCCACCAACTCGCTGTCTCGCTCCTTGCGGCGAAACATCTCACTGGTGGACCCGGACCCCCCCCGGCAACGCAACGCAACGCAACGCAACGCAACGCAACGCAACATATGGCTGGCAACAGAAACCAAAGGAAGCCGTTGGAAAATCCTCAAGGATCCTTCGGGGTCCTTAGGAAAGCCGACGCATTCCCGCGAGCTGAAACTATGTGCGCTCCCCCGAGCCGAACCCTTCGGGCATGCTATAGAACCCTTAAAGGATGCTATAGAATCCCTCAGGGAAGGCTGCAGAACCCCCAAGGGATGCTATAGAATCCCTATGGGATGCTATAGAATCCCTAAGAGATGCTCTAGACTCCCTAAGGGCTGCTACAGAATTCCTAAGGGATGCTATGGAATCCCGTAGGGCCGCCATAGAATCCCTTAGGGCTGTCATAGGATCCCTGAGGGATGCTATAGAATTCCTCAAGGATGCTATAGAATCCCTAAGGGGTGCCATAGCATCCCTAAGGGATGCCAAAGAATCCCTGGGGGATGCTATAGAATCCTTTGAAGGGATGCGATATAATCTCTAAGGGGTACCATAGAATCCCTAAGGGATGCCAAAGAATCCCTGAAGGATGCTATAGAATCCTTGAAGGGATGCGATAGAACCCCGAAGGACGCCATAGAATCCCTGAGGGATGCTATAGAATCCTCAATGGGATACTATGAAGAATCCCTGCGGGATGCTATAGAATCCCTGAGGGATGCTCTAGAATCCATAAGGGCTGCTATAGAATCCCTAAGGGATGCTATAGAATCCAGAAGGGATGCTATAGAATCCCTAAAGGACGCGATAGAATTTGGAGTCCCGAAACGGTGCGGTGACAGACCGTGCGGTGACCTCGAAATGCCCCAAGACCTCACCGCACGGTCCGTCACCGCACGGTCTTGGGACCCCGGAGGCCCCTGTCGCCCGAGACATCCTCGGAGAACGACCCGAGTCCCAAAACCGTACGGTGATCCCGAATCCCCACCGACTCACCGCACGGTGTGGTCACCACCCCGTTTGGGGGCCCCCGATAGAATCCCAATGTGTCCCGGCGTGTTGCCCGGAGTCCCTCAGTGGCCTGCCCCTGAGGGGGGAGGCGCATGCCAAAATGGCTAGAATCACAAATGAAGAGAGGGAGAGGAGCGTGCCCACGTCGGCCGCAAGGCCACCAGAGCCACGGGAGTCAAATCCGCCGCCGTGCCTTCTGCACGGCAGAAGTGAGTTCGAAGCTGGGCCGGCACGGGAACGAAAAGATTCTTAAATATGACTCCCATCGGATTCGTAGAAGATTCCCGCAGGATTCCTGCAGGATTCGTAAAGGCCCTTCCTAAAAGATTCGCAGAAGCCCTATAGGATTCCCATAGGATTCTTACAGGATTTCTATAGGATGCGTAGAGGCCCTCTAGGATTCCTATAATATTCCTATGGGATTTCTAGAGAAAGGATTCGTGGAGACCCTATAGGATACGTATGAAAAGCATATAGGATTCCGATCGGATTCGTAGAGGCCTCATTGGATTCCGATGGGAGTCCTATCGGATATGTAAAGAAAAGACCCTAGGGTATTCCTATCAGGTTCCTTTATGACTCCGATAGGGTTCGTAAGAGCCCTACTCGAATCCTATGAGACTCCTATAGGAATCCGATAAGATTTGCAGAGGCCCTACAAGATTCCTATGAGTTTCCTATAGGATTCCGATGGGTTATTATGGGATTTCCATAGGATTCCTATAGGGTTCGTAGAGGTTCTACAAGATTCCTATGGGATTCCTATAGGAATCGGAGAAGCCAGTTTCATATTCCCGTGGGATTCCTGTAGGATTCCAATCGGCTTCGTAGAGGCCCTATAGGATTCCCATCGGAGTCCTATAGGGTTCCCATAGGAATCAGGCCCTATAGGAATTCTATGGGATTCCTATGGGATACCGATAGGCTTCGTAGAGGCCCTATAGGACTCCCAAAAAGGATTCCGATAAGATACGTAAATGATTCGTAGAGGCCGTATAGGATTCCCAAAGGATTCCCAGAAAGGATTCCTACGATATTCCCATAGGAATCCTAAAAGCCATGTAGGATCCCCATGGGATTCCCATGGGATTCCCATAGGAATCCTAAAAAAGGCCCTATAGGTTTCCTCCAGGCTTCCTATAGGACTCCAATCGGATTCGTAAAAAGACCCCATAGGATTCCCATAGGATTCCTATTGGATTCCCATAGGATTCGTAAAGGCCCTATAAGATTCCTATGATAAGATCCCATGGGATTCCCATAGGATTCGTAGAGGCCCTATGGGATTCCTGTGGGATCCCTATAGGATTTATATAAGCCTCGCGGAGACCCTTTAGCATCCCCATGGAATCCTACAGGATTCGGGGTAACGTGCGTTGCGTTGCGTTGCGTTGCGTTGCGTTGCGCCGGGGGGGGGGGGCCGGCGCCAGTGAGTGGGTCCGTCAACAACAACAACAACAACAAGGAAAAGGCGTGCGTGGGAGCCCCGTGAGCTCTAGCCGTCCGGACAGGCCCTCGCCTTATTGCGAAGGCTGCGCTCAGAGCCCCGTGGACGCATTCTGACCCCCCCCAGCAACAGCAACAGCAACCAGCAACCAACAAAAAGAAAAACTGGAACTCCCTTGGACTCCCTTACGGACCTTGACGTGGTCCTATGGGTGAAAAACGTATGCGTGCCAGCGTGCCGCCGCTTCAATACAGATCCGATACAGACTGTATGGGATCCTGTAGAGATCCGACACAGACTGCATAGGATCCGATACAGATCCGATACAGACTGTATAGGACCCTATACAGATCCGATACAGACTGTATGGGATCCTGTATAGATCCGATACAGACTGTATAGGATCCTGTAAAGATCCGATACAGACTGTATGGGGTCCTGTAGAGATCCGATACAAGACTGTGTTGGATCATGTAAAGATCCGACACAGACTGTATGGGATCCTGTAGAAAGCCGATACAGTCTGTATAGGTTCCTAGATATATCCGATCTAGATTGTATAGGATCAGTAGAGATCCGATACAGTCTGTAAAAGATCCTATACAGATCCGATACAGACTGTATGGGATCCTGTAGAGATCCGATCCAGACTGTATGGGATCCAGTAGAGATCCGATACAAACTGCATGGGATCTTGTAGAGATCCGATACAGACTGTATGGGATCCTGTAGAGATCCGATACAGACTGTATAAGATCCTATACAGATCCGATACAGACTGTATGGGATCCTGTAGAGATCCGATACAGACTGTATAGGGTCCTATACAGATCCGATACAGACTGTATAGGATCCTGTAGAGATCCGATACAGACTGTATGGGATCCTGTAGAGACCCGATAGAAACTGTATGGGACCTTGTAGAGATCCGATACAGACTGTGTGGGATCCTGTAGAGATCCGATACAGACTGTATAGGATCTTGTACAGATCCGATACAGACTGTACCTCATCTTACTCATCATCATCATCCACCTCTTCTTACTCATCGTCCACCTCGTCGCACTAATCATCAGCATCATCGTCCACCCCGTCTTACTCATCATCATCATCGTCATCGTCATCATCCTCATCCACGTCGTCCTCATCATCACCATCACCATCGTCGTCATCATCATCATAATCATCATGGTCGTCATCATCACCATTATCATCATCGTAGTCGTCGTCATCATCATCATCATCGTCATCATCATCCTCATCCACGTCATCCTCCTCATCATCACCATCCTCATCATCATCCTCATCATCATCATCAGCATCCTCATCCACATCCTCATCATCATCATCGTCGTCGTCATCATCACCATCATTATCATTGTCATTGTCGTCGTCGGCGGCTTCGTCCTCCGCCCATCCAATGTCCCTCTATCACCCTGCCCCTCCCACCAGGCGGGCACGCCAGGTGGCGCGCGGTGGCGGGGCGACGCAACCGACGACGACGACGACAACGACGACGGCGGCGACGACGACGACGACGGCGGCGACGACGACGACGACGGGGGTTATAGAATTCCTACGGAGGCCTATAGAATTCCTATGGAGGCCGATAAAATTCCTGTGGAGGCCGATAAAAATTCTATGGGGCTTATATCGAATTCCTATGGGGACCTATAGAATTCCTATGGAGGCCCATCGAATTCCGTTGGAGGCCTATAGAATTCCCACGGGGGCCTGTAGAATTCCTATGGAGGCCTATAGAATTCCGATGGGGGCCTATCGAATTCCTAGGGAGGTCTATAGAATTCCTATGGGAGGTCTATAGAATTCCTATGGAAGCCTATAGACTTCCTAGGAAATCCTATTAGGGAATCCTTGGCGCCCCCAGGAGACCCCCAGAGAGGGATGCTCGGTTGCTCGGTTGCTTGGGGGGGGGGGGGCGGCCGGGGCTCCCACGCACGCCTTTTCCAACATAAACAACAACAACAACAACAACAACAACAACAGCAACAACAACAACAACAACAACAACAACACCAACAATTACTAGCACGTGGGGACACTCCGTTCTCACCAGTGCCAGGGTTTTCATAGGAGGCGGGCAATACCCCCACTTTGTGGGGGGGCCGGTTCAAGCTCTACCAAATTTCCATACGACTCTTCGCCACCACCCACACCCAGCTTCCCGCCCTATGACGTTCGGACACTTCACTTCGTGGCATGCGGACGACCGTGGCTACTATTCAGGGCCCCGCGGCCGACGACGACGGCGTGCGCGCGCGAAGAAAAAACGAATGTGTCCCGCATGGTATTATTTGACAGGGATGATGGCCCTGGCAGGTGCGCAACCGTTGTCGCAGAAGTTCGAAAAAGTTGCTCGCAAAAGCCCGTTTGACAGAAATGTTTAAAAAGTGTTGGGTTTCCTACGAATCCGCAAGAGCGCGCGGGATGAGATTTTGACAGCTTTTTGTTGAAAAACCATTGGTTTTTTGATGTTTTTATGTTAAAATCGCTGCGAACACTAAGGTTTTGGAAGGATTTCGTCTTGCGCGCGCGAATGTCCACTTTACCTTATTTTTTGCAAGGGATTCTTGAAATTTGATTATATTAGAACAAGAAATGTCATTTTCTATTGTTTTTTGCAAGGGAAAGCGGATTACAACAAAACAACCGGATCCTGTACACACCCTCTTTTCTGAGGCTTCCTCACGAAAATGATGAAAATGTAGCTGCGGCCTAGGCGGCGCAGGGGGGCGCGCACCAGGGGGCCCAACAATAATTATTCTTTAGAATAAATAATGTTCAACAACAACAACAACAACAACCATTTTAAGGCTGTACGCTCTTACTTGCCCGCGAGTCATTCAACACGTATACCCTACACCCTCGATACCCGCCCTCTTCGTCTTCGATCACACCCCTTTCGGGGGGATTATTTCTCTTTGCTGGGGCCGGCGGGCTTAGACGTACGGGCAAACCGGAACGGGCGGACAATCCTTCGGGGGCGTACATCTCTCTGCCCGCCATTGGAATTGGCGCGGGCCCTGCAAGAGGAGGAGGGGAAGAACGAGGGAGAGTGGGAGGAAGGGGAGGGGGAAGGACGAAGGAAGAGGGAAGATACCACGTTGTGAAGGCGTCCTTGGCGCGTGCGTGGTTCCTGAGCGCCGAAACGCAATTCCAGAATAATTTGTGAGGACGTCGCACGCGAGAGCGCAGTCCTGAGTACATTGTGAGGAAATCTCAAGGCGGAAGCGGGGGCCCTGACTAAGTTGCGAGGAAGTCTCAAGCGGGAGCGCCGTTCCTGAGCAAATTGCACGGAAGTCTCAGGCGGGAGCGGGGGTCCTCACTAAATTGCGAGGAAGTCTCAGGCGGGAGCGCCGTTCCTGAGTCAATTGCGCGGAAATGTCAAGCAGGAGCGGGGGTCCTGAGTAAAATTCGAAGAAGTCTCAGGCGGGAGCGCCGTTCCCACGTAAATTGCACGGAAGTCTCAGGCGGGAGCGGGGGTCTTGATTACATTGCGAGGAAGTCTCAAACGGGAGCGCCTTTCCTGAGTAAATTGCGCGGAAGTCTCAGGCGGGAGCGGGGGTCCTGAGTAAAAATCGAGGAAGTCTCAGGCGGGAGCCGTTGTTGTTGTAGCCCGGGGGGCAGGGGCACAGTTTGAGCAGGAAGACTTTCCTTGAGAAAAAACAAGGTGCGAGCCCCGGGGGTGGCACTTCAATCGAAAAAAATCAATGTGCACCGGTGGGGGGGGATCAACAATAATTATTCTTCAAGAATGAGAGTTCAACAAACAACAACAACAACAACAACAACAACAACAACAACAACAACAACAACAACAACAATTACTAGCACGTGGGGACACTCCGTTCTCACCAGTGCCAGGGTTTTCATAGGAGGCGGGCAATACCCCCACTTTGTGGGGGGGCCGGTTCAAGCTCTACCAAATTTCCAAACGACTCTTCGCCACCACCCACACCCAGCTTCCCGCCCTATGACGTTCGGACACTTCACTTCGTGGCATGCGGACGACCGTGGCTACTATTCAGGGCCCCGCGGCCGACGACGACGGCGTGCGCGCGCGAAGAAAAAACGAATGTGTCCAATAAGGTATTATTTGACAGGGATGATGGCCCTGGCATGCGCGCAACCGTTGTTGCAGAAGTTCAAAGCACGTGAAAAAGTTGCTCGCAAGAGCCCGTTTGACAGAAATGTTGAAAAAATATTGGGTTTCCTCAGAAATCCGCAAGAGCGCGCAAGATGAATTTTTGAAACTTTGTTTTTGAAAAACCATTGGGTTTTTCATGTTTTTATGTTAAAATCGCTACGAAAACTAAGGTTTTGGAAGGATTTCATCTTGCGCGCGCGAGTGTGCACTTCGTGTCATTTTTTTGCAAAGGATTCTTGAAGTTTGGTTATGTTAGAACAAGAGATTTCATTTTATAGTGTTTTTTGCCAGGGAAAGCGGACGTCAACAAAACAACCGGATCTGGTATACCCCGTTTTGCCTGAGACTTCCTCACGAAAATGATGAAAATGTGGCTGCGGCCTAGGCGCGGCGGGGGGGTCGTGCACCAGGGGTCCCAACAATAATTATTCTTTAGAAGTAATAATGTTCAACAACAACAACAACAAAGTACACCCCGGGACTGCGACCCCGTCACCCCCGGTTCCTCTCCCGGGCTCCCCCCTTTCGCGCAACCCGAACCTGCCACCCCGTGCGGACCAAACCCCCCCCCTACCAACCAACCAACCAACCAGCTCTCGCTGCAACCCCAAAAAAAACACTGTATACCACCTATGGGAAGAAGGAGGAGGAGGAGGAGGAAGGACGACGAGGAGGACGGAGGGAGGAGACGGAGGAAGGAGGAGGGGGAAGGAGGAGGAAGGAGGAAGGAGGAGGAGGAAGAAGGAGGAAGGAGGAGGAGGAAGGAGGAGGAGGAAGGAGGAGGAAGGAGGAGGGAGGAGACGGAGGAAGGGGGAGGAGGAAGGAAGGAAGGAGGAAGGAAGGAAGGAGGAAGGAGGAAGGAGGAAGGAAGGAGAATGAGGAAGGAGGAGGAGGAAGGAGGAAGGAGGAAGGAGGAAGGAGGAACGAGGAAGGAGAAAGGGAGGAAGGAGGAGGAGGAGGAGGAAGGAGGAGGAGAAAGGAGGAGAAGGAGGAAGGAGGAGGAGGAAGGAGGAGGAGGAAGGAGGAGGGAGGGGAGGAGGAGAAGGAGGAGGAGGAAGGAGGAAGGAGAGAGGTGGAAGGAGGAAGGAGGAGGAAGGAGGAAGGAGAAGGAGGAAGGAGGAGGAAGGAGGAAGGAGGAAGGAGGAAGGAGGAGGAGGAAGGAGGAAGGAGGAAGGAGGAGAGGATTATCGAATCGAAATTGGTCTGACCACCTCAGCTCAGGGCGTCTCGGAACCCAGCATTTTCGAGGATCTCTCAGGCAGGAGTGGCATGACCACCTGCTCAGGGCATCTCGGAACCCAGAGTTGTGAGGGTCTCAAGCGAAAGAGTCCGAGAGTCAGACGTCAGAGTTGCGAGAATGTCTCAGGCGACAGTGGCCTGACCAGCTCAACTCTGGGCATATCGGAACCGAGACTTGCGAGGATGTCTGCGGCGAAAATCGCTGGACCACCATGGGGCAGGACATCTCCGAGATCAGAGTTGTGCGGATGTTTAAGGCGAAAGTGGTCTAACCACCTCAGCTCAGAGCGTCTCGAAACCCAAAGTTGCAAGGATGTCTCAAGCGAAAGTGGCCGGGCCACCATGAGGCAGGGCATCTCCGAGGTCAGAATTGCGAGGATGTCTCGGCGAAAGAGGCCAAATCACCTCATGTCAAAACATATCGGCCTCCATTGTGCCGACGATGTCCCGCGCGGAACTGGCCGGAAGATTTCGAGACCCGCATTTACGAACCCGGAGTGGTGAGGATACCCTGTAGGCGAGGGTGCCAAGATCATCTCAAGCCGCGGCATCTTGGAGCCAAGACTTCCGAGGATGTCTCACGCGGAACGGGCCTCCTCCTCCTCCTCCTCCGCCTCCCCCTCCTCCTCCTCCTCCTCCTCCTCCTCATCATCATCATCACCACCACCACCACCACCACCACCACCACCACCATCATCATCATCATCACCACCACCATCACCACCACCATCACCATCACCATCACCATCACCATCACCACCACCACCACCACCACCACCACCATCATCATCATCATCATCAGCATCATCATCATCATCATCATCATCATCATCATCATCATCATCATCATCACCAGCATCATCATCATCATCATCATCATCGTCGTCGTCGTCGTCGTCATCATCATCATCATCATCAGCATCATCATCACCACAACCACCATCATCATCATCATAACCATCATCATCAGCATCATCATCACCCGCAGCATCATCATCAACATTGTCATCATCATAATCATCATCATCTGCATCATCATCATAATCGTCATCATCGTCATCATCATCATCAGCATCATCTGCATCAGCATCATAATCGTCATCAATATCCTCATCATCACCATCATGATCATCATCATCATCATCATCATCATCATCATCATCATCATCATCATCATCATCATCATCATCATCATCATCGCCGTCATTATCATCATAATCGTCCCCCTCCCCTCATCATCGTCCCTCCTTCCATTCATTATTATCGTCATCATCCATCCCCTCCCGTCCCTCCTCCCTCCCCTCCAGCCCCTCATGCTGCCGCTGCTTCCCTTTCGGCTCCCCAGAAGACATAAAGAGAGCGAGGAAGATAGAGAGACAGAGACAGAGACAGAGACAGAGAGAGACAGAGAGACGCACGCACGCACGCACGCACGCACAAACGCACACACGCGCTCTGGCGGTCGCATGAAACGTAGACTGAAAGAGAAAACGCGCCGCATTGAATAGCAATATCCCTAATGAACCTTGGTGAACCTTGAGGAAGACGCCAAAGACGGCCCCCCAGGCCCCCCAGACGGCCCCAGACGGCTCCAAAGGACCCCCCCAGACGGCGAGTGGGACTCCAGGATGGCCCAAGAGGGCCCCCAGACGGGGGGGAATCGGGGGGAGGGGTTGGTTGGTTGGTGTGGGGGGGGGGGCTGGGGGGCCAGACCCGGTGTCTTTCAACAACAACAACAACAACAACAACAACAACAACAACAACAACAACAACAACAACAACAACAACAGCAGCAGCAGCAGCAGCAGCAGCTGCAGCAGCAGCAGCAAGAGGAACAAGAACAACAACAACGACAACGACAACGACAACGACAACGACAACGGCAACAACAACAACAACAACAACAACATCAACATCAACAACAACGCAACAAGCAGAATTCTCACCACAGGTTCCCTATGCAACCACGCACCCAGGGACAATGAATGACCGTTCGGCCCCTCACTCTGACCGATAGGGTGATACGGAGGTCGGGTGGGAAGGGGGAGGCGGTCGATTTGCGATGGCTCTGGGTTCTTTGGTGGTTTCTTCAATTGTTGAATTGTCGCACGCATGCACATCTGTCCATCTATCCATCGACATCGATATATGCATCAATATATCAAACGATCAGTCGAACAGACAATCAATCAATCAATCAGTCTATCTTTAGGTTCATAGATATACAAATCGATTGATATGTGTATATATATCCCTCTATTCCTCCATATACCTCTCTAAATATCTACATACACAACAATATACACTACATATATATCTATCTATCTATCGATCAACAATCGGGACTACCGTCGGGACAACCATCGGGACAACCATCGGAACAACCATCGGGACAACCATCGGGACAACCATCGGGACAACCATCGGGACAACCATCGGGACAACCATCGGGACAACCATCGGGACAACCATCGGGAACCATCGGGACAACCATCGGGACAACCATCGGGACAACCATCGGGACAACCATCGGGACAACCATCGGGACAACCATCGGGACAACCATCGGGACAACCATCGGGACAACCATCAGGACAACCATCAGGACAACCATCGGGACAACTATCGGGACAACCATCGGGACAACTATCGGGACAACCATCGGGACAACCATCGGGACTACAGTGGGGGCAACCATCGGGACAACCATCGGGACAACCATCGGGACAACCATCGGGACAACCATCGGGACAACCGCCGGTACTTGTCTCGGGGGGTCACGCCCGGCGCTCGGGGGGCTATCCTTTTGGCAATAGATGGCCTCTACTATGAATGGAACTCGCGCAGCTTCGCCTCGCCCGCACGCACGACACCAACCGAAACCGAAACCGATTTCCCGGTTGGGGTCACTTCCGCTCCAACCCCCCAACCTCCGACAAGCAGAAGTCACGCAGCACCCAGAAGCCGCAACATCGACTCTCCCTCAAGGGGTCGGCGGTGCGGCTTAAGCCAAATAATCAACGTTTGCGAGAGCAGTATTTTCACACGCAAACATGATACCGCGCAGCACACCTATACCGCACACGAGTACATACTGTTTCTGAAACAATCTTCGTGTGGCATCGAAGCCGAATTTCGCCACAAGCAGTAGGCTGCATAGTCCAGCCCCGGTCATCGCTCCAAACATCGATGGCAAGAAGAGTGAGAACTCGGGCGTGCCATTGTTCGAGGCCCACCTGTAGCCAATGGATCTGAAAGAGACTACGAAGGGTACGAACATGAGACCCATCATGCGCGTTATACTCTTATTCGCGCCCGGCTTGTCGCTCAGCCGAACAGCTTCACCCACGAAATTTTCAAACCATTGATTCAGTGAAAACGCTGAAGACTTCGCTGTGCTAGCCGACTTCGCTGAAGACTTCGCTGTGCTACCTCTCCCACTTTCGGCGTTACTCTGACGGGCGGTGTTAGAAACTACAACGGAGGAGTCGCGTTTAACCAGCACAGGCGCAGGGCCGAGCGGGTCATCAGCTTGTCCCCATGCCTCCGCCGGCGGTGGCATGATCTCCTTTACGACGAGGGGCTCAGAGTTGCGCGCAGGCTCCGAAGTTCGCCCATGGACCATTAAAAGTATCTCCTTCTGCGCTGACGGTGGAATGTCAAGCTGGCTCAGGTCACCAGCTGAGATCTGGCACAGAGAGCACAAAGTAAAACCTGCGTCAATCAGTTTCTGGCCATACGAAGCAAGACCGTTCGGGCGACAAGTCTCAAACACGTCCATATGTCAATGTGGTGTCCGGTATCCAACAGTGGAAGTATCGCGCGCAGTGGACAACACTTGACCGACGTAAGACTTGAGCATGGGCGAGGTTGCGTACCGCTAACAATGAACAACTACAAAACAGCACAACAGAGGACGCGCATGAAATACATTCACGCGCGCAACTCGCGTGTGCTTGGGCCCTTGCCCAGACATGCGCAGCCCAGGTTGGGGCATGTCCTAAATGTGTGCACGAGCCGCACGCGGTTAGATCCACTAGGCGCACACCACGCACACCATGCACCTGGGAAGATCCAGACACACCAGGACAAGACGACGAGGCGCAGTACAAACACCATGATCGCTACACACACCAGCCGCACCACGCACAACAACAGCACACGCGCACCACGCACGGTCGTCACCACTCCCAACTTCAGGTCTCATCTGCCAATCCCATGTACTCCTTCGCTTCCCTGCCCTTGATCTCACCTATTTTTTCTCCGTCTTCTACTTGTCCCTCTTCCGTTTCTGTCCTCCTCGCCATCCCCTCCCCGTCCAAACCACTTCCCGTTCCATCCCTTCCCGCATCTCATTCCTTCCAGGATCGATCCGACGGCCAACGACAAGGGAAGAGCAAGTATAAAAGACAGATGAGAAGGCCGGGAGGAATGCCTTATCTCTCTCCCCCTCTCTCTCTCTCTTCCTCCCCCTCCTCCTCCTCCTCCTCCTCCTCCTCTTCCTCCTCCTCCCTCGAACTCTCTTGTGGGGCTGTGTTGGCGCCGTGTGGATTCGCATCGGGCGTCGGGGACGACCAGCTCGGGGGGGGGGGGAAGCATCGACCCGGAAGCGGCGATGCATCGCCGATGGACCAGCGGCAGGCCCCCCGATGGCGCATCCGCGTGACCCCGGGCGCGGTTTGCATATATCAGGCCCCGATCGGCGCTGAAAGGCGCGATGGGCGGTCGATGCCTTTTGTGGGCCCCAGAAACGGCAGGGCCGTTGTTTCACCGTTTCCAAAAAAATGCCCCTTGAAAATGGAAACGGCAAAAAATCGGGAGCGGCCAAGAGGGGGGTGTCCAAGAGGGGGGAGGGTGCAAATCATGACCGGCGGCATGTGCGCGGCCCAGCGGGGAGGCCAGGGACGTAATGAAACAAGAAGAGGCGCCATGAAATCTGGGGAAATATCATGGCCCGCGCCATGATATCCACCCCCCCCTAAACATCACCCCCCTCTTTTCCGCCCCCGAAAAAAACGGCGACCGGAAACGGCCAAAAAACGGCTCCAGGATCGGAACCCGAGCCGGAAGCGGTAAGACAACGGCGACGGAACCGGTAAAAAAACGGCAAAAGGGAACCGGTAAAAAAACGGCCCTGTCGTTTCCAGGGCCCACTAAGGTCGATGCATCCCCTTCTGAACCTGTCCCCCCTAACGTTGCCCCTGAACGGGGCCATGTGGAAGATCATTGGTGCGATCCTGGGGTCTTCCAGCGGCCTCTTTCGGGCGTTGGCAGAAGTGGGTTTACTGAGACCTGGTTCAATGATGTGTACTGGGGGACGCCCCCCCGCCCCGCTCCACTAGCCGGAACTGCCGTCCTCCGAACAAACACGAGCTACGGCAGACCTGGTTTAGTGATTCTGGCCAATTTAGGCGCTCCTGGGCCCTACCACTGACCGGGTCCCCTTACCTGGGGTCCTGGCTAGACCCAACTCTTGGGACCATCTTCGAATTGTGCGTTGCTGGGCTATCGCAGGGCCGTCTTGAAACCCTCTCGGAGGAAGGAGGAGTATGAGACGGAGGGCGAATACAAAAGGATACGGCAGGTTCGTGTCCTGACGACCCTGGCTTTGGTTTCTGACACCGAGTGGATCGTTCAAAGTTGAACGATCTGCGGTTTTCCACCACGGCTGTACTGTGCACCACGGCTACAGGCCAGTCTGCGGAATCCCTGTTCACCAGGAGGATATCCTCGTATACCTTTGCTGGGTCCATGGCGGATTTTTCACTGAACCCCTGAACTGCTCGCATTTGGCACGTTTCTCCCTCGCCAGAATGGTCGTCGGAATCCCGGACAATGCTGCACCCCAGTCGGAATTTGCCGTAACCTTGTTGAGCGAGCGGGCGCCGACATCCGCAACCGCGCCCACGCGCGGCCGCGTGCCTTGAAGGCGTCGGCGGGGGGGCCGGAGCCCCTCAGATGATGAAGAAGACGTCCCGGGGACATCCGAAACCTTTTTGAAACGCAATCGAAGATGTATGGTTGTTGGTAAGCATCGTACTCCCACAGCCACGCAATAGCATGCGGGCATCCGCGGTTCTCCTCCACTTCTGACGAGGGGTGCCATGCGAGCTAGCTGACGTTAGTCCAACCCGCTGTCGGATCCATCGGTTTAAAGTCTCCAGTCCCGACGGACAGATTTGTAGAGTCCGCAGCGCACTAGCCACAACATAAATTTGGAAAACCTCTCGCAATCGGCGCCTGGGCCGAGGCCGATAGCCTCAAACGCCTCGAACATGTAAGAACTATCGTCGCCCGCGTTGTAGTTGCTGCCGTAGTAAAAATGCAATGTCTCCTTGGGCTCGCCGCTGGTGAAAGGTTCGGAAAATCCCCCCCAAGGACGCGGGCGGCCCTTTAGGAGCTGGCCCCCTTGATCCAGCGGAAGTTGGGTTCCCCCGAACCCCACCTTTACACCGACGCTTTCCATCTCATGATCTACGATATGCCTTCGGCAGCATCTCATCGTCTTCTGAGTCATGGTCATCAGGTGCAGGTCGAAGCGCCAGCTGTGGCTCCCAAGATTAACTCCTGGTGGCATTGCCCTCTCTGGTACTCGCGGTGTGGCTGGAGGCCTCTGGCGCTATTTCTTGCGATTGTCCTCCAGGCCAGAAGTTTATTGAAGCTCTTTTAACACGAATGTGTTTACCATTCGGTGTGTACTGTTCATCATTGGTGAGTGCTGCAGCATGCTTCGGTTTTGCCCACCGTGCCTTCTCGTCCTTGACCATAGCGGTCATATGTGCACGTGCACCAGGGACGCACTCGAGATCCATCCTATATCCCGACAGCACTTGTGCCTCATGCGAGTCGTACGCATCGTCATTGTTGGATATGTCCGGCAGTGCGATAACAAAATGACTTTCGACAGTGAGCTTCTCGGATGCTGAACCGGAGACTCCAATCGATCTTCCCAGATGCTGAGCCAGAGACCCCAGTCGGTCCACGACAGAGCCTTGGTCTTTCAGTTATTTCGGTTACGTCGCCGAAGGCACCTGACTGACTTTTCCGACGTGCTTTTGACTCGGCACTCGCGACGATGACGCGCTCGCTGCGAAACGAACAACTGGCATTTGAAGGCGCAGGTGATTTGGATGTCGGTGTAGGGATACATGATGGCACGCCAGCTGACGTTGTCCTCACGACAGGCATGCGTCGCGGTATGCGCGTGGGCTTAGGCCGCGATGCCACCGATGCTGGAGCGGAGTGTAATTCACCGCTTGACGATGCTTCAAAACGCGGAAGAATAAGTAAATCACGTATATTCGTTCCACCCGCTGCTGCGGGAGCAGCTGCACCCAGCCTTCCAGCGCGGTTTTCTCCTGAAGCCAGCCAGCGCTGATGCGCGGCTCCCCGCAGCGCCTGCGCCTGCCCCCCTGGCCAGCGCCCGCCAATCCCACCAGAATGCCCGTTCACGCACGTCGGCGCGGCGATAATCTCGACGGGAGGCAGATCCGGCTCCTCGAATAGGAGCGGCCCCCTCGCGCGAGGTCGCCGCTGCATGGCGCGCCCTGGCCCGGCGGCCTTGGCAGCTCAGGCACTCATCTGCCTCCGCGCGCGAGCCCAGGTGGTTATTTTTCTTCCACTGCGTCGATCATGCACAGGGTGTCTTTGTGCTCAAAAGGCTCGCAATTGTCGCCGGGGCGATTGTAATCGACGCCCTGGGCGCTGGGCATTCTCATCGAGCGCTGGTTCGGAGCGCTGCGCAGGAAGACTACCTGCGACGATGGTGGTCAAGTCCATTGCCATGGAGGCCTCGAAGTGGTTCGCGGGAATATTATCCTCGTCGCCGGGCTCTACTCGCCCTTGGACCCATCACACCGAGGGCCGTTGGCAAGGCTGGGGATTATTTGGCCCATGATGGATCCTGTTCAGCATGTTCGCGTGACCATTGGCTCCTCAGGTCCTCCTCGGAACTGCCCCTTTGCAGGGGTGTCGCGAGCTGGCAATTGCGGGCTTCTGATCGCAATCATCGAGAAGACGGAGTCGAGAGCCAATTTCCGCGGGGCCCCATGAATCTGACCTCGACATCTTCGCCATATCCATCACCGTAGAGATTTGGTGGACCCTGGCCTCGCGCGCCGGAAAGCGGGCGCAAGATTCGAAGAAATTGTTCCACTTGAACCGCTCGTGGCCTCCGCTTCGCCATAGCACGCGCGGGCAAAGCACGAGTTAAAATCATGATCTGCCAGAAATTGGATTTTCAAGCTGGGCGTTCTGCTACGTCAACGCCTAGACACATCATGCAGCCGTTCGCCTTGCAGGGTCGGTGTCCGACTGCCTGAATAGCGCCCCACGGACGTTTTGCAATTGCCAAATACCAATAGAACGTCGATGCATCACTTCGGGTTCATTTGCGCGCGGCGGTGCATGCGGGTCAATCGGTTGAGCAGGCCCGGATGATGATGCTGCGTTTGGATATGACCCGCCGTCGTGGACGTTAAAGACACCACACTCCATGCCGCGCATGCGATCGGTTCCGGAATCCAGGGACGGCGGCAGCAGCAACCCCACGAGCCAAGATGTCGCCCTCCAAATAGCTGGCTGCCAATGTCGCGGGCTGCGCACCAACTTCTCCAGAAGGCGCACGCTCGAGGTGATCCAACTGCGCCGGAGAAAACACTGAGCGGATTCCCCTGAAGCACTGGGCAATGCACTGGCGCAATATCCCCCGCAGCGTCAGCGCGCAATAGCCACCGCGAGACTGCGTCGGCCACGCGGCCGGGACAGGCAAGCCCTACCCGCGACAACTTATTGCCCGGGCACGCGCCCCAAACTGGCAGGCCAGTGATTCATGGAGCACTATTGGTGGAAGTTGTACTGTTCCTCGCGAGCTCGAAGATCCGGCGGGGGCGCTGCTCGGCTGCCTCCGCGAAGCAGAGCTGCCCCTGCTGGTCGCACTCACGTGATGCTGCGCAATCAGCAACAATACCAGTGACCAGCGCGTTCTGCGAATAAGCCCCAGGCCAGCTTGGCGAGCACCCGCGCAACGGCTCACGCGTGCGTCGCCCGTTTCACGGCCGCCGAAAAGGCCGAGCGCCTTCGGGGCAAAGCAAATCGCCCTCGCAACGGCCCCTTTGGTGAGAAGGCGGCTACTGGGCAACGTCGGCAGATTGGACAATTCCCCGAGCATTGCAATGCCGCAGCGCCGCTAAACGCACTGCCCGTGTCCGAGCTATCGTTCCAAGATTTCAGCGTCAATGGCAGGCGCGGTCTCCGCTTCGGACACGCCGCCGCCATCGTCTTCGCCGTCGTCGCCCGAATCACGCCGCGCGCTTCCGAGCCAAGGCAACACTGCCCAATCCGCGAAGGGCGCGCGGTGGAGCTGCTCGACCCCGCCGCGCAGGCACTCGGCGCAGCGCTTGACTGACACGGCGCCCTCGGCAAAATGAGCCATCAGGAACCAGGTGGAAACTGATTGAAATTGAAGGGGGGGCAATCTTCTTCGGGCAAGCCGACGCATTCAACGGCGTCCTCTTCGGCTTTCTCTGGGACGATAAGAACGGATCCGTCCCCCTTCCTGCTTCTCTCGGGAAACTGCGCCCCATTGTCGCTCCCGCATGAACTGCGCGTCATGCGCCTGCCGCTCTTACCCGTGGGAATTAGCTTGCGCCCCTTGCCATTGCCAGCAGTGCGCCCACGACCTTTGCCACTGCCCCTACCTCCAAAAAGCAAGTCTTCAAATTCGCAACCGCTTAGCCCGGCAAGGAGCGCCTCAATTCCTTGACCGCGTAATCCGCGGTTGCGTCTACCACCCTTTCCACGGCCCTTACCCTTACGAAAGAAGACACGACGCACTGCTCGCCTGAATATCCCAACTGGCATCTCCATGCGTCGCCTCCCCCATCTCTCAGCCGAATGATAGCCTAGGCATAGATACTTCGCCGCAGCGTCATCGCCAGCGGGTGGATCTGAGCAATCAAAGCGCTCGACACCAGTTGAAGAGACCGCGTCGGCATCCGCGCCAGGGCCGAGGACTTCTTCACGTTGGCTGGGGGGGGCCCAGAGGGCGGTCGCGTCAGGCGGCGGGCAACTGGCAGCCGATGGCCAACCAGCGCCAGGGCCAGAAGCCAGTGCATCATTGGCTTCTTGGCCCAAAAGCGTTGTGGATTGAATGGGCTCTCCATCGTTTCAGATGCTGTTCGGCGCGGCTGCTGGTGCGTCGCACACTGCGGCATGGCATGTGCCAGCGCTGCGACCGCTAAAGGTGCTTCCGATGTTTCCTCGGGAGCGCTCAGCCTAGCGTCCATGGCTGCGCCGACGCTCCAGGATTCGATCGCACTGCTGCTGGGTGCGGGGCATCTGGTGGTTGAGCGGTTGCAACAGCTGTGCTGCTCGGGAGGTACCATGCATCATGGCGTGAAATAGAATCAGCGTCAGGATTTGGAAATGGGGCATGTTGAAGCCCGCCGAATCCGCTCCCAGTCTGGAAACTTCAAACCGGACCAGTACTGAATGGATGCGTTCGCCCCTATCGACCCTGAAGTCGATGAGAGCTGTCCCCGAGGTGACCTGTCGTTCGACCTCAAGGTTCCCGAATTTGGTGCTCAGAAGGTACAAGATGCATGTGACTCCGTCGGTGCGTCTGCCCTGTAAGGTTACACCGTAGTTGATGATGGTGGACAGCACCCTCATAGCCAGTGTCCTAGCTAAGCTCGCTAGGTCGCGCTGTACTGCAACGGCCTGTCGGGGTGGAGTTACGCTTCCGCTCGCGACGTGGAACCATGCGTGTACTTCACGAACAAAGTCGCGGAAAAGGTGCGTTGTCTGCGAAGCCCCTGAAGGGGTCACGAGTGCGTATTTCATCCAGTCCTCCTCGTCGCACGTATCCCACGGCGAAACCGAAACAAGCCCGCATGGTTCAAATATTGCAACCTTGACATAACGCATGGTCATATTGTAATTGGTGTTGACCGTTTTTGATTTTATCAGTGGTGTTTATCGCACCGGTGGGATTGCGACTGGGTGCCTGGTTTGACGTGGCCGTCAGTTTGCAGATGGTTGTAGGTGTTTGGTCTGTGCGCGGCGCATTGCCACGCGGTGTAGATATGGAAGTGTAGGAATGGAGCGTAGGTGACCAGATTGTTGAAGAGCATTGGGAGCGTAGCGGCTGATAGCCGGCGCAGTCGGGTACTTCACTGTGCCGTGGTGAATTGCTATGTTCATCACACCTGATGTAAGAGCCAGACACATATAGATAAGGCCAGCACCACTACCAAATGAAATGCAAGGGTCAAAGTCTTGCCCATGAGGAAAAATGGGACCCCTATTACTGGGATAGCGTCGGATACGTATCGAGGTATCCCATAGCTTCTTCTTTGATGGCAAGCACGATGAGAGGTAACAGACAAGATATGGAAAAGAGAGATGAACCATCGGTGGATGTGGCCTTTCATCCGACGATCAGGTTCGGTAGTGTTTCGCTGACGCGAGCCGAACATGAAGGGCAGCACTGCCTTGAGCCAAGGCAGCGGCGGTAAGATATAGCGTTCGCTAGACAATCCCCCCTTTAACTCCGTTCAAAGTGCGAAGATGTCCCAGGCGAAACTTGCCGGACCAGCTCGCACGCGGCATCTCGCAGAGTTGGGGGGATGGTTCAGGCGAGAATGTCTGCAAAAAAAATTGCCAAATCACCTCGCGCGCGGCATGTTTGAGCCCAGAATTGCAAAAATGTCCCAGGCGCAACGGACAAGGCCACCTTAGGTCACGGGCATATCTGAGCCCTGAACTGCGAGGATGTATCCGGCGAAACAGACCGGACCACCTCGCGCGCGGCATCTTGGATCCCAGATTTGCGATGTCTCAGGCGAAATGGGCCAAGCCACCTGTGCCCCCGGCAAATCGGAGCCCGGAGTTGCGAGGATCTCTCAACGCAATGTAACGCAACGCAATGGGAAGTGATGCAACAAAAATGCAATCCCATGCGTTACAATGCAATGCCATGCCATGCGATGCAATTGCACTCCATTCAAGCGCATATGCAAAATGCAAGCGCAGCTGGGCATGAGACAGAGGACAGAGAGTTCCACTACGGGGGATGCGGGCTAAAGAGAGGGAGCAAAGGAACACGATGAGGAGGAGGAAAAGGAGGAAGAGGAGGAGGGAGAGGTGTAGTCGTGCTCCAGAGATCCCCATAAAGCTTGGCATGAACTACAGTGCAACACCAGTAGCAGGAGGCGGGGTTGGCAACAGGATCGAGCACATCGGAAGCGCGCTTCGCAGAACAGAAGCTCACTTAGCATGAACACGACTAAGTGCCCTCGCAGGACTCCTCCTGGAGCGCTCCTAAGGTCTCGGGGAGCGTCTCGGGCCGTCATGCGCCTACCTTTGGCGTTTTCGGGCGCTCTTGGGCCAATCAGCGCGCGGGTCGGGGGCCTGACCACGATGGAAACCATCGCCTCCGCAAGTTCACCAACAAAAATCAAGAACGGGTGAAATTCCGCATTTGCGGGGCAGTGTTTCCCATTTGCGCTCATGACCCAGTCGGCACTGCGCGCAGCTCAAGCAATTACGCGCGCCCAGCACTTCAAAACTTACACTAGCAAAGCACCCTGAAAGCAGCAGAGGTGACACGAGAGACCTGTGGAACCTGCAGGACATGTGGGACCATCGAGGCCCTTCTAGACCACTTGAAGCTGTGAAACCTGTGGGACCTGGGGAACATGCTGGACCTGCGGGACATGTGGGACCTGCGGGACATGCGGGACTTACGAGACCCGCGAGCCCTCCGGGGCCTGTGGGACCTCTGGGACTTGTCGGACCTCTGGGACCAACGATCCCTCTTGGAGCTGTGGGACCTGTGGGACCTCGACTTGTGGGACCTGCGGGACAAAAGAGACCTGCGAAGCCTGTGGGATTTGTGGGGTCTGTGGGAAATGCGAGACCTGTGGGGCCTATGGGACATGAGAAACCTGTGAGACCTGTGGGGCCTGTGGGACCTGTGGGACCTGCAAGACTTGCGAGACCCGTAGGACCGGTGGGACCCGTCGGACCTGTGGGACCCGTGGGACCTGTGTGGCCCGTGAGACCTGTGAGACCTGTGAGACCTGTGGGACCTGTGGGACCTGTGGGACCTGTGGGACCCGCTGGGCCTGTGGGACCTGCGGGACCTGGGGGACGTGTACGACATGTGTGTTATGTCTATGGAATCAGTGGGGCCTGTGGGAAGTGTGGGGCCTGCGGGACTTCTTGGAACTGTGGGATCTGTGGGGCATGTGAGCCCTGTGAGACCTGAGGGGCCTGCAGGATCAACGAGACCTGCGAGACCCGCGGGGCCTGTGGGACCTGTGGGCGGTGTGGGAGCGGTGGGACATGTGGAACCTGTGGGACCTTTAGGATTCATGGGACATGAGAGAATTATAGCATTTGTTGGACCAGTGGGACGTGTGGGGCCTGCGAGACCTGCCAGACTTGCGAAGCCTGCGGCGCCCACAAAATTTGTTGGACGTGAGGGGCCTGTGGGATGTGGGGTATGTGGGACATGCGGGAGTTGTGAGACTTGCGACAACTGTGGGGCTTTGGGGACCTGTGGGACCCGTGGGTCCCGTGGGACCTGAGGGAACTGTGGGGCCAGTGGAACCTGCGGGGCCTGAGAGACCTGCGAGACCTGTGGGACCTGTGGCACCTGTGGGACCTGCGGGGACTGTTCGACCTGCGCGACCTGCGAAATCTGCGAGACCTGTGGGCCTTGTGGGACCCGTGGGACCTGTGGGACCTGTGAGATCTTTGAATCCTGTGGGACCTGCGACCGCCGAGGACCAAAGTAAGGCCCTGAATTGTGGGACCGCCGGGCAAACAAATAAGGACCTTACTTGGGACCCGGGGGACTGCTTATCAAATGTCGTGGATCGACAGATGTCTCGTGCTTTGGGACCATCGAGGCCCCCAGAGGGGGATTTATATATATATATATATATTAAAGAACCGGAAGGTTTCTTACGTCCACCATGTTTTCTTGGAGCGGGGGGACCCAAAATTCAAACGTCCCAACGTGGCCGTCGGAGGCCCTCAACTAGCCACCCCGCTTGGAAACGCGACGCAACTGTTCTGCCGAGTCCTGAAGGCGACTCTGATGCCGTCGCCGCCGTTCCTGCAGTGCATCCGCCAATCCGCTGGCAAATCCAAGAAACCAACATGGCGCCAGACGGCGCCAGCAGACCCCACGGGGAGCTCACGACGGACCACGATGGCCCCGCAGTGTCCCACAGAGCCCCAAAAACGGCCCAAGAGTGCCCCACGAGGCCCTCAAGACAACCCAACACGACCCCGTGACAAGCCCAATGCGGCCTGAGAGTAACCCGTGAGAAATCCAAGAGAGGCAAGAACAACGGACGCAGGATGAGGCAGAAAAATAAGGTGACCCGCAACGTGGGGACGGAGGAGGGGGGGGAACGACAACGACAACGAAGGAATGAGCCCCGAAACGGCGCGGGTAAGCGTGCGACATGTTGCGGCCATTGCGCAGGTATGGGCGACGATCTGTTGCGCGGTACGGTTTTGTTGGCGGTGCTCTAAAACTCGCCGCGTCGAAGCAAGCGCAATCGCAATGCGCGGGACTTGCCACGAACGAATCGGCATATCGCAAGCGCCCAATTCTCTACACGCAACCGCAGCGACTATAATTTGACAACGAAGTCGCGTCCTCCACGAGCCGACAGGGCCCTCCATTTTGAGACCCGCGCAATGACAAAAACCCAGAAACAAAAAAAAACTAGAAGAGGAAGGGGTAGGGCCAAGGGGAGAGGCCGGGCGAGAGGCGAACCATAAATGATCACCACCAAAAACAACCTGATCAGCGTAAGCGCTGAACAAAACACAAGGAACACAACGGTCAACTTGTTTGGCGCGCCGCCAAAGAGAGAAGGGGGCGGGGGGCCCGCGAGCCCAGAAGGAACAAACTTGGCGGCATGCTAGACGCTACAGGAGGCCTCGCCACGCGGAGGCGCTCTGCCCGCATGAACGAGCGCATCGTCGCACAAAATCGGCGTAATCACGCCGCGCGAAGCATCGCTGCGCGGGGGCAATCCGCCCATGCAAGACACGTGCAGCTAACAAGCGAAACGGGCGTTACGCGCCGCCTCAAACATAGCGCTGCAATGGTGCAGCGATCACGTTTTTAGTACTGCGACCTCCCCTGATCAGCGCGCGCGGGTTGTGGCAAACGGGCGTCGCCGCGCGCGCGATCGCCACTCTGCCTCGCGAAAGCACATTGCAGGAAATCTCCGCGGGAAAAGCGCTGCAAGTGGCTAGGCTGCAGCCATTCGAGAAAATTCTGCGTCAATCCAGAAACACTCGCCAACGACAGCCGCAACGCAGAAACAACAGACAAAAAACATGATTTCAAAAACGTCCAGAACTTCCGATTGCGGTGGTTTCTTGCACGGTCGGGGCCTCCTGTGCCGCCCGGAATCTCTCGCCGAGCTGTCTGGAGCCGTTCGGAGGGCGGCGGCCCGCCATAGCGGGTAGAGGTCACTGGGCCAGAGCCCCCGCCCTCGTCCTCTGCGATATATGTATACATACTATATACACATACATATATGTATATGTGTTTACAGACATACATCAATTCGTGCATGCATACATACAGATATACATACATGCATACATACATGTATACCTACCTACCTACCTACCTACCTACGTACGTACCTACGTACGTACGTACGCACGTACGTACGTACGTACGTACGTACGTACGTACGTACATACATACATACATACATACATACATACATTCATACATACATACATACATGCATATATGCATACATATATACATACATGCAGATCTGCATACATACATACAATGCATTATAGTTCATACATTACATGCATGCATGCATACATACATGCATGCATGCATACATTCATGTAAACATACATACACGTATACATACATACATACACATATACATACACCTATACGTATACATGTGCATGTGCATGTACATACACCTGTACATGTACATGTACATATGCATAGACATGTGCGTATGCATGTACATATGCATACACCTATAGATAAACACATACATTTGCATATACACATACTCATACATATACACACACGCAGTCCACCTCTCTCTCTCTCTTTGTTACACTGGTCTGTTTACGCGTTCGACCCTCTCAGCTCGATCTGCCCTCGGTTTTCTTATGTACGAGCTGCGAGCCGGAGGGACCAGCCTCGCTCGCTCCCTCGCTCGAGCGAGCGAGCGAGAGATATCTGGGCTCACAAAACAATCGCCCCCCTCTCTGGTTTGGACACCCGAAATCGGTAAGAAAAACCTGGGCAGGATGCCCAACAGCAAACGTTGTCCAAAAACGACTGCGACCGGTGCTGGGCAGGCGGCCTTCGGTCTCAAATGGACAACGCTCGCGGCGACACCGAGGGAGACAACGGTCGTCCCCATTCTTTCCGTTCCGCGAGTTCGTGTTGTGTTGTCGACCCCAGCGTTGCCATGCAGCTCCACATGGGGGTGGCGGAGATGGGGGGGGGCCACCGGCCGCCACTTCTGCAAGCCAAACGGCGCCTTCGAGTCCCAAATTACAGTTCAATGTGTGATAATCTCTCTCAATTTGTTCCAAGGTTTTTCCATTCCTCTCATCTCTTCCCAAGTTCTCGCACCAGACCTGGCGGCGCGCTCAACTCTCGCCCCCCCCGTTGGCGCCACCCCTGTGAGGAGCTGAGGGACGTTTGTTCCTGACACCGCGGGGATCGTTCAACCTTGAACGATCGGTCGTCTCCTACATTCAGGGGGACGTAAGATCTGGGTACAGGGGACTCGGAAATCCCCGACGAGGTCGTCAAAAAAATGACGAGGCCGAGCCTGCATTTTGACGAGGCCTCCCGCAGCAGACATCCCACGAAACTCCTCCTCGCCAAAATCCGAGGCGCGGTCGTCAAAAAACGATGGCGAACCCGAGTCCTGGCAAACCCGGGTCTTACGCTCCCCCGATACATGCCAGGTTATTCAATCGCTTCGCTCATTCCGCCGGCCCATGTTGCATGATCGCTACTGCTTCGCCGTGGGCCCGGGGCCATTGTGGCGCCGCCGAGGAGGAAGAAGATGAGGATGGGGAAGGGGAGGGGAGGAGGAGGAGAGGATGAGAAGGAGATGAGGAGGATGAAGATAAGTAGGAGGAGGAGGAGGAAGAGGAAGGGGCGGAGGAGGAAGCCTCTCGTTGGCATCTTGTGTTGCTCTTGGGGCCAAACAGGGTCGTCGTCAAGATGCTTCTCTGGGAGGCCTCTTGGGGTCTTTTCAGAAGCCGTTCGAGGGCGCCTGGGAGGCATTTTTGAAGTCTTCTGGGGGGCCTCCTGGGGGCCTCCTGGGACCTCTTGGGGGCCTCTTGGCGGCATCTTGGGGCCTCTTTGGGGCCTCTCGGGGCCTCCTGGGGCCCTCTTGGGGCGGAAGGCTCGAGGTTTTGGTTCGTGGTCCCCCTCTTGGGCCCCTCTTGGGGCCGTCTTGGGGCCGTCTTGGGCCGTCTTGGGCGCCTCTTGGGTCGTCTCGGGGCCCTCTTGGGCCCTCTTGGGGCCCTCGTGGAAGCCTCTTGGCCCGTCTTGGGGTGCTCTTGGGGGCCTCCTGGGCCGTCTTGGAGCATCGGATGGCCGAAAAGGGGACAAGGCCCAAATTCTTTCAAAACCATCGTAAAATGTCTGATTTGGGCCTCTCAGGGCCCTCTTGTGAGGCCTCTTGGAGGCCACTTGGAGGCCTCTTGGGCCGTCTTGAGGTCATCATCGGCGTCTTGGAGCGCTCTTTAGGCGTCTCGGGGGCCCTTTGGGCAGTCTTGGGGGCCTCTTGGGGCACTCTTGGCGCGCTCTGGGGGGCCTGAGAAGCCACACCCAGGAGGAAAACCATCTCTGAGTAGCAGTGGTCGGGCGGCGGTCGGGGTACTTTTCGCCGGGGGACCCCCAGGGGCCGCCCCGCGCGCGCGAACTAGAAGTATTGTTTAGCAGTTACCGGAGATCTTAGCACGCCTTTGGCCCGTTGGGCCGGCGAATTCCACGCACCGGTTCGGGGTCGCCGGCAGCGTTTCACGTGGAACGCCGGCGGCGGGGTCGCCAACGGTCGACTCGACGCGAACCTACCGCACCTGTTTCCATCGCACTGATTCGGTGGGGCCTGTCCCCCTACAGGGGGATTTTGGACGAACAACGAAAAATACCCCCCCAAAAAAATACTCCTAAAATGTTCAAAAATAGTAAAACAAAAAAAAAGCCCCCGGGCTATTTTTGGACTATCTTTGACAATTCCCCCTTGTAGAGCTGGAATGACCGTGGGGGGGGTTCTAAATAGATAGGGGGGTTACAAGTGGATGCCAAGGTGGGTTATATCTGGCCCAACCTGGCTTATAAGTGGGTTACAAGTGCCCTAAGTAGCTTAGGAGGGGTCGATAACTCGGCTAAGTGGGCGGAGCCCACCTCGCCCAGATCGCTACCCCCCCTAAGCTACTCAGGGCACTTGTAACCCACTTATAAGCCAGGTTGGGCCAGATATAACCCACCTTGGCATCCACTTGTAACCCCCCTACGGCAGGTTCGTGTCGTGTCGACCCTGGTGTTGGTTCCTGACACCGCGGGGATCGTTCAACCTTGAACGATCGGCCGTTTCCGATACGTCCAAATCGTTCCACATCGAACGATTCTTGGTCGCCCGCGGCGTTCAAAGTTGAACGCCGCTGGCGGGGTCGCCGCTGGTCGACACGACACGAACCTACCGTATCCACTTGGGAACCCCCACGGTCATCCCAGAGGGGCACGCCCGACTTAAAGCCGCGACGACGACGCGCGTCGGCCGGCCTTCGGCGGCCTCTGCACGGAGGCGGGGCCGCTGCCGGGGCGGCTGCCGCCGGCCTCGCGAGGCGGATGCCGGCTGAAGCTCCACCGCTCTCCCGCTCCTCCTCCTCCTCCTCCTCCTCCTCCTCCTCCTCCTCCTCCTCCTCCTCGGCCTCCGGCCTCCGCCTCCTCCTCCTCCTCCTCCTCCTCGGCCTCCTCCTCCTCCTCCTCCTCCTCCTCCTTTTCCTCCTCGCCCTCCTCCCCCTAATCATCGTCATCGCCATCAGATCTATCATCATCAGACTCACAGCACAGCTGCTCCTCACATGAACGCGCTGCTACGTTCGCTGCTTTTTCACCCGATCGCCAGGGAGTGATGGAAGCCAGCAGGCTGAGCTGAAGCTGGTCCCTGACCACGGGCTAGCAAACGCCAGAAGGCCTCCGGAGGGCACCAGGACCGGCGGGGTAAACCCGCCGATTGCTATTGCAAATCCGCCGATCCGGCGTGTGAGTTTGAAAGAGCGTGGGCTTGAGCTCCGCTCTGTGTGGGGGGGGGGGGTGCGATGTGCTCCGCTTTCCGCTCCGTCGCAGCTCCGCTCTGTGGGGGGGGGGGGGTGCGATGTGCTCCGCTTTCCACTCCGTCGCAGCTCCGCTCTGTCTGGGGGGGGGGGGCGGGCGGCGATGTGCTCCGCTTTCCACTCCGTCGCAGCTCCGCTCTGTGGGGGGGGGGGGGGCGGCGATATGCTCCGCTTTCCGCTCCGCGGTCCCGAACCACTCCACACCCGGAATTCCCCGGTTCTGGAAAGCATTCGGTCCTGGACGCTCACCGCGGTCCCGGACCCCCCCAGTCACGGACCGGTTCCGGACCCCCTCGCGGTCCCAGACCTCTCCCCGGTTCCAGACCCTCTCGCGGTCTGGAACCAAGGCAGAAAATAGAAAGAGATTGCAAAGCAGGAAAAGGAAGAGGAGAAAGTAATACGGACGAAGGAGGTGGGGGGGAGGGACGAAAGGAGAGGAAAGAAATGACAGGCAGGGGGGAAGGAGAAGGAACGCACAGGACTGCTGCCAACAGCAGCGGGAAGCCCCCCGGATCGGCGGCACTGACCGGAGGCCAACACAATACTCGTCGTCATCAAGCCAAGTCATCACGATCAGCAACAGCAACAGCATCAGCCAGATCACCGTCCCTCTCCTCGAGGATCCAGGGCTTCAATATTGTAGAGCGCTTTTGGTGCCAATTCTGGCTTCTGGAGGTCTCCAAAGACTTTTCCCGCTGCTAGGTGATTACGCGCTTGAGACAATATAACCCAAATCATATATAGCTGCTAGAGTAAGCAGCAAACATTGGGCGCTTGCACTCTCAGTGTGCAAGACTTGTGGCACAATCAGCTTGGTGCAACCGATGCACTGCAAAATGGGGCAGAAGATTGGGCACACGTCACGGAGTGAAATGTATGGGAGAAATTGATCCTTGTCTTAAGTAGGGCGTGTCCCCCTACAGGGGGATTTGCAACGAAAAATTAAAAATATTCAAAAATACTCCAAAATGGTCAAAACAAATCCTTTAAAAATAGTCCCCATACCATTTGTTGACTAGTTTTGAATTTTCCCCCTGTAGAGGGACAGGCCCGACTTACTCCTCGTCACACAGACCCATGACTCGGGCGGGCGGGGGATCGCCAGCAGAGCGGTGCACCCATGATGAAGGGGCAAACAAACCTACCTCGCTTTTGACCACCCTCGCTTCCAAGAGATACCAAACGATGCCAAACTACGGCCTGTACTGGTCAGGCCGCTTGACGAGGAGGCGCGTGGTATGGCTTGGTTTTGCCTGGAAGCGAAAGCGGGGTAGGCAATTCACGCTCTGATGAAAAGTAAACAAACACAAAATAACAAAAAACATTATGTATATATATATACATATATATATTTTTAATATATAAAAAAAATATATATATATATATATATATATATATATATATAAAAAAAAACAAAAAAAAAAAAAAAAAAAAAAAAAAAAAAAAAAACAAAAAAAAAAAAAAAAAAAAAAAAAAAAAAAAAAAAAAAAAAAAAAAAAAAAAAAAAAAAAAAAAAAAAAAAAAAAAAACGTGCTCGTGTCCAGAGCCTCGCACCTCGCCCTGGCCCCCCCCCCTGCTCTCCGGAAACGACACCGCCGGGCCAGCTCAGACCTCGGGCCGGCTCCAGCTCTCTCCTTCCGCTCTCCGACGCAGCGCAGGCTCCTCGTCCCCCTGCGCCGCCAGATACGCCGCTGCCAGTTCGCCGATCGGCATCGAGGCCCTCGGGACCCACGCGCGGCCGCTTCATCTCTACGCCGCCCCCGCTCCGCAGGCGAACGGACGCTCCGAGGCCCTTTTTTAAAAAACTGCACAGCAGTAAAAGGACTAAGCCATGTCGCGACATTTTCTGGGGGCCGAAATCACGTCAGTAATGAGCCATCGGCCTGTCGACCGGAAGCATCGGGAGAGGAAACAGGGGGAGGGTAAAGGAAACGGATGGATGATGAAAAGGACGAGCAGGACGAGATTCGAGGAGGACGGGGATCCACGCCCGCACTCTGCGCCTGCGAGCAAGACTTCGCAGAGCACGCGCGTGAGCGCCGCGCGCGGGCGGGCCCGCTGAGCGAGGTGAGCCTCGCACAGGCGGCTCGCGCGGACGCTGTTCGACGAAGGGCCCTAGAGGCCGTAGCAGCGGCACGCCCGCTGTGCGCTCCGCCGAGGAAGACGAGGAGAAGGAGGACGCCAACAATGAAAACGACAGCGAAGACGACGACGACGAGGACGACGGCAGGGACGACGACAAAGACAACGGCAAGGACAGCGACAACGACGACGAAGACGACGACGAGGACGACGATAACGACGAAGACGACGACGACGACAAAGACGACGACGACAACGACGAGGACAACGATGCCAACGAGGACGACAACAACGACGACAACGACGAGGACGACGACCAAGACGACGACGACGAAGACGACGATAACGACGACGACGACGACAACGACAGCAACAACGACGACAACGACGACGTGAAGGAGGACGATGACGACCACCACGACGACGGCGACGACGATGACGACGACGGCGAAGACAACGACGACGACGACGAAAACAACAAGAACGACGAGGACAAGGACGAGGCTGGCAACGGTGAAAACGACAACGAACACGACAACGAGGAGGACGGCGACAACGACGACGAAGACGACGACGACGACTACGACGACAACGAGACAACGAAGACGACGACGACGAGGACGACGACGAGGACAAGAGCGATGAAACCGACACCGAAGACGAAGACAAGATGAACAACAACGACGACGACAACGACAACGACGGCGAAAACACGACGAGAAGGAGGACGATGACGACGACGACGAGGCCGACGACGACAACGACGACAACGACGACGCCGACGAGGACGACAAAGACGATGACAAAGACGGCGACTACGAGGAAGTAGAAGACGAAGAAGACGAGGATTACGACAAAGACAACGACGAGAACGACGAAGACGACGACGACGAAGACGACGACGACGAAGACGACGACAGGGACGACGATAAAGACGACGACAAAGACGACAACAAAGACGACGGCGACGCCGAAGACGACGACGAGGAGGCCGACGACGACGAGGACGACGACGACAACGAGGACAACGAGGACGACGACGACGACACGGGACAACGACAAAGACGACGACGGAGAGGAGGAGGCCGACGACGACGAGCACGACGACGACGAGGACGGCGATAAAAACGACGACGACGACACAACGACAACGACCAGGACAACATCGGTGACGACAACGACGACGACGAGAGGGAGGACCGACGACGACCACAATGACGACAGCAACGGCGACGACGACGAGGACGACGACATGACGACGACGAAAAAGACAACGAACACGTCGACGACAACGACGGCGACGACGACGACAACGGAAACAAATACAAAGACGACGAGGACGAGGACGACAACGAGGACGACGAGGACGAGGACGACGACGACGAAGGCGACGACCACGAAGACGACGGCGCTGGCGAAGACGACGACAACGACGACAACGAGGACGAAAACAAGGACGACGACGACGAGGACGACGACAACGAAGACGACGACTTCGACAACGACAGCGACGACGACAACGACGACGACGACGACGACGAGGACGACGAGGACGATTACGACGACGACGGCGACAACGACGATGACGATGATGGCAACGACAACGGCGTCGACGACGGCAGCGACGACGACAACGAGGACGACAACACGGACGACAACAATGAAAACGACTACAAAGACGACGAGGACGACGACGACACAGACGACGACGACGACAGGGACGACAACGACAACGACGACGAGGATGACGACGACAAGGAAGACGACAACGGCGACTACGAAGACGACGACGACAACGAGAACGAGGACGACGACGAGGACGATGACAACGACGACGAAAACAAAGACAACGACGACAACGGTGGCGAGGACAACGACGACAAAGACGACGACGACGACTACTACAAAGACGACGACGCTGGCGACGAAGCCGACGACGACGAAGACGACGACGACGAGGACGAGGACTACAGTGACGACGGCGAAGAGGACGAAGACAAAGACGACGACGACGAAGACGACGACCACGATGGCAATGCCGACGGCAACGACGACGACGACAAGGATGACGACGACAACGATCACGACGACGACGGCGACAGCGACGACAGCGACGATGAGGATGACGACGACGACGACAACGAAGACGACGGCGAAAAGAATGAAGACGAGGACGCCAACGATGAACACGACGAAGTCGACGACGACGATGACGACAAGGAGGACGACGACAGCAAAGACGACGACAGGGACGACGACTACGACGACAACGACGACAACGACAAAGACGACGGCCATGACGACGATGGCGACGACAACGACGAGGGCGACGACGACGACGACCACGAGGACGACCGCTACGGCCACGACAACGACGACAACGACGAGGACGACGGCGACGAGGACGACATCGAAGACGGCGACAGCAATAACGACGACGAGGACGCCAACGATAAACGACGACGAAGAACACGACGGCGACAAGGACGACGACGACAACCACGACGAGGACGACGAGGACGACGACAAAAACAAGGACAGCGACGAGGACGACGACGACGACCACGACCAAGGTGGCGACGACGACGGCGACGAGGACGACGACGATAATGAGAACAACGACGACGGCGACCACGACGACGGCGACGATAACGGGAACGACGACGACGACGACCACGACGACGACAACGAAGACGACGACGACGGCGAACACCTGACGAGAAGAAGGAGGACGACGATGACGAGGCCGACGACGACAACGACAACGCAGACGAGGATGACAAAGACGACGACGAGGACGACGAGGAGGACGACGACGACAACGAAGACGACGATAACGACGGCGACGACGACGACGACAACGACAACGACAACAACGACGCAGACGTGAAGGAGGACGATGACGACCACCACGACGACGGCGACGACGATGACGACGACGACGACGAAGGCAACGAAGACGACGACAAAAACAACAAGAACGACGAGGACAAGGACGAGGCTGGCAATAATAAACACGACAACGAACACGACAACGAGGAGGACGGTGGCAACGACGACGACGACGAAGACGACGACGACGACTACGACGACAACGAAGACGACGACGAGGACGACGACGAGAACAAGAACGATGAAAACGGCACCGAAGACGGCGACGAGAGGAACAACAACGACGACGACGACGACAACGACGGCAACAACCCGACAAGAAGAACAGGACGACGATGACGAGGCCGACGACGACAACGACAACACGCAGACGAGGATGACAAAGACGACGACGAGGACAACGAGGAGGAGGACGACGACGACGAGAACGACAGGGACGACTACGACGACGACAACGACGACGACGACGACATCGACAGGGTTGACGACAAAGGCGACGACGGGAACGACGACAACGACGACGACGACGACAGCGACGAAGACGACGACGACGACGTGGACGAGAGGGGGGACGACGACGACGACCACAAAGACGACAGCGACGGCGGCGAGATCGACCACGACAAGAAGGAGGAGGACGACGACGACGACGACGACCACAACGACGGCGACGGCCACGACGCCGAAGACGACGAGGAGAAGGAGGACGCCGACGGTGACGAGGACGACGACGACAACGACGACGACGACGACGGCGACGACGACCACGACGACGACGACGAAGATGACTACAACGAGGATGACGACAGCGACGACGAGGACGACGAGGTCGACGACGACGACGACGAGGACGACGATAAAGACAACGAACACGGCGACGACGACGAGAAAGACGACGAAGATGACGACGACGAAAATGACGACGACGATGACGATTACGACGACGACGAGGATGAAGACGACAAAGACTTCGACGACAACGAGGACGACGACGAGGACGACCACGACGACGACGGCGACGACAAAGCCGATGACGGCGACACTAACAACGACGACGACGGCGACGACGACGATGACAACGGCGACGGCGACGACGATGACAACGAAACCGACGACGACGAGGGAGAGGACGATAGCGATGAAAACGACAACGAAGACGAACAGGACGACGGCGACCACGAAGTCGGCAAGGTTGACGACAAACACGACAACGAGGACGACGACGACGACGACGACAGCGACAAGGACGACGACGACGACGACAAAGACAGCGACGTCGACGAGGACCAGGAGGACGACGACGACGACGAGGACGACGACGACAAAGACGACGACGACAACGACCACGACGACAACGACCACGACAACGAGAAAACGACGTTGACGCGATTGTGGACGACGGCGACAATGACCACGACGACGGCGACGACGACGACGACGACGACAACGAGAAAGACGACGAAAACGACGACAACGAAGGCGACGACGACGAGGACGACGAGGACGAGGACGACGTCAACAAAGGCAGGTACAACGACGACGGGGACGAGGACGACGAGGACGAAGACAACGCCGAGGACGGCGACGACGAAGACGACGACGACGACGACGATGACGAGGACAACGACCACGACGACGACGACGAAGGCGAGGACGACGACGAAGACGACGACGACGAGGACCACGACGAGGACAACGGGGACGATAACAAAAACGACGACCGCGACGACCACCACGACGACAATGGCGACCACAACAACAATGAAGACGACGAGGACGACGAGGACGACGACAAAGACGACGACGACGACGACGACGACGACGGCGACGACCACTACCACGACCACGCCGACCACGACGACGATGGCGACCACAACGACGACGACGACGACAACAACGACGACGACAATAACGACGAGGACGTGCGCGGGGCCCCGCCTGTAGGCCGGCGGGGGCGCCCAGCAGCTCCACTGGCGTCGCCCCGCCCACGCGTCGCTTCCCCCCTTTTTCATCGACCCTCGTCGTCGTCGATCGTCGGGCGACGGTCGTCGGTTGACGTCATCGTGATTTGTCCTTGTACGAGGTTCGAGTTTCAAGGATCCTCCATCGTTCATCGCTCCTCCTCCTCCTCCTCCTCCTCCTCCTCCTCCTCCTCCTCCTCCTCCTGCTCCTCCTGCTCCTCCTCCGGATCTGCGGGTCGTGCCGCTCCACGCCTTGCAGCACTACGTCCAGGGGGCCACCGAGCAGGGCCTCCGGCACGCCTGGCTGGAGAGAAGTGGGGCGAACAGCGGGGCCTGCAGCCCGTGCTCGTGGAGCCCGCGCGGGCGCTCCTCAGGCGGCCGCTGCGCGGGCGCTGGACGCAGGCGCACCCGACGCGCGACCGCACCCTCTTGGCGCGGAGGCACGTGACCGCATGTGCGCCTCTTCCGGGCGGGCGCGGTGGAGAATGAACGCCCCCCGCCAGGCTTGCCAGGGCGCGCGGGGGGCCGGCCAGCATCGGGCCTCCGGGGGCCCCGCGCGCGAGGCCCACCGCCGCGAGGCGAAGGAGCACCACATCGTGGCAGCGGGGGCGCCAACGCCTGGCCGGGCACGGAACAGCTCTGGGGCCGCAGGCTGGCCAACGACCCCGCGGTGGAGTTCGGGCTGTGGGATCTGCCATCGATGGACACTTTCCTGGTCCACGGCGCGTTCGACTGCTTCGTCACGGGCGATGTCCACACCGACGGCAGCCTGCTGTACGGCAGAGGCGCGGCTCTGCGGTGAGGAAGCTGGTCGCTCGTGCAGCCGACGCCCGACATGAAACTGCGTTTCGCCTGCTACGGGCCCCAGCCTGGGGCGCAATGGCAGCCGGCGAGTTTCCGAAGCGAATTGGAAGCATGTCGGCGGGTGCTGGAGGTGGTCTGCCCGCCGTTCATGATCTAAACCGACTGCAAGAGCATGCTCGACGGACTCGCGCGCTGCCCAACCTGGGCCGAAAGGCCGAGCACGATGCGTTCTGACACGTGGAGCCGGTGCAGGGCCCTGATCGCCGAGAACGGCGGCATCGGCCCGAGGGGGATTCGGTTTCAGAACATGAAAGCGAACGCGACGCGGGCCCAGCGTCGAGTCATGGGCCTCGCGCAGCTTGCTGGAAATAGGTATCAGTACACCAAGCTAGGAGCCAAGCAGCACGAACAGATCGCCTGGCAGCGAGAAGCGTAGATCCAACGAGACAGACTCGTTTCGGATATGTTGGGAATTTCCCGCTCACGTCGGGGTTTTCGGCCAGGGGCTCGTCGACACCTCTTTGGACGCACGAAATGGTTACGGAAAAACGGGCACAATGCCCAACAACAAATGTTGTCCCAAACCAACAGCGGCCGCTGCTGGGCAGGCGGCCCCCTGTCGCGCATGGACACAGGCCGCGGCGGCGTGGACAGCGAATCCTGTTCAAAATGAACAGGAACTGCTGTTGGGCATTGTACCAATTTTTTTCCGTACCCACTTCGGGCGTCCAGAACCTCCGAAGGCTCGGCACCGCGCAGAGCGGCTCCGAGCCAGCCTCGTCCGCGCGCCCCCCCCCCCCCCACACACACACCCACACACACACACACACACACACACACACACAGCCTACTGAGGGGGGAGTGAGGCGCCCGCGGGACCTCTGCCGCCGGCACCTGGCCTCCCGTCTGCCCTCTCGGGCCGAGCTGGGGGGGGGGCAGAAATAACCGAGAGCTAGCCCGCACACGAGGCCACCGTCTCGCGAGCTTCCCAAAAATAGAACCGCGCAGTTTACACCATGGGAATTGTAAACTATGCGATTTTTAATACATGATTAATGTGTGAATGAATGTATGCATGAACTCGTCGTTGGTTTAATAAATCCCTGCATTTCTAATACATGAGCCGCACTCGGAGCATGGATTAAAAGCAGTACTGTCTTATGCGTCGGCGTGCTAGGTGCGCCAACGACAGGTGGCTCGGTTTTCTGTTTTAGTGCCCTGGGGGCGATCCATGGAAGATCTCTGGGCGTTCGCACTGGTTTGAGGAAGGGCGACAAACGACCACCAACCGCGGTTTCTGATGTAGCCCTGCGTCGCCCAGGAAAAGCCTGGGGGATGCTGCTGTCTCATCGTCGTCGGTCGCGCTCCCTTGCACATGGCACGGCAGACCAGGGTATCAGAATCCTCGCAACAGAATCCTCCTCCTCCTCCTCCTCCTCCTCCTCCTCCTCCTCCTCCTCTCCTCCTCCTCCTCCTCCTCCTCCTTCTCCTCCGCATCCTGCGAACATCCAGAAAGTTCGAACCAAGCACACGCACTCTGATCAGCAGGAGCATCGAGAGCATTCTGCAGCGCCGTTTCACCACCGCGACACTGCTGCGCCCCAGCACTGGCCCAGCCCGCCGCCGCTGATCGCCCGGGTTCAACTCACCACCGCCTCGCGGAGGGCAGCCGCACCCACCGCTCGGTCACCGCCGCAGCTCGTGCCAGCTTTTGAACGTCGCCCGTGCAAGGCGACAGACAGCTCGGCGCCCCAGCGTTGCGTCAGGGCGCTGGCAACTGCGGAGCTGCCCATTCCCTCCCCCAGCGCCTGGGCGAGGTCCCGCGCCAGCATCCGCAGGTGGCGCAAAGCGGCCCTGCCGTGCCGGCCCCCTGACTCGACGGCCACAGGAAGGACGAACCACGGCGCGCGCCCCGCTGGATAGCGGCGCCGTTTGTCGCCTTCCGCCTCGGCGTCGACGGCGGCGTCCATCTGGGCCGCCGCCGCGAGGTGCTCGGCGTCACCCGGCACGGAGTACAGGACGGTGACGTCCGCGAACTGGCGCGGGCATCCCAGCGCCTGCGTGTCGAGGTCCGGCATGGCTTCCTCGCGTTCGATCTGCAGGGGCGCCCCGCACCCGCTGCATGGCCCTGCGGGCGGGTCGAACGTCGTGCCCCGCGCCTCGCAGTGCGCGCAGCGCCACTTCCACCGGTCCAACGCGGGGACGGGAACTTGGCGCGTGGTAGCTGCACTCGCTGTGGATGCGCTCCCACGCGTCTTCCACAGCCCCGCTGCGCGCCACCACGCCGCCACCGCATGCGCACTGGTACTCGCGGCGCGCTGTGGAGCACAGAGATTCCACGCACTGCTGGCCGGCTCGCGGGCCCGTGCGAGTGCCGTTCTGGCAGCGGGCGCCGAGGGGCGCGCCGCCCTGGCCCAGCAAGGCGCGCGCCGTGGCGCAGTAGTCTGCCTCGCCGAATCTCTGGCCCGCGGCCCCCGGAGAGGCCAGCTGCCAGCCGGCCGCGTGTGGTCCGCCGCAGGAGCGCAGGCTCGCTCGTTCTCCTCCTCCTCCTCCTCCTCCTCCTCCTCCTCCTCCTCCTCCTCCTCCTCCTCCTCCTCCTCTTCCTCCTCCTCCTCCTCCTCCTCCTCCCTCCTGCTCCTCCTCCTCCTCCTCCTCCTCCTCCTCCCCTCCTCCTCCTCCTCCTCCACCTCCTCCCTCTCCTTTCCTCCTCCTTCTCTCCTCCTCCTCCCCCTCAAAAGGTGGCACCTCCTCCTCCTCCTCCCTCCTCCTCCTCCTCCTCCTCCTCCTCCTCCTCCTCCTCCTCCTCCTCCTCCTCCTCCTCCTCCTCCTCCTCCTCATCTCTCCCCTCCTCCTCCTCCTCCTCCTCCTCCTCCTCCTCCTTCCTCCTCCTCCTCCTCCTTCCTCCTCTCCTCCTCCTCCTCCTCCTCCTCCTCCTCCTCCTCCTCCTCCTCCTCCTCCTCCTCCTCCCTCGTCTCTCCTCCTCCACCCATTTCCGCCGCCTCCTCCTTCCTCCTTTCTCCTTCCGCCTTGCTCTTTCCTCCTTCCTCCCTCCTCCTTCCTGCTTCCTGCCTCCTGCTTCCTGCTTTCTCCTCCCTCCTTCGCCCGTTCCTCCCACCTCTCCCCCCCGAGCTGCCTTTTCTGGGTCAACGCTCGGCGTCATGTTTCGTTCGCCGGCTCGGGGAAGGGGGGGGGCGCGCATTTTTTAGGTGTCCTCACACCTCCCTGGCGCTCACTGCACAGCTCTGGAGCCGCACGGAAGAGGCGCGAACAACGCCTCTGCAGCACGGCGCGCCACGCTGAATGGCTCGCGTCGCTGTGCCAGGCGCGTGGTAGCCATCACACGCGCCCTGATGGTGGCACTGGGGAAGCACATGATGTACATGAATGTTAAACGAAAATCGAGTGCTGCGTGCGCTGCTACGTGCTGGCAGTCCTGACCTGGCGCCTCAGGCTGGCGAAGCTGATCGAGGACCTCTTGTTGTTTCATCAGCATTGGCCATGAGCCACTCTTTTCTTCCACATGTTCCCGCACTTGGTATCTTGCTGGTGAAGTCCCTCTTCCTGGTCCGCGTGGGCCTCAGGCGCAAGAAGCTGTGCATCCTGCTGCTGAGGAGGCTTGCGGCATGGCGAGAAGGATATACGCAGAGCTCGCCTCCCGCGTGCTTTCTGCAGGGCGCGTCGCGCGCGTCTTCTGCAAGCAAGACGGGCCCCAAGACGGGCCCGGGGGGACCGAGGAGGCCAAGCAAAACCCTTGATTTCCTTCGGTGTGTGTGTGTGTGACTGACGTTCGCCTTCTCACGCTTCGTCAACCTGCAGTGCTCCACCACGGCCAAAGAAGCCCGCAGTACCGCCCCAAGACTGCCCAGGAGGCGCCCAGGAGGACCCAAACGCGCCCCAGGAGGGCCCCAAGACGGCCCAGGCCAGGAGGCACCCGCGAGGGGCCCACGCGCGGGACACCCGAGCGGACGCCCCGAGCCCCCTGCGCCAAGGTGCGCCCCAGAGAGCGCCCCAGAGAGGCCCCCGAGGCTCCCCGAGGGGCCCCCGAGGCTCTGGAGACGCCCCAAGAGGCCCCCAAAGACCCCCCCCAAAGTCCCCCGAGGGGCAGCCAAAGAGACCCTGATGTGGATCCAAAAGGCCTCTGAACCACAACCCGGGCACTGGGGGTGGGATGATGCGCCGATGGCCATCAAGTGGTCATAGACAGCAAGCATGAAACGCTTAAACTAAGCATGGCCTAGTATATCTAGAACTACCTATGATCGGGCGTTGGCAGAACTGGGTTTTGTGGAACCTGGCTTAGCGATGTGTACTGGGGGACGCCCCCCCCGCCCCGTTCCGCTAACCGGAACTGCCGTCACCCGAAAAAACACCAGCTGCGGCAGACCTGGTTGAGTGACTCTGGCCAACTCAAGGGCTCAGGGGCCCTACCACTAACCGGGTCCCCTTACCTGGGGTCCCGGCTGTACCCGATATGGGCAAATAGAACGGCATGAAGCACAACGGTCCGTAAAACCAGGGGGACGTGAGACCTGGGCACAGGGGACTCGGAAATTCCCGACGAGGTCGTCAGAAAAATGACGAGGCCGAGCCTGCATTTTGACGAGGCCTCCCGCTGCAGACATCCCACGCAACTCCTCCTCGCCAAAATCCGAGGCGCGGTCGTCCAAAACCGATGGCGAACCCGAGCCCTGGTAAACCCGGGTCTTACGCTCCCCCGATAAAAGGAAGAAACCCTGTAAGAACGGTTTTTTGAAGGCAGATCTGCCTTCAAAAAGGAGGAAAAACTGGCCTACTCTGTAAGAACGGTTTTTTGAAGGCAGATCTGCCTTCAAAAAATTCGTCTACTCTGTAAGAACGGTTCTTTGGAGGCAGATCTGCCCTCAAAAAATAGATCTGCCTTCAAAAGAACGGTTTTTTGAAGGCAGATCTGCCTTCAAAAAACCGCTCTTACAGAGTAGGCCACCGGGGTCGCCCCGGTCGTCGCGGGAAGCCCCCCCCCAAGGGCCAAGGGCGCAGACCTCGCCGTTGCATCGGCGCCGCCCCCGAGCGCCGCCGGGCGGCGGAGCGCCCGCGGGCCCCCGCGTGGCGCGCGGCCGCCCCTCGCCCGCGCCGGAGTCGGCCACGGCCCCGCCGACGCGCCCGACCAGCCGGGCCCAGAGCGAGCGCTCGAGGGGGAGCTCCACCGGCGCTCGCGAGGAGGAAAGCAGCACGCAAACATCAACCTTCGACGCTCCGCGCGGATTTCCTGGATCCCCGCTGGGCCCCCCCCCTCCCTGGCGCGCGGAGCGCGCCAGGGGCGGCGCCGGAGGCGCCGCTGGGGGGGGGGCCAGCGCAACGCCAAGAAATCCGCGCGGAGCGTCGAAGGTTTGTGTTCACGCGTTGTTTTTTCCTCTACGTTCGCTCACGAGCGCCCTGGCTGGCCGAAGGCATGCCCCTGCAAAGCGTTGAAGCGTGCCTCGACCGGTTCCTGACCCCAGCGCGAGCAGACATGCTCATGTCCAGGGGAACAAAAAGTGGCATAAACATAAAAACTCGGAGGTCCGCGCGGATTCCCCGGATCGGCGCTGGACCCCCCCCCCTGGCGGGCGGAGCGCGCCAGGGGCGGCGCCGGAGGCGCCGCCGGGGGGCCCCAGCGCGGATGCGAGAAATCCGCGCGGATCTCCGAGCTTTTATGTTTATGTCACTTCTTGCTCCCCTAATGTCGCGCCACCTCCTGACCTCGCGCTCGGCAGACTCCGCGGACCAGGGCCCCCTTCGCAGGCCCGCCGCCCGGCAGCACCACGACATCTGCACGGCCTGGCACGCCGAGCGCCACCGCCACCGCGCCGACTGCGCCCGCGCCCACGTCCCTGGGCGCGCGCGCGCGCCGAAGCGCAGGGCCCATCCTCCTCCTCCCCCTCCTCCTCCTCCTCCTTCCTCCTCCTCCTCCTCCTCCTCCCTCCTCCTCCTCCGCCTCCTCCCTCCCCTCCCCCTCCCCCTCTCCTCCTCCTCCTCCTCCTCCTCCTCCTCCTCCTCCTCCTCCTCCTCCTCCTCCTCCTCCTCCTCCTCCTCCTCCTCCAGTCGCCAGGTCGTAGATGTCACACCCGGCTCTCCTGCACGATCTGCAGGAGGCGCGGGCCAGCGCGCAGCTCGTCGCCCCTTCCCTGCCGGCGCCCGGGCCTCGATCTGGCACTTTCGGAGCCACCTCGCCTCGCGCGACAGCGACTCCTGGGCGCCCCTCTGCCAGCAGGGGCGCCGCCGCCGGCTGCGGCCCGCCTGCGACCTTTTGCCGAGGACGCCGTCGTTCTGCCCCCCTGCGATCTCCGGCTATGGCGCAGCGCAGCGGCACAAAGCGGGCCCTGCCGCGACGGGCGATATCCGCGTTGGTGGACGCCTGCGGTAGTGCCAGCCAAGAAGCCCGCTGCTTCCCAGCGAGTTGGAGACTGCCGCCAGAGCCCTCCGCTTCGCCGCCCGCACCCCCTAGCGCCCCGCGGAGGGGTCGCCACCGTCAACCCCGCGTCGTCCACGGACGAAATCAACGCCGCTGGGCCTTCGATATCTGTCATCTGGCACGCGACGCCGAACTCGCCCCCCTGTCCGTCCATGCACGGCCCCACTCTGCCCCGCCGTGCTGCGGCAAGTCCCCCGATACAGTCTTGAACCCCATGGCCTGCTCGGGCATCGTGACCTCGCAGCCCCTGGCATGGCTCCACCGGCGTGCGCTGCACGCAGCTCCCGAATCCACCATGACCATTTCCTCCTCCATGATCGCGTCCTGCGTTGACAGCATGTAAACCCGCCCGGGGCGTGGAAATCATCGGCCCCCACTGGGGGAACCAAAAGGTACCGATACCCCTACTCCCCAGACCACTCCCCGGGTGCGCTCTGGCTAGGATTTCGAGGCGAAGCCGGCGGTGGCGACGAGGGCCTCCCAAGAGGCCCACAGAGGGGAAAACGGGCGGCGAAAGGTGGAGGAATGGGTACCTCTTCCTCCTCTGACCCTCGGCCACCACGCACGCTGGCACGACCGCGACCGCAGCAGCGCCGGAGTCGCCGACGCCAGCGACGTTTCCGGGCCGGCTGCGAGGCAGGCGAGGAGGAGGAGGAGGAGGAGGAGGAGGAAAAGGAGGAAGAGGACGGGGAGGAGGAGGAGGAGGAGGAGGAGAGGAGGAGAGAGGAGGATGAGGAGAGGGGGAGAGGAGGAGAGGAGGATGAGGAGGAGCGGAAGGAGGAGGAGGAGGAGGAGGAGAGAGAGGCACGCGAGGAGGAGGGCCAGCTGCTAGGAGGAGGAGAGTAGGGAGGAGGAGGAGGAGGAAGGGCCAGCTGCGAGGCAGGCGAGGAGGAGGAGGAGGAGGAACGCCGCGGCCCGCCCGCGCAGGGCCTGTGAAGACAGAGAGGGCGCCCGGCGTTGCCGCTCCGGCGGGCGGCGATCGGGGCGGCCGGTGCGCGAGCTGGGCGTCGCAGGCACACACGGCGCACTACTCGGTGCCCCTCCCTCCTCCTCCTCCTCCTCCTCCTCCTCCTCCGCCTCTCCCTCCTCCACCCTCCTCCTCCTCCTCCTCCTCCTCCTCCCCCTCCTCCCCCTCCTCCTCCTCCTCCTCCTCCTCCTCCTCGCAGCTGGCCCTTCCTCCTCGCGTGCCCCCTCCTCCTCCTCCTCCTCCTCCTCCTCCTCCTCCTCCTCCCTCCTCCTCGTCCTCCCCTCCTCCTCCTCGCCCTGATCCTCCTCCTCCTCCTCCTCCTCCTCCTCCTCCTCCTCCTCCTCCTCCTCCGCCTCCTCCTCCATCCTCCTACCTCCTCCTCCTCCTCCACCTCCTCCTCCTCCTCCTCCTACTCCACCTCCTCCTCCTCCTCCTCCTCCCCATCCTCCCTCCTCCTCGCTCCTCCTCCCCCTCTCCTGCTCCTCCTAGCTCCTCCTCCTCCTCCTCCTCCTCCTCCTCCTCCCTCCCTCCTCCTCCTCCTCCTCCTCCTCCTCCTCCTGCTCCTCCTCCTCCTCCTCCTCCTCCTCCTCCTCCTCCTCCTCCTCCTCCTCCTCCTCCTGCTCCTCCTCCCGCGGCGGTGCGTCGAGGCCCGGAAGCCGCTGCGCCCCGGGCTGTGTGGGCGGCGGGCAGCCTCAGTAGGCCCCGAGTGGAACGGGCAAACGCGCTCCACGGCTCGCAGAGTGGCCACTCGCAAGCGATCCGTCGCGTCGGGGCAAGCAACCCAAACCCCCTCGCGTCGAAAAAGAATCCCGACGGGAGGGTTTTCGCTATTTTCGGCCTCCGGGGGCCCTTCACCGGGCCTCGGGGCCGTGAAAAAACGACTCGGGATGAAAAGCCGGTCCCGGGGAAGGGGTCGAGACCTCTGGGGGTCGACGCTGCGAAAAAATCACGACGTCGGAGATCTGGAAAGCCCCACTGCATCGAACAGCACTTGTTCTCTGGACATCCGCGAGCAGGCGCTCCGCGAGTAGTGGAGCGCGCTCGGTGAGTGGAGGGCTCGCGGATGAGGCCGTGTCCACTTGGCCGTGTCACCTGGCCCAGGCTTCCGACACTCGCCCTTGGCGCGGCCAGGCTTGTTCGGGGCAGAAGCAGCGATTGTCCCCGCCTTCAGGGCCGCTTCTGCTGCGGGGCTGTCCGTCCCTTTGCCTTCTGGTCCCTGCCCGTCGTCCCCTCCCACGGGTCCTTTTCCCGCCGTCCCTCTCCGTCCATCGGCGCCGCGCTTTGGCTCGAGGGTGATCCACGGCGTGTCCTTGCAACTGGGACCGCATCCTCGACAATGCTAAGGCCGCGTGTACGGCAGAATGGTGTCAGACCATCGTGGCTGAGATACACGTCTACGGTACATCGTCTGCACGGCGCTGCCGCTGGCCACTTCCGCGCTCTGATATTCGCAACGCCTGACGCGGTGCTTGACTTTCTTGATGATCTTGGGGGAACCGCCGAAAATGGCCCGCAGGAACCGGATCGGCATTCCGATGCAGCGAGGAGCGGTCTTGGGCTCGCACACCGAATCGAGAACTCTCCGCCGTTCTGCTCCTGCACCACTGAGGACGCTGTGCAAGCGCCCATGCTCTGTTCTCGTCGTGGCAAAGCTCGACATAAAGCGCTAGCCGTTGCTCCTGTTGCGCGTGCTCTCATTTAGGTTTACGTCGTGAACGGACTGTGGCGTGCTGCGGCATGCCCCTATCAGCTTCTGAGGGCGTGGACCGAAAACCGCCGCGAACGCTTTCACTCAAAACGGCCAGCTGTTCCAGCTGGACTCGTTGCCTGAACAGCTCGATGGGTTCCCTGGGCTTCTCTTGCTTACTGTATTGAAGGGGAACTGGGACACACAAATAAATAGACACAAATAACCATATTCACCATATTTTCCAATATTTTCTGGATTTTTGTCTTCCCCCCCACTTCCCACATGTTCCATATGTTCCTGGGGATCGACAATTAATTGTGTCTGTGTGTTTTTTGTTCCTCCTGATGTGTATGATGTTATGCAGCCGAGGGGCAGCCCCCGCGGCGCGCGGCGGGCCCGCAGCTCGTCCGCTGCGACGAAGGCCCGAAGGCCTCCCCCCGATCCGGTGATCTGCGCCCCTCCTCCTCCTCCTCCTCCTCTCCTCCTCCCCTCCTCCTCCTCCTCCTCCTCCTCTCCACCTCCCTCCCACCTCCTCCCCCTACCTCCCCCTCGCCCCTCCTCCCCCTCCCCTCCCCCTCCCCCTCCTCCTCCATCCTCCCCCGCCTCCTGCCTCCTCCATCCTCCCCTCCTCCAACTCCTCCTCCTCCTCCTCCTCCTCCTCCTCCTCCTCCTCGATCCTCCTCCTCCTCCTCCTCTTCAATCCTCCTCCCTCCTCGATCCTCCTCCCTCCTCCACCATTCGCTGGCTACCCATGGAAGGGAAGGGAGAACGGCGGAGATGACGGGCCTGTCTGCCACCACCACCACCACCACCAGAAGTTGAAGGGGGAAGGGGTCCTCCTCGTCCTCCTCCTCCTCCTCCTCCTCCTCCTCCTCCTCCTCCTCCTCCTCATCCTCGTCCTCCACCTCCTTCCCCCCTCCAACTTCTGCCGGGAGCGGCCAAGAGGGGGGCGGCCAAGAGGGGGGGTGCAAATCATGGCCGGCGGCATGTGCGCGGCCCAGCGGGGGGGCCAGGGACGTAATGAAACAAGACGAGGCGCCATGAAATCTGGGGAAATATGATGGCCCCCGCCATGATATCCCCCCCCTAGTCATCACCCCCCTCTTTGCCGCCCCCGATTATGGTGGTGGTGTTGGTGGTGGTGGTGGTGGTGGTGGAAAGAGGCCCATCAGGGAGGGGAGGCGGGAAAAGACGGGTCCTCCTCCTCCTCCTCCTCTTCCTCCTCCTCGTCCTCCTCCTCCTCCTCCTCCTCCTACTCCTCGTCCTCCTCCTCGTCCTCCTCCTCCTCCTCCTCCTCCTCCTCCTCCTCTTCATCCTCGTCCTCCACCTCCTTCCCTCCTCCAACTTTCTGGTGGTGGTGGAAGCAGGCCCATCAGGGAGGGGAGGCGGGAGGAGGCGGGCGGCCGATGCCCTGCCGCCCGCGGGCACGGCCCGCGGCCGCGGTCTTGCGCGTGCAGCAGCGGCAGCCCGCAGAGGAGCGGCAGCAGCAGCAGCCCCCGTCTCGCTCCCCCCCCCCCCTCGTCGCTTGCCGCCGCGTGGGCTCGGGAGGGCTTCCGGCCCAGGCCGTGGCTCCTCCTCCTCCTCCTCCTCGTCCTCCTCCTCCTCCTCCTCCTCCTCCTCCTCCTCCTCCTCCTCCTCGAGGCCGGGGGGCCTGTCCTTGGCCGAGGCCTGCCGTGGTAGCGGAGGCGCCTTCGTTCTTTCTCTGGCGCTCCCGGTGGTGGCACGGCGAGGGGGGGACGAACAGCCGCGCAACTGAGCGGGATGGGCGCTTTGAGTTGATCGTTGGTCTGAACAGCTTCGTCGGGGTCAAAGACACATTCGATGGCACGTCCGTTCTCCATGGGCACGACATAGGGTGCCTCAACGTGCTGCCACGGAGGAGAAAACGAATGAGAGGAAGGGCAGGGCTCCCTGGGAACTGGTCAGATAAGGCGCTCAAGGAGGAGAAGAAGGAGGAGCAGGGCGACTCTGTCCCCCAGCTCAACGAACAACAGCGGAGAACAGGAGCAGCAGCAGCAGGATATGGGGCAACAACAGAAACGAATGACATTCACAAGAAACACGAGAACGATATCGACGACGACGACGACGACGACAACAATAGAAACAATAATTCTAAGACTGTTCGCTCTCATCTGTGCGCGTGCCACTCAACAAGTATATTCCAAAACCTCAATACCCGCCCTCTTCGTCTTCGATCGTACCCCCTTCGGGGTAAATGGTTTGTTACCTGCAACGTGCATTTCATGCAGCCCCTACGGCAGGGGAAGCGAGGACGGATGGAAGGAAGGAACAAGGGAGGGAGGAGGATGGAGCGCTAGAGAGAGAAAGTAGTAGGAGGGGGGCTGGGAGCAGAAAACACGTGGCAGAACAAGACGGGCAGATCGGGCGGGTAGACCCTAACAGGTGGGTCAGCGTCCTGCGTGAATCGCGAGTCTCGAGCGATAGCGCGATTCCAAAGTAAATCGTGAGACAGGCCCAGGCAAGAGCGTGATTCCTGAGTGTCGAGGGCGCGGCGTCTGAATAACATGCGAGGACGTCCCACGCAAGAGCACGAACGAATTCTGAATAAATTGTGAAGACTTCCCGCGCGAGAGCGCGAGTTGGGAATACATCGTGAGGAAATATGAGGCGGGAGCCGTTGTTGTTGTAACTCGGGGACCAGGTGCCCAATTCTCCGACCCAGAACCTTCCCTAATAAAAACCGAATGCGAGCCCCGGGAGGGCACTTCAGTTGAAAAATCCAATGTGCACCAGAGGAGGGGGGTCAACAATACTTGTTCAACCATGAGAGCTCATCAACAACACAGACAAAACACCACCACAAACAAAAACAACAAGAACAACGGCAACAACAACAACAACAACAACAGGAGCAGCCGCAACAGCAGCAGCAACAACAACAGCAAACACAACATCAACAACAACAACGATTACGACTACTACTACTACTACTACTACTACTACTACTACTACTACTACTACGACTACGAACAACGACTACGACCTACGAAACGACTACACATACGACTACGACTAACGACTTACTACCTACACACGACACGACCCTACTACTACTACCACTACTACTACTACTACTACTACTACTACTACTACTACTACACTACTACTAATACTAAATACTAATACTAAATACTAATACTATGATCGACGACAACACTACTACTACTTACACTACTACTACTACGACCACCAGCAGCATACAACAACAACAACAACAACAATAACAACAGCAGCAACAACAACAACAGCAACACCAGCAACAACAACAACAACAACAACAACAACAACAATCACTTTACCCGAACGCTCAGTGTTCTCACCAGTGCCAGGGTTTTCATGCGACGCCAGCCAATACCCCCACTTTGTGGGGGGGCAGTGCAAGCTCTACCAAATATCCACACGACTCTTCGCCACCACACACCCAGCTTCCCGCCCTAAAATGGCGTTCGACACTTCCTTCGTGGGCATGCGGACGACCGTGGCTACTATTCAGAGGGCCCCTGCGGGCCGACGACACGGCCGTGCGCGCGCGAAAGAAAAAACGAATGTGTCCCGCATGGTATTATTTGAACAGGATTCGCAGATACGGGGCGAATGCATGGTGCGCAACCGTTGTTCGCAGAATTTCGAAAAGTTGCTCGCAAAAGCCGTTTGACAGAAATGGTTTAAAAGTTGTTGGGTTTCCTACAATTCCGCAGAGCGCCCAGAATAAATTTTGACTATTTTTTTGAAAACCATTGGATATTTATGTTTTTATGTTAAAATCGCTACGAAAAATAAGGTTTTGGAAGGATTTCGTCTTGCGCGCGCGAATGTCCACTTTACCTTATTTTTTGCAAGGGATTCTTGAAGTTTGGATATGTTAGAACAAGAAATGTCCACTTTAGCTTGTTTTTTGCAAGGGAAAACCGATCGTAACAACACAACCGGATCCTGATCAACCCGTTTTGCCTGAGACTTCCTCACGAAAATGATGAAAACGTGGCTGCGGCCTAGGCGCGGCGGGGGGGTCGCGCACCAGGGGTCCCAACAATAATTATTCGTTAAAGTAATAATCTTCAACAACAACAACAACAACAACAACAACAACAACAACAGCAGCAGCAACAACAAAAACAGCAACAGCAACACCAACAAGAAACACCACCACCAACAGCAACAACAATCATTTTTAGACTGCTCGCTCCTGTCTCCCACATGCCAACCAATACGTATATCCCAAACCCTCGATACCCGCCCTCGTCGTCTTCGATCGTACCCCCTTGGGGGTATATCTTCCTTATCTGCCGCGCGCATTCAGTGCAGCCCCTAAAACAAGGGAAGAGAAGACGGGTGGAAGGGGGAGGGAGAGTACTGGAGCACGAGAGAAATTAGCAGGAGGGGAGCAAGGAGCAGAAAACAACTGGTAGAACCAGACGGGCAGATCGGGTGGGCAGACCGATAGCGGGCAAGTCGGGAAGGCGGGCCCAAGCGACCAGGTCGAGCAGGCGGGTTGCTGAAGCGTGGGTCCTGCATGAATCGCGAGGAAGGCTCGAGCGATAGCGCGATTCCCAAGTAAATCGTGAGAAACGCCAAAGCGATAGCGTAGATTCTAAGCGCCGTCCCCAAGACGTTTGAAACATTATTACGAGGCGCCCCAAAAAGGCCCTCCAGGAGCAAAAACCGTCCCATTTCCTAGGGAAACGTGCATTTTCACTACAATCGCCCATTCGGCTTCCACGCGGCGCACAACAGCCTAATAAAATCCCCAGATCGACCCTCGCCAGCCCAAGAGGCTCCCAAAAAGACTCCAAGACGGCGTCCGGGCGATCCACGAAGGCCCCAGAAACCATAGCAACGGCCAAGGAAAGCTGCAGGACGGTCCCAAGAGGGCTCCAAAACGGGGCAAGAGGGCCCACAAAGGCTGTCCGGACGGCCCACGCGGGGGACGATTCGGTCCAAACCGCCCACGATTGCCTCCAGACAGCCCCATGGGTGTCCAAGACGTTCGCATACGCGACCACGAGGCGCTCCAAGAAGTCCTCCACAAGCAAAAATCGTCCCATTCCCTTAGGGAAAACGTACATGTTCAGCACATTCGCTTCTTGGGCTTCCACGAGGCCCTCAACGGCCCAATAAACCTCCAAGATCGACCCCTGTCACCCGAAGAGGCCGCCAAGAAGGCTCAAAAACGGCTTCTGGGCGATCCACAAAGACCCCAGAAACCATAGCAACGGCCCAGGAAAGCTGCAGGACGGTGCCAAGAGGGCTCCAAAACGGGGCAAGATAGCTCCCAAAGGCTGTCCGGACGGCCCACGCGGGGGTCGATTCGGTCCAAACCGCCCACGATTGCCCCCAGACAGCCCCATGGGTGTCCAAGACGTTTGTATACGCGACCACGAGGCGCTCCAAGCAGGCCTCCAGAAGCAAAAATCGTCCCATTCCCTTAGGGAAAACGTGCATTTTTAGTATATTCGCTTCTTGGGCTTCCACGGGGCCCACAACGGCCCAATAACTTCAAAGATCGACCTCTGGCACCCCAAGAGACTCCAAAAGGCTCCACGACGGACTCCGGGCGCCCCACGAAGACACCATAAACCATAGCAACGGCCCGGGGGAACGGCAGGACGGTCCTAAGAGGGCTCCAAAACGTGTCTAGAGGGGCCTCACAGGCTGTCCGGACAGGCCACGCGGGGGACGATTGCTGCCGCCCCAAGGGGTCGGCGGTGTGGCGTAAGCCAATGAATAGTGAGGACGAGAGCGCGATTTGGGAATACACTGTGAGTATCAGGCGGAAGCCGTTGTTGTCGTAAACCGGCGGCCAGGGGCCCAGTTTGAGCCGAGTGACTTTCCCTGATAAAAACCGGGTGCGAGCCCTGGGGGAAGCACTTCAATTGAAATTACCCTGGCGACGTACCCAACCACTGCGCAATACGGGGCATGAGTAGCTTGGGAAACGTTATACGGAAGTGATGACGTGACCTGGGCGCATATACTTCTGCGAGCGGCATTCGTGAGGCTCGCCCCCCCCCAAGGATTGCGAGGTCCCGCTCAGATCTGCGTGGTGCCTTGCTCCGCTGGACCCGACACCAGCCTTCGAAAGTAGCGACGGTTTCGCAGATCACAGCCCCCCAGGGACGGGGAGGTCCCGCTCAGATCTGCGCGGTGCCTGACTCCGCTGGACCCACCAGCAACCCTCGAAAATGGCGACAGCTTCGCAGATCGCAGCCCGCGAGGTCCCGCTCAGATCTGCGCGGTGCCTCACTCCGCTGGACCCACCAGCAGCCCTCGAAAGTGGCAACAGCTTCGCAGATCGCAGCCCCCCAGGGACGGCGAGGTCCCGCTCAGATCTGCGCGGTGCCTCACTCCGATGGACCCAACACCAGCCCTCGAAAGTGGCGACAGCTACACAGATCGCAGCCCCCCAGGGACGGCGAGATCCACAGGCCTGCGCGGTGCCTCACCCCGCTGGACCCACCAGCAGCCCTCGAAAGTGGCGACAGTTTCGCAGATCGCAGCCCCCCAGGGACGGCGAGGTCCCGCTCAGATCTGCCGCGGTGCCTCACTCCGCAGGACCCACCAGCAGCCCTCGAAAGTGGCGACAGCTTCGCAGATCGCAGCCCCCCAGGGACGGCGAGGTCCCGCTCAGATCTGCGCGGTGCCTCACTCCGCTGGACCCACCAGCAGAACTCGAAAGTGGCGACAGCTTCGCAGATCGCAGCCCCCAGGGACGGCGAGGTCCCGCTCAATCTGCGCGGTGCCTCACTCCACTGGACCCGACAACAGCCTTCGAAAGTGGCGACGGTTTCGCAGATCGCAGACCCCAGGGACGGCGAGGTCCCGCTCAGATCTGCGCGGTGCCTCACTCCGCTGGACCACCAGCATCCCTCGAAAGTGGCGACGGTTTCGCAATCGCAGCCCCCCAGGACGGCGAGATCCCGCTCAGATCTGCGCGGTGCCTCGCTCCGCTGGTCCCACCAGCAGCCCTCGAAGCGACGTTTTCAAGATCACAGCCCCCCAAGGAGCGAGTCCCCCACTCAGGATGCTCACTCCGCTGGACCCACCAGCAGCCCTCGAAAGTGGCGACACTTTCGCAGATCGCAGCCCCCCAGGGACGGCGAGGTCCCGCTCAGGTCGCGTGCCTCACCCCGCAGGACCCACCAGCAGCCCTCGAAAGTGGCGACGGTTTCGCAGATCGCAGCCCCCCAGGGACGGCGAGGTCCCGCTCAGGTCTGCGCGGTGCCTCACCCCGCTGGACCCACCAGCAGCCCTCGAAAGTGGCGACGGTTTCGCAGATCGCAGCCCCCCCCCAAGGACGGCGAGGTCCCGCTCAGATCTGCGCGGTGCCTCACCCCCGCTGGACCCACCAGCAGCCCTCGAAAGTGGCGACAGCTTCGCAGATCGCAGCCCCCCCAAGGACGGCGAGGTCCCGCTCAGATCTGCGCGGTGCCTCACTCCGCTGGACCCACCAGCAGCCCTCGAAAGTGGCGACGGTTTCGCAGATCGCAGCCCCCCCAGGGACGGCGAGGTCCCGAGCAGATCTGCGCAATGCCTCACCCCGCTGGACCCACCAGCAGCCCTCGAAAGTGGCGACGGTTTTGCAGATCGCAGCCCCCCAGGGACGGCGAGGTCCCGCTCAGATCTGCGCGGTGCCTCACTCCGCTGGACCCACCAGCAGCCCTCGAAAGTGGCGACGGTTTCGCAGATCGCAGACCCCCAGGGACGGCGAGGTCCCGCTCAGATCTGCGCGGTGCCTCACTCCGCTGGACCCACCAGAAACGGCGAGGTCCCGCTCAAGCCTGCGCGGTGCCTCACTCCGCTGGACCCACCAGCAGCCCTCGCAAGTGGCGACAGCTTCGCAGATAGCAGCCCCCCAGGCAAGATGCACACACAAGAGGTACCGCAGGCAAGATGCACACAAGAGGTACGCACAAGGCAAGAGGAGACAAGAGGGAGGCGCGAGGAAGGGAGGAAGGACGTGCGAGCAGTGCTCTATTCAAAACGAATAGCCAACCAAGGAGGGTTGGGAACAATACAAAAGTCACTGGAGGGGGGATCAACAATCCGCCGGCCCCCTTGGGGGGGCCACCAGGCTGCGAGGATTAAGGTTGCTGTTCCCTGAACCCGTTCCAGGTTCCAGTTTCCAATGTTGCAGTATTGCTGTCTGCTTCCTACTGTAAACTGTTACTGTCCGCGCGAGGGGGGGAGCCGAAAAGGGCCCTGGTTAGCGTCCCCCGGGAGGGTTCTCAGAATTCCTGAGGGGGCGTGGGACACGCAAAAATACTGAAGACTCGTGCCCCCGAGGCTATAACCCCTCGCAAATTACACTGTGTTTGCGCCCCCGAGGCCCCGATCCCTCGTACACTACATAATATTCGCGTCTCCGAGGCCACAATCCCTCGCAATTTACGTCGCACTCGCGCCTCCGAGGCGACGATCCCTTGTAACTTACACCAAACTCACCCTTCCGAAGCTACGCACCCAGCCCCAAGCGGCTGCCCTCAAGCGACACCCCTTCTCCAGATCGGAAGGACAAGTTTTTGTTCTGTTTGAAACATGTTTCGGGATGCGCTTTTCGATTTCCCCGCTGTCTCCTAAATTCCGCGCTGTACCCGCAGCCGCAAGTCTTCAAGAATAACGCCACGCGCTACTATATCCCCAGATGACATCATGCAACCCCTGTTGTGCCAAGAGGGCGCCCAATACACAAGAAGCGGGAAACGCCCTGAGAAGGCAATGAACCCTTCGACAACAGCTCCAACATCTCAACGTGTTTTGCTCATTGCCAGCCGTCCTCGCGTGACGTTCCCAGATGTCTCCAAATCGGCGCCCAGACATCCCAAAACAGCTCTGATATGTCCAGTTCTGATGGAGAGGGGGCCGGCGGCAGAGGGCGAAGCCCGTACGGATGATCATTCTTCAATAGTGAGAGTTCAACAACAACAACAACAACAACAACAACAACAACAATAATTTTAAGACTGTGCGCCCTTATCTGCTCGAGTGTCCAATAACGCGTATTTCCCAAACCCTCGATACCCGCCCTCTTCGTCTTCGATCGAACCCCTTTTGGGGGGTATACCTTTCTTCCCTGCAGGCCGGGCCCGGGCAAGCGGCGGGGCGGCCGCGGACCGTCGGCCTGGCCAGCGGCAGCGCTGATCGGCGGGGCGGCCGCGGATCGTCGACCCGACCCCAAGAGGGACGGACAGGGAGCCGACCACGACGACGACGACGACGACGACGACGACGACGGCGACGACGCCGACGACGACGACGACGACGACGGCGACGACGACGACGAGCGAAAGCGAGAGCGAGAGAGAACGACAGCAGGGCCACGAAGGACACAAAGTAGGCCACGGAGGGCGACAGCGGGGACACGAAGGGAATGCGTATGGGGCCACGAAGAGCGCAAACGAGCGGGGGCCACGAAGGGCAGGTAGATGCGGGGCCACGGAAGGCAACGATTGGGCCACTGAGGGTAGCAACTGGGCCACGTAGGACAGTGAAGGGGCCACAAACGGCGACAGCGGGGAAACGAAGGGCGTGCACATGGAGCAACAACGGGCGCGAACGAGCGGGGGCCACGAAGGGCATACGTATGTTGGGCAGCGGAGGGCAAGGACGGGGCCACTAAGGGCAGCAACGGGGCCACGAAGGGCAGCGAGGGGGCCACGCAGGGCGACAGCGGGGCCACGAAGGGCATGCATAAGGGGCCACCAAGGGCGCGAACGAGCGGGGGCCACGAATGGCATACATAGATGGGGCCACGAAGGGCAGCGAGGGGGCCACGAAGGGCTGCAACGGGGCCACGAAGGGGAGCGAGGGGGCCACGAAAGGCTTCAACGGGGCCACGAAGGACTGCAACGGGGCCAGGGCAGCGACGGGGCCACGAAGGGCTGCAACGGGGCCACTAAACAAAGCGAGGGGGCCACAAGGGGCTGCAACGGGGCCACGAAGGGCAGCGAGGAGGCCACGAGGGGCTGCAACGGGGCCACGAAACAAAGCGAGGGGGCCATGAAGGGCTGCAACGGGGCCACGAAACAAAGCGAGGGGGCCACGCAGGGCTGCAACGGGGCCACGAAGGGCAGCGAGATCCCGATTCTTAGGTAATCTGTGAGGGAGCCCTAAGCGTGAGCGCGACTCCTGGGCGCCTGGGTGCAACAACAACAACAACGACGACGACGACGACGACGACGACGTCGTGGCAACAAAAAATTAAAAATAAAAAATACACAAAAAAATTAAACAAAAAATAACAAGAAAAAGGAAAAAAAAGAAGAAGAAAAGAAAAAATAAAAAGTAAAATGATATACAAAAAATAAAAAAAAAAATCAAAAAAAAAAAGAAATAAAAAAAACAAAACAAAGCAATACACAAACTCAACAAAAAATGCAAAACAACAAAAAAACCCCCCAAACAACCCCGCCACCACCCAACCCACCCTACCCCCCCCTCCTACCAACCACCCCACGCCCCCACGCCAAACCCTCCCCCCCCACCCCCCGCCTCCCACACGCATTGGCCCCGCCCTCTCCTCCGGGGCTCCCGGCAGGGCCGCCGGGCCGCTCCATGGAGTGGATCTGCGGCGGGTGATCCCGGGTGACCCGGGGGGCGGTCGTTTCAAGAGCAGCGCCGCGGGCAAGAAGCGGCCCCCTCCATCCGTCGATCCTCCTCCTCCTCCTCCTCCTCCTCCTCCTCCTCCTCCTCCTCCTCCTCCTCCTCCTCCTCCTCCTCCTCCTCCTCCTCCTCCTCCTCGATGGAGCGGCAGGGGGAAGCGGTCAGCGGGTAGAGGAGCAAGGAGCGTGCGAGGCACAGGAAGGCTGCAGGAACGGTGACGGGGTTACCAAAGGAGAAGGCAAGGGAGAGGGAAATGATGGAGGCACAGAGACGGGATGGCGACGCAGCACACGGGGGAGAATGTGCGTGTGCGTGTGCGTGTGCGTGTGCGTGCGCGTGCGCGTGCGCGTGCGCGTGTGGGTGTGCGTGTGCGTGTGCGTGTGCGTGTGCGTGTGCGTGTGCGTTTGCGTGTGCGTGTGCGTGTGCGTGCGCGTGCGTGCGCGTGTGTACGTGTGTTTGTGTGTTTGTGTGCTTGTGTGCGCGTGTGCGCGTGTGCGCGTGTGCGTGCGTGCGTGCGTGCGTGTGTGCGTGTGTGCGTGTGTGCGTGTGTGCGTGTGTGCGTGTCTGCGTGTGTGCGTGTGTGCATGTGTGCATGAGAACCCGTGTGCGTGTGTGCGTGTGCGTGTGTGCGTGTCTGCGGGTGTGCGTGTGTGCGTGTGTGCGTGTGTTGCGCGTGTGCATGTGTGTGCCGTGTGTGCTGCGTGAGTGTGTGTGTGTGTGCATGTGTGCATGTGTGTCGTGTGTTGCGTGTGTGCGTGGGTGCGGCGAGTGCGTGTGTGCGTATGTGTGTGCTGTAGTGTGTGTTTATGTGTGCGTGTGTGGCGTGTGTGTCCGTGTGTGCGCGAGCGTGTTGTGCGAGTGCGCGGTGTGCGCAGTTTGGTGTGTGCGTGTGTGCGTGTGCGTCTTGTGCGTGTGGCGGATGTGTTGCGTGTGTGTGTGTTTGTGGGCGTGTGTCGTGTGTTTTGCCTTGGTGTGTGTGTGGTGTGTGTGTGTGTTTGTGTGCGTGTGTGCGTGTGTGCGTGTGTGCGTGTGTGCGTGTGTGCGTGTTGAGTTTGTGTGTGCGTGCGTGTGTGCGTGTGTGTGTGCGCGTGCGTGTGCGTGCGCGCGCGTGTGCGTGTGTGTGTGCGTGCGTGCGCGTGTGCGTTTGCTTGTGTGCTTGTGTGCTTGCGTGTGCTTGTGTGCGCTTGTGTGTGCTCGTGTGTGCTTGTGTGCTTGTGTGTGTCTGTGTGTGGTGTGTGTGGTGAGTGGTGTGTGGTGTGTGTGGTGCGTGTGGTGCGCGTGGTGCGTGTGCGCGTGTGCGTGCGTGCGCGTGCGCGCGTGCGGGCGCGTGTGCGCGTGCGTCTCCGTGCACGCGTGCGCGCGCGCGTGCGCGAGTGCGCGTGCGCGTGCGTGCGCGCGCGCGTATGCGCGCATGCGCGTGCGTGTGCAAGTGCGCGTGCGCGCGTGTGTGCGTGTGCGTGTGCGTGTGTGCGCGTGTGCGCGTTTGCGTGTGCGTGTGCGTGTGCGTGTGCGCGTGCGTGTGCGTGTGCGCGTGCGTGTGCGCGTGCGTGTGCGCGTGCGTGTGCTTGTGCGTGTGCGTGTGCGCGTGCGTGTGCGCGCGCGTGCGCGTGCGCGTGTGCGCGTGCGCGTGCGTGTGCGTGTGCGTGTGCGTGTGCGCGTGCGTGTTTGCGCACGGGTGCTTGTGCGTGCGCGTGTGCGCGCGGGTGTGCGTGTGCGCGTGCGTGTGCGTGTGCGTGTGCGTGCGCGCGTGCGTGTGCGCGCGTGCGTGTGCGTGTGCGCGTGCGTGTGCGTGCGCGTGTGTGTGTGAGTGCGCGTGTGTGGTTGTGCGGCGGTGCGCCGTGCGTGCGTTGCGCGTGCGTGCGTGCGAGCGTGCGTGCGTGCGTGCGCGCACGTGCTTGTGTGTGTGTGTGCGCGTGCCTGCGTGCGTGCGTGCGTGCGTGCGTGCGCGCGTACGTGCGCGTGCGCGTGTATGTGCGTGCGCGTGCGCGTGCGCGTGCGCGTGTGCGCGTGGGCGCGCGCGTGCGTGTGCGCGGGCGCCTGCGCGTAGCCGAGGCGCGCGTGCGCGCGCTGCGCGCGCGCGCGTCGGCGCGCGCGGCGGGGCACGGCACGCACGAGCGTAGGCACGGCGCGGCGCAGGGCGCGGGCGCGTGCGCGCGCGCGTGCGAGCGCGCGCGCGCGCGCGCTGATCGTGCGCGCAGCGCGCGCGTGAGCGCGCCGTGCGCGTGTGAGTGCGCGTGCGCGCGCGTCTGCGCGTGCGTGCGCGTGCGCGCGCGTGCGCGTGCGCGTGCGCGTGTCCATGCGCGCGTGCGCGTGCATGTGCGTGTGCGCGTGCGTGCGTCTGCGCGTGCGTGTGCGCGCGCGTGTGCGTGTTCTTGTGCGTGTGCGTGCGCGTGTGCGCGTGCGCCTGCGTGTGCGCGTGCGTGCGCGTGTGCGTGTGCGCGCGCGTGCGCGTGCGCGTGCGCGCGCGCGTGCGCGTGTGCGTGTGCGGTGCGTGCGTGTGCGTGTGCGTGTGCATGTGCGTGTGCGTGTGCGCGTGCGCGTAGGCGTGTTACGCGTGCGGCGTGTGCTAGTGGCCGAAGAAGTCGTGCGTGCGCGCGTGCGCGTGCGGTGCGCGTGTGCTGTGCGTGCGCGTGTCCGTGAGCGGGTGCGCTGTGAGTGTTGCGTGTCGTGTGCGTGTGCGCGTGCAGTGGGCGCGTGCGTGGTCGTGTGCGTGTGCCGGTGCGTGAGCGTGAGCGTGAGCGTGTGCGTGTGCGCGTGCGCGGCGCGGCGCGTGCGTGTGCGCGTGCGCGTGCGTGCGCGTGCGCGTGTGCGCGTGCGTGTCGTGTGCGTGCGCGTGTGCGTGTGCATGTAAGGGTGCGTGTGCGTGTGCGTGTGCGTGTGCGTGTGCGTGTGCGTGCGCGTGCGCGCACGCGTGGGCGTGGGCGCGGGCGCACGCGTGGGCGCGCGCGCGCGCGTGCGCGTGGGCGCGGGCGCGGGCGCGGGCGCACGCGTGGACGCACGCGCGGGCGTGGGCGTGGGCATGGGCGCACGCGTGGGCGCGGGCGCGCGCGCGCATGCCCTTTCGAGTGAGTGCGCGCGTGCGCGAGCGCGTGTACGTGCACGCGCGCGTGCGCGTGCGCGTGCGCGTGCGTGTGCGTGTGCGTGTGCGTGCGCGCGTGCGTGTGCGTGCGCGTGTGCGTGTGCGTGTGCGTGGGCGTCGGCGTGGGCGTGGGCGTGGGCGTGGGCGTGTGCGCGTGCGCGCTGATGCGCGCGCACGCGCACGTGCGCGCGCGGGTGCGCGTGCGCGCGCGCGTGCGCGCGCGAACGCGTGCGCGTGCGCGTGCGCTTGCGCGCGCGCGGTGCGCGTGCGCGCGTGCGTGCGCGTGCGCGTGCGCGTGCGCATGCGTTGTGCGTGCGCGTGTGCGTGTTCGCGTGTGCGTGTGCGTGCGCGTGTGCGTGTGCGTGTGCGTGTGCGTGTGCGTGTGCGTGTGCGTGCGCGTGTGCGCGTGCGTGTGCGTGATCGCGGGCGGTTGCGTGTGCGTTTGCCGTTGCGGTTGCGGTTGCGGTTGCGTGTGCGCGCGCGTGTGCGCGCGCGTGCGTGCGCGTGTGCGCGCGCGTGTGCGCGCGCGGACGCGTGCGTGTGTGTGCGCATGCATGCGTGCATGCGTGCGTGCGTGCATGCGTGTGCATGCGTGTGCGTGTGTGTGTGCGTGTGTGTTCGCACGTGCGTGCGTGCGTGGCTTCGTGGTTGCCTGCGTGCCTGCGTGCGTGCGTGCGTGCGTGCGTGCGTGCGTGCGTGCGCGCGTGCGTGTGTGCGTGAGCGTGTGTGTGACTGCGCGTGTGCGCGTGTGCGCGCGTGCGCGTGCGCGTGTGCGTGTGCGTGTCTGTGCGTATGTGTGCGTGTGCGTGTGCGTGTGCGTGTGCGTGTGCGTGCAGGCGTGCGTGTGCATGTGCCTGTGCGTGTGCCTGTGCGCATGCGCGTGCGCGCGTGCGTGTGCGTGCGCGCGTGCGTGTGCGCGGGTGCACGTGCGCGCGCGCGTGCGTGCGTGCGTCTGTGTGTGCTTGTGTGCGTGCGTGCGCGCATGCGTGCGTGCGTGCGTGCGTGTGCTCAGGCGCGTGTGTGTGTGCGCGTGCGTGTGTGCGTGTGTGCGCGTGCGTGTGTGTGCGCGTTCACGCGTGCGTGTGCGCGTGCGTGTGTTTGTGGCGCATGTGCGTGGCGTGTGTGTGTGTGTGGCGTGCGTGCGTGGCCTGTGTCTGGCGTGCGTGGCGCGCGTGCGTGGCGCGTGCGTGGCGTACGTGGCGTGCGTGGCGTGCGTGGCGCGCGTGGCGTGCGTGGCGTGCGTGGCGTGCGTGGCGCGCGTGGCGTGTGGGGCGTGTGTGGCGTGTGTGGCGTGTGCGGCGTGTGCGGCGCGCGTGGCGTGTGTGGCGCGTGTGGCGCGCGTGGCGTGCGTGGCGCGCGTGGCGAGCGCGGCGCGCGTGGCGTGCGCGGCGCGCGCGGCGCATAGCGGCGCGCGCGGCGCGCGCGCGCGCCGGCGCGCGCGCCTGCGTGGCGCGAGCGGCGCGCGTGGAGTGCGTGGCGCGCCGCGGCGCGCGCGGCGCGCGTGCGTGCGGTGGCGCGCGCAGGCGGCGAGGGCGCGCGTGGCGCGCCGCCGGCGCGCGCGCGCGCGCGGCGCGCGCGGCGTGCGCGGCGTGCGCGGCGCGCGCGGCGCACGTAGCGCGCGTGTCGCGCGTGGTCGTGGCGTAGCGCCGTGCGGCGTGCGCGGTCGTGTGTGGCGGTGCGTGGGCTGTGTGACGCGTGAGCGAAAAGTGTGGTGCGTGTGTGTGCGTGCGTGCGCGCGCGCGTGCGGGCGCGAGCGCGCGCGTGTGCGCGCGTGTTTGGCGCGCGCTGCGTCCGCCGCGCGCGCGTGTCGCGCGCGCGTGCGCATAAAGCGCGCGTGGGTGGGCACGCGCGCTAACGAGTGCGCGCGCGCGCAGTGCGCGTGCGCGAACGCGCTGCGCGTGGCGCCGTGTGCGTGCGCGCGCGTGTGCGTGTGTGCGCGCCGTGCGCGTGCGCGTGAGTGCGTGCGTTGGGTCGCGCGAGCTGCGCGTGCGCGCTGCGCGCGCCTTGCGCGCGCGCGTGCGCGTGTGCGGGTGTGCGCGTGCACGGACGTGCGGGCGCGCGGGCGCGCGGGTGTCCGGGTGCGCGGGCGCGCGGGCGCGCGGGTGCGTGGGTGTGCGGGTGCGCGGGTGCGCGGGTGCGCGGGCGCGCGGGCGCGCGGGTGCGCGGGTGCGCGGGCGCGCGGGCGCGCGGGCGGGCGGGCGGGCGCGCGGGTGCGCGGGCGAGCGGGAGTGCGGGTGCGCGGGTGCGCTGGCGCGCGGGTGAGCGCCCGCGTGCATGCGCGCGCGCGCGTGCGTGTGCAGGTGCGTGGGTGTGTGGGTGTCTAGGTGTGTGGGCGTGTGGGTGTGTGGATGTGTAGGTGTGCGGGTGCGTCGGCGTGTGGGTGTGTGGGTGTGTGGGTGCGTGGTATGTGGGTGCGTGTGCGTGTGCGCATGGTTGTGCGATGCGCGTGTGCGAGTTGCGTGTGCGCGTGCATTCGTGTGCGTGTGCGCGTGCGTGTGCGTGTGGCGCGTTGCGCGTTGGTAGCGCTTGCGCGCGCGTGCGGCGTGCGCGTGCGCGTGCGCGCCGCGCGTGCGCGGTGCGCGCGCGTGTGCGCGCGCGTGCGTGTGCGCGTGCGTGTGCGTGTGCGTGTGCGTGTGCGTGTGCGTATGCGTGTGCGTGTGCGCGTGCGCGTGCGTGTGCGCGTGCGTCTGCGTGTGCGTGCGCGCGCGTGCGCGTGCAGACGTGTGCGTGTGCGTACGCGCGTGCGCGTGCGTGTGCGTGTGCGTGTGCGTGTGCGCGTGCGTGTGCGTGTGCGCGTGCGTGTGCGTGTGCGTGCGCGCGTGCGCGCGCGTGCGCGTGTGCGTGTGTGCGTGCGCGTGCACGTGAAGACGCGCGCGTGTGCGTGTGCGTGTGCGCGTGCGTGCGCGTGCGCGTGCGTGCGCGCGTGTGCGTGTGCGTGTGCGTGCGCGTGTGCGCGTGCGTGTGCGTGCGCGCGCGCGTGCGCGGGCGCGGGCGCGCGCGCGGGCGCGTGCGTGCGGGTGTACGCGCACGTGCGCGCGCGAGTGCGTGTACGCGTGTGCGCGCGTTTGCGTGTGTGCGTGTGTGCGCACGTGCGTGCGTTTGTGCGCGTGTCTGTGCGTGTCTGTGCGTGCGTGTGCGCGGGCGTGCGTTTGTGTGCGTGTGTGTGCGTGTGTGCGTGTGTGTGCGCGTGTGTGCGTGCGTGTGTGGGTGCGTGCGCGTACGCGCGTGTGTGTGCGCATGCGTGCGTGTGCGTGCGTCTGTGAGCGTGTGTGTGTGTGTGAATGTGTGCGTGTGTGCGCGTGTGTGCGTGCGTGCGCGTGCGTGCGTGAGGCGCGCGTGCGCGTGCGCGTGCGCGTGCGCGTGTGCGCGCGCGTGTGCGTGCGCGTGTGCGTGTGCGCGCGCGCGTGCGCGAGTGCGCGCGCGTGCGCGCGCGTGCGTGCGCGCGTGCACGCGTGCGCGCGTGCGCGCGTACGCGTGCGCGCGCGTGCGAGCGTGCGCGTGTGCGCGTGTGCGCGCGTGCGCGTGCGCGCGCGTGCGCGTGCGCGCGTGCGCGCGTGCGCGCGCGCGTGTGCGCGCGTGCGCGCGTGCGCGTGCGTGCGCGTGCGCGCGTGCGCGCCTGCGCGCGTGCGCGGATGTGAAAGTGCGCGCGTGTGTGCGCGTGTGCGCGAGTGCGCGCGTGCGTGTGAGCGCGCGCGCGCGTGCGCGCGTGCGCGTGCGCGCGCGCGTGCGCGCGCGTGTGCGCGTGCGAGCGTGCGCGCGCGTGCGCGCGTGCGCGTGTGCGCGTGTGCGCGCGTGCGCGGTGCACCGTGCGCGTGTGCGCGTGCGCGCGTGCGCGCGCGTGCGCGTGCGCGATTTCGCGCGTGCGCACGTGCGCGTGTGCGCGTGTGCGCGTGCGCGCGTGTGCGCGCGCGCGCGTGTGCGTGTGTGCGCGTGCGCGCGAGTGCGCGTGCGCGCGCGTACGCGTGTGCGCGCGTGCGCGTGTGCTCGGGCACGCGTATGCGCGTGTGCGCGCGTGCGCATGTGCCCGCGTGCGCGCGTGCGCGCGTGCGCGGGTGCGCGTGTGCGCGTGCGCGCGCGTGCGCGTGTGCGCGCGTGCTCGAGCGCGCGTGTGCGCGTGTTCGCGCGTGCGCGGGTGCGCGCGTGCGCGCGCGCGCGTGCGCGGGCGCGCGCGTGCGCGTGCGCGCGTGCGCGGCGTGCGTGCGCGCGCGTGTGCGCGCGCGCGCGTGCGCGTGTGCGCGCGCGCGTGCGTGCGCGTGCGCGTGCGCGTGTGCGTGCGTGTGCGTGCGTGTGCGTGTGCGTGTGCGTGTGTGTGGTGTGTGTGCGCGTGCGTGTGCGTGTGCGTGCGCGCGTGCGTTGTTACGTGCCGTGCGCGTGCGCGTGCGCGTGCGTGTGCGTGTGCGCGTGCGCGTGCGTGTGCGTGTGCGTGTGCACGTGCGCGTGCGTGTGCGTGTGTGCGTGTGCGTGTGCCGTGTGCGTGTGCGTGTGCGTGCGCGAGTGCGTGTGCGCGTGGCGTGTGCGTGCGTGTGCGTGTGCGCGTGTGCGCGTGCGTGTGCGTACGCGCGTGCGTGTGCGTGTGCGTGTGCGCGTGCGTGTGCGTGTGCGTGTGCGCGCGCGTGTGCGTGCGCGCGTGCGCGCGCGCGTGCGTGTGCGTGCGCGTGTGCGTGTGCGTGCGCGTGTGCGTGTGCGCGCGGGTGCGTGGGGCGCGTGGGATGTTGGGGGAGTGTGGGTGTGTGGGTGTGTGGGTGTGTGGGTGCGTGGGCGTGTGGGCGCGTGGTTGCGTGGGAGTGTGGGTGTTGGTGTGTGGGTGTGGGCGTGTGGGTGTGTGGGATGTGTGGGGTGTTGGGGGTGTGGGGGCGTGGGGGTGTGGGGGTGTGTGGGTGCGCGCGGGTGTGCGCGAGAATGTGTGAACGTGTGTGGGTAGCGTGTGCGTGTGCGCGTGCGTGTGCGCGTGCGTGTGCGTGTGCGTGTGCGCGTGCGTGTGCGTGTGTGGTGGGCGTGTGTGGTGTGTGTGTGTGTGGGGGTGCGTGTGCGTGTGCGTGGGCGTATGCGTGCGCGTGTGCGTGTGCGTGTGCGTGTGCGCGTGCGCGTGCGTGTGCGTGCGCGTGTGCGTGTGCGTGCGCGTGTGAGTGTGCGTGTGCGTGCGCGTGTGCGGGTACGTGTGCGTGTGCGTGTGCGTGTGCGCGTGCGTGTGCGTGTGCGTGTGCGTATGCGTGTGCGGTGTGTGTGAGTGTGCGTGTGCGCGTGTGCGTGCGTGCGTGCGTGTGTGTGTGGTGTGTGTGTGTTGTGTGTTGTGTGTGTGTTTGAGTGTGGTGTGTGTTGTGTGTTGTGTGTGCTGTGTATGCTGTGTGTTGTGTGTTGTGTGGTGTGTGGTGTGTGCTGTGTGCTGTATGATGTGTGATGTGTGGGGTGTTGTGTGTTGTGTGTTGTCTGTTGTGAGTCGTGTGGTGTGTTGTGTGGTGTGTGTTGTGTGTTGTGTGTTGTGTGTTGAGTGCTGTGTGTTGTGTGTTGTGAGTTGTGAGTTGTGTGTTGTGGTGTGTGTTGTGTGGTGTGGGTTGTGGTGTGTGCTGTGTGCTGTGTATTGTGTGTTGTTTGGTGTGTGCTGTGTGATGTGTGTTGTGTGTTGTGTGTGTTGTGTGCGGTGTGTGGTGTGTGCTGCGTGGTGTGAGATGTGTGTTGTGTGTTGTGTGTTGTGTGTTGTGTGTTGTGTGGTGTGTGGTGTGTATTGTGTGGTGTGTGCTGTGTGTGTTGTATGCGTTGTGTGTGCTGTGGGTGTTGTGTGCTGTGTGCTGTGTAGTGTATGTTGTGTGGTGTGCGCTGTGTGTGCTGTGTGTTGTGCGCGGTGTGCGTTGTGCGTTGTGCGGTGTGCGTGTGCGTTGTGCGTTGTGCGTTGTGCGTTGTGTGCTATAGGTTGCCTGGTGTGTGGTTTGTGGTGTCTGTTGTGTGGTGTGTGCTATGTGATATGGGTTGTGTGGTGTGTTGTGTGTTGTGTGCTGTATGCTGTGTGTTGTGTGTTGTGTGTTGTGTGTTGTGTGTTGTGTGGTGTGTGTGGTGTGTGTTGTGTGGTGTGTGCTGTGTGTTGTGTGTTGTGTGCTGTGTGCTGTGTGCTGCGTGCCTTGTGTGCTGTGTGCTGCGTGCTGTGTGTTGTGTGTTGTGTGTTGTGTGTTGTGTGGTGTGCGTTGTGTGTTGTGTGTTGTGTGGTGTGTGGTGTGCGTTGTGCGTTGTGCGTTGTGCATTGTGCGTTGTGTGTTGTGTATTGTATGTTGTGTGGTGTGCGCTGTGTGTTGTGTGGTGTGCGTTGTGTGCTGTGTGGTGTGTGGTGTGCGGTGTGTGGTGTGTGGTGTGTGGTGTGTGGTGTGTGGTGTGTTGTGTGTTGTGTGCTGTGTGTTGTATGTTGTGTGCTGTGTGCTGTGTGCTGTGTATTGTGTGTTGTTTGTGCTGTGTGTGTTGTATGTTGTGTGTTGTGTGTTGTGTGTTGTGTGTGTTGTGTGTTGTGTCTTGTGTGTGGTGTGTGTGTGATGTGTATGTGGTGTGTGTGGTGTGTGTGGTCTGTGGTGTGTGGTGTGTGTGTGTGTGGTGTGTGTGGTGTGTGTGGTGTGTGTGGTGTGTGTGGTGTGTGTGGTGTGTGTGGTGTGTAGTGTGTGTGGTGTGTGTGGTGGTGGTGTGTGTGTGTGGTGTGTGTGGTGTGTGGTGTGTGTGGTGTGTGTGGTGTGTGTGGTGGGTGTGGTGTGTGTGGTGGGTGTGGTGGGTGTGTGGGTGTGTGTGGTGGGTGTGGTGTGTGGGTGTGTGTGTGTGTGCGTGCATGCGTGCGTGCGTGCGTGCGTGCGTGCGTGCGCGCGCGTGTGCGTGCGTGCGTGGGTGCGTGCGTGTGTGTGCGACATTTACGCCTGGCTTATCCTACGCCAAGCCACCGCGCGCGTGACCGCGACGCCAAAAAGTGTGCGACGTACAACCAGCTTCGTGCCTTAAGCAACATCGCATGATGAGCGAGACACATGTCATGTTGGGCCTCGGTTGCGCAAACGTGCACGAGGAACATCGAGCCTCTTTCGAAAACAAAGTTAATATAAACCTGAGTGTCGGATGTAAGTCCGAATACTCCTTTGTGTCAGGATGCTTCATGTGCGAGCGTGGGACGAGGGAGGCGGGGGACAAATAGATAGCCAAGGAGAGATAATATGATAATGAGACTGAACACAAGACACATAGCTAGCCTTTGAGAGAGCGTGTGCGAGGGAGGGGGATCGAAAGGGGAGAGACATAGATAAAGATGAAGAGAAAGAAAGAAAAAAAGAAAGACAGCAGAAAGCCGCATGATGCTGACACGAAGGTCGGGACAACGGTAAGGAGGCAGTAGAAACCGGGGGGAAGCGCGGTGAGAACCTCGCTGGGGAGCAGGGCCCCGTGAGAAGAGGTAACAAAGTGCGGCGGGAACGCGCGTATCCCTGGCGCCTTCGCTGGGGCCTTGGCCCGGCTCATCATGATCTCCCGAGCGGTCGGCATCTGGCGAGAGCAGCCGGGAGGAGCACGAAAACAAAGGAGGGCGAGGGGGAGGGGGGGGGGGAAGGGGGGGAGGCGGGGGAGAGAGGAAGCCGGGTAGGAGGGGGAGGGGCAGGCGGGGGGGGGAGGGGGAGGGAGGAGGGGAAAGGAGAGAGGTGCAGGAAGGGGGAAGGCAAGGGGAGCAGGTGAGGAGGAGCAGTGTGCTAAAAAAAGGGTGTGGTTTCCTTCTCCTCCTCCTCCTCCTCCTCCTCCTCCTCCTCCTCCTCCTCCTCCTCCTCTCCCTCCTCCTCCTCCTCCTCCTCCGCCCTCCTCCGCCCTCCTCCGCCCTCCTCCGCCCTCCTCCGCCCTCCTCCGCCTCCTCCTCCTCCCTCCTCCTCCTCCTCCCCTCCTCCTCCTCCTCCTCCTCCTCCTCCTCCTCCTCCTCCTCCTCCTCCGCCTCCTCCTCCTCTTCTGCGCGTTGGTACGTTTGGGCCTGGGGTATTGAATGTCTCCTCTCTCTCTCTCGTTTTCAGTTTGGCGCGCGCCCCGAAGCGAACTCGAAGGTCAAAGGGTAGATCATTGAGTTTTCTGCGTCGAGAAAATATTGGAGAAATGGATCATTCACCAACATCAGAAGAAGAATTCGGAGACTCTGTTCTGGTAAAAGTATGCTAACGGAGTTCCCCACATAAAGATATGAACGGTTTCGTGGGACCAATGAGGTACGACAACATCAACACGAAGGAGAAGCTCATCGAACGAGTAAGTACGCACGAAAGGGCAGGCGAAAGAAAGGAGGAGGGAGGACAGGTGCTCAGGAAACGAAGCGCGGGGCCCCGCTGGAATGGGGGAGGGCTACGAAACCTGGTAAAGAGTAATGCTTTCCGCGACCCTCCTCGTTCAAGCGCGGCCTCTCTGGAGGAGTGGAGGGGGGACACGAAACCGAGTAAACTGCATTGTTTTCCGATACCCTCCTGGAGGAGGAGGAGGAGGAGGAGGAGGAGGAGGAGGAGGAGGAGGAAGGATAGGATAAGATGGATGATGGTGAAGAGCAGCAGCAGGAACCGCAGCAGGAGGATGACCAGGAGTATGAACATGAGAAGGAGTAGGCCTTGAGATGAATAGGTAATGTTCTCCCCTGCTCCTCACCCATGTCAGTGGGACGGGCACGAAACCATTTAAATAGTGTAGGTTTCCGATACCCTCCTCACTCAGACGGGGCCTCCCTGGAGGGGTGGGAGGGGCACGAAACCATGTAAATAGCCTGGGTTTCCGATACCCGCCTCGCTCGGGCGGGGCCTCCCTGGAGGGGTGGGAGGGGCACGAAACCATGTAAATAGTATTGGTTTCCGATACCCTCCTCGCTCAGGCGGGGCCTCCCTGGAGAGGTGGGAAGGGAACGAAACCATCTAAATAGTACGGGTTTCCGATACCCTCCTCGCTCAAGCGGGGCCTCCCTGGAGGGGTGGGAGGGGCACGAAACCATGTAAATAGTATGGGTTTCCGATACCCTCCTCGCTCAGGCGGAGCCTCCCTGGAGGGGTGGGAAGGGCACGAAACCATGTAAATAGCATGGGTTTCCGATACCCTCCTCGCTCAGGCGGGGCCTCCCTGGAGGGGTGGAAGGGGCACGAAAACATGTAAATAGTAAGGGTTTCCGATACTCTCCTCGCTCAGGCGGGGCCTCCCTGGAGGGGTGGGAGGGGCACGAAACCATGTAAATAGTATGGGTTTCCGATACCCTCCTTGCTCAGGCGGGGCCTCCCTGGAGAGGTGGGAAGGGCACGAAACCATCTAAATAGTATAGGTGCCCGATACCCTCCTCGCTCAGGACCTTGTAAATAGCATAGGTTTCCGATACCCTCCTCGCTCGGGCGGGGCCTCCCTGGAGGGGTGGGAGGGGCACGAAACCATGTGAATAGTATGGGTTTTCCGATACCCTCCTCGCTCAAACGGGGCCTCCCTGGAGGGGTGGAAGGGGCACGAAACCATGTAAATAATACGGGTTTCCGATACCCTCCTCGCTCAGGCCGGGCCTCTCAGGAGGGGTGGGAGAAGCACGAAACCATGTAAATAGTATGGGTTTCCAATACCCTCCTCGCTCAGGCGGGGCCTCCCTGGAGGGGCGGGAGGGGCACGAAACCATGTAAATAGCATGGGTTTCCGACACCCTCCTCGCTCGGGCGGGGCCTCCCTGGAGGGGCGGGAGGGGCACGAAACCTAGTAAATAGTGTGGTACTCCGATACCCTGCTCGCTCTTGCGGGCATGGTATGGTAAGGTATGTATGGTATGTTATGGCATGGGTAGTTTGGTATGGTATTGTATGGTATGTGTGGTATGGTGTTGTATCGTATGGTAGGTATTATATTGTATGGTAGGTGTCGTATGGTTTTGTATGGTAGGTCTGGTATGGTATGGTGTGGTATGGTATGGTATGGTACGCATGCTATATGGTATGGTTGGTATGGTATGGTATTGTTCGGTAGTGCGTGGTATGTATGGTATGGTATGGTATGGTATGGCATGGTAGGTATGGCATGGTATGGTATTGTTTGGTAGTGTGTGGTATGTATGCTATGGTATGGTATGGTATGGTATGGTATGGTATGGTATGGTATGGTATGGTATGGTACGTATGGTATGGTATGGATTGGTAGACATGGTATGATATGGGAGGCTGGAATGGTAGGCATGGTATTGATATGGGAGGCGGGAGGCGGGAGGGAGAAGGAGAGGATGTTCTGGGAAAACATGAACCCCACTCAGGATGTGGGGAACAATGTGACATGAATATCCAAGTGGTCGAACACTGGACTGTTTTTTGAGAAGTCCCCCCACAAAGACTGATCCGCCATTGTGCCACGAGGCAATGAGGGGAGTGTCCTCTGGTACCGTCGAGCTCTGTGCATAGAATAAATGCCTAAAGTATGCGTTGAGGGCCACAGGCCCCGGGTTCCCTGAGTCCCACCAGTCCTCTGGGCGCAGGTGGTACAACGGTCCCCCTCCGCCCCCTATTCGGGAAGGGGGTGCCCCTACCCCTACCCCCTACGTGCCCTGGGTCTGGGTCTGGGATGGAGGGGGCGAGAGTGGATAGAGGGTTTGTGTTGGCGCAAGATGGACCCACAATGGTCTCACATAGCTCAGACATGAGCTTCAAAGTGGCGGCAAGATAGCGTAATATGGCTCAATATAGACCCAGCATGCTTCGAAGAGGCTCCGAGACGGCCATCGTGCCGCTCCAGTTGCCCCCGGAGCTTCCCAAACCCAAAAGGCAAACATCGCCCCCAGGCCTACAGGGATCAATGATGTGTGCCCCCTCGTCTCTTCGCTTACGATGGGCATATGAGGCCTGAGGATCGCGCCAAGGCGGCCCCAAAAAGACCCAAGAGAAGCCCAAGAGGGCTCCAAGACAGTCCAACAGGCCCCAGAGGGCCCTCCAATTCCCCCAAGACCTCCAGCCCCAGAGAAAATGCTTCTGCTTCTTGGGGGGGGGGCCAGTTGAGAACCCCGCCATTTTGAGCCTTAGGGCCCACCCAAGATCGCTCCAAAAGGGCCCACCCACCCCCCCAAAAAAAAGGAGCCCAATCAGGGCCCCAAGACGTCCCCGAAGAAGCCCCAGGGGGGCCCACAAACGACCGCAACAGGCCCCAAGACGGCCCAATAGTCCCAAGGGGCTCTCACACCAAAGGATCCGCGTGGGCCTCTTTCTCCTCCTTCTCCCCGACCTCATCCACCTCCTCCCCCTCGTCCTCACTCCTCCGCCTCCTCCTCATCCTCCTCCTGCTCCTCCTACTCCTACTCCTCCTCCTCCTCCTCCTCCTCCTCCTCCTCCTCCTCCTCCTCCTCCTCCTCCTCCTCCTCCTCCTCCTCCTCCTCCTCCTACTTATCCTCCTGAACCTCTTCCTCCTCCTGTTGCTCCTCATCGTTATCCGTCTCATCACCCTCCCCTCACTCAACCTCCTCATCCAAGCAGCTCGCACAGGCATCGTTCCTGCGATCCTGGATAGGGTTGGCAGGCATACGCGAGGCGTCAGGAGAATGTACGTGCGCTGCGGGGCGCGGTCGGGAGCTCCTGGGGCCTCGCGGGAGCTCCTGGAGCATGTCGCAAGACTTGCCCTGAGGCCCTGGACGAGTGGCTGGGAGTCCACACTTCCCGCGCGTATTAAGACGGCCCCGAGGGTCAGTCATGGGGTACCATTGGGGGCTTTGTGGGCCCCAGAAACGGCAGGGCCGTTTTTTCACCGTTTCCAAAAAAAATGTCCCTTGAAAATGGAAACGGGAAAAAAACAGCGACCGGAAACGGCAAAAGAACGGCTCCAGGATTGGAACCGGAGCCGGAACCGGTCAAAAAACGGCGACGGAACCAGTAAAAAACCGGCGTCGGAACCGGCAAAAAAACGGCAGAACGGAACCGGCAAAAAAAACGGCCCTGTCGTTTCCAGGGCCCACTAAGCATTGGGGGCCTCTTGAGCCGCCTGGGAAGTCCTGAGGGCCGTCCGCACTGCGATTTCATCAACCTGAAATGTGTCGGCGTTTCGGCCGTGAGATCGCCAAAGACGACCAGAGAGGGCCTCCAGATCGCTCACAGACGGCTCAAGAGGCCACCGAGATCGCCACAGTGCTCTGAAGAAGAGGCCCTCAAGAGCCCCAAGGGATTGAGCAGGGACCGACCGTCCCGGTACTCTATCGGCCTACCACGACATGTTTTTAGAACCCAACAATTCTATAATAACAAAAACAATTTTCTTAGAACATAAACCCGATGTGTTCAAACAAAAAAGTCTCAACCAGAAATGCTATCAGAACATTGCGTGCAGACCACAAAAGGTTCTAAGAACAATACTTGGTGGGCCTATAGGCGAGCCAGGAAGCTTCGTCACTGCTTGGAGGGGCCCTCAAAAGGCGCCCAAGAGATCCCCAAGAGGCCACAAAGAGGCCCACGACAGGCATCCAAGAAGCATCCTCTCCACGACCCAGGCAGGGTGGCGGGATGGGGGCCGAAGGCCGCTTGATAGTCTTCGAGACTTGGGGGGCGTCGCGAGTGATGCCAGAACTAGTGCCAACCTTCACACGATAGAACTGTCCGGTCAGTTTGCCATTTTGCCTACACGAACTGTTATCGCGCATGCTGTGATCCCACGTCCGCATCATTGCGTCGCCGTGACTTCACTGATGTAGGCCGAATTACGAGCGGACGTTGCGAATGGACGCAGAATGCATTCGGATACGCACGGTTGGGGACCGCTAGCCGTGCTACATGTCGTCCGAACTTGGGGCGCCCGGGCCAGGAGTTGGAGCGCAGGTAAGTGAACGAGCAGGGCGAGGATAAACCCTGCAGCCCAAGATGAGGATGGATCATGCTGTCAGGACGCGGGGGCGGACGGGACAGGCATGGGGTTCACCAAGAGGCACTTCACTCCCTGATTACATACAGCGGTTGATGCTGCAACTGCTGCTTATGTTTATTCTCCCCCGCATCCTCTACATGCTGTTCCTGTTCCGGATCCCGCTCCTGCTGCTCAAGCCGCTGCTCCTGCTGCAGATGCCGATGGTGCTCTTTCTGCGCATTGTTTTCTGGCCGCTGCTACTGGTCCACGTCCTCCTCCTCCTCCTCCTCCTCCAACTCCTCACTGGTCCTCCTTCTCCTGATCCACCTACAAGTACTCTAGACGCCTGCTTCATAGAGCCACCCAGGACAAGGCGCGACACGAAGTACACCAGACTCACTTCGCCAGTGCTCCTTCAAACAGTGCTCATTCTGTTTCAGGATCCTGAGTCGGCTTTGGACAAACCTCCCTTTAGCAAACCTCCCTTTAGTGAAAACGGCCTGGGACCGAAACCGACGGACCTGGACCCGCAAAAATGACGGCCGCGACGCCCTCTCGCGAACCGAAAACGGCCAATTCCTTAATCGACGTGTCAGGGTAGGAGGTTTGTCCACCCCCGACTGAGGCGGCCCAAACGTGCACGCTGGTGCCGCAAGTTCGGATCCACGCGCCCATGCTACTCTGCAAAGCCTCAACAGCCTGGAGGACATCGCACGTGCGGCACACGCCGCTCAGGAAGGAGGAAGGAGGAAGGAGTGAAAATTCGAAATGAGGAAGGAAATGAGGAGGAAAAAATCGAAATGCGGAGGGAATGAGGGAAGGAAATGAGGGAAGGAGCGAGGGGAGGAGCGGAGGGAAAAAAAGCAGGAACGAAGGAAAAAGTCGAAACGAGAAGGAAAGGAGGGAAGGAGCGAGGGGAGGCAAGTGAGGGAAGAAAGACAGGTCGGAAGGGATGCGTGGGTGGCAGAGGGGACGAGGGGAAGGAACTGCATTGCCAGAACCCGGCATCCCAAAACAGAGTTCTTAGCGCCATGTTGGCCAGACCACCTCGCGCGCAGCATCTCGGAGTCTCAAGCAAATCAGGCCGGACCACCTCTCGAGCGCTCTCGGAGCCCAAAGATGCGGGGATGTCTCCGGCAAAACAGGGAAGACCACTTTGCGCGCGGCACCTCTGAGCCCGGAGCTGCTGGGATGCCTCGGGCGAAACGGGCCAGGCCAACTCCTTCCGCGTGGCATCGCAGAACCCAGAAATGAGAGCATGGCTCGGATGAGACGGTTCTGACCTGACCGCATCTCGAGAGGCGTCTCTGAGCCCATGGTTGAGAGGATGTCTCAAGAGAAGCGGGCCCGAACAAACTGTGCACACGCCCGCGCGCAGCGCCCCAGCAGCGGCGGCGACGAGCGCGGCGTCGGACGGTGGTGACAGGGAGGATGGCCCCCCCGCTTGCCCTCCCGCCCTCGTCGTTTCCCTGCCGCCGCCCCCCTCCTCCAATCCTCCCTCCGCACTTCCATCTCAGTGTCTGTCAACGGCCCTTCGCGCGAAGCATCGGGATCATAATCAGAAACGATGAAGGTCGGAAGCATCGGATCACACGTGTTCGGATGTGCGGAAAGGGACCGCAGGAAATGCAGGCTCAAAATTCGGACTTCCACTCGCCCACCACAATTGCACGCATGGCTGATGAGATGGGACTTGCCCGAAGGTTGTCGCCGGACTTGCCAACTTGCCGCGCAAATCTGCACACATGGGACTTCAATGTGATGGTCATGCGCATGCCAAATAAGACGCAACCCTGGCTCCGGCCGGATGCGTTCCGATGTTGACGTTTCCTTTTGATGCCGGTTCTGGTCCGAGTCCCTTCCACTTTTCCGATCTGGATATCGCATGCTCATTCCCTCCGTTGATCTCGCTCACGAATGTTGGCGATCTTCGACCCGGCAGTCAGAACCATCCACCACATCGGTCCTAAAACCTGTCGATATGAGGCCAGGCCTGAAGTAATGTATGGGATCCTCGTCCCTGGTGTCGCCATGTTCTACCAATCCGTCGTTTGTGTGTGTGTTCTGGCCGTCCTCTCCCATCTATGTGGATTCACTTGCTTACGCATGCCAACGGATTGGGTTCCCCTGGCCATCATCTCATGTGTCTTACCTGTTTTGCATTTCAAACCTTGAAGGGCGGTCGACAAGCTTCCTGTGTTTTCCATTCAAAAGCCGTGGTGTGCATGATGTGAACTGTCAATGCTAAAATGCCAAATGCGCCCCCCCTGTCCAGTCTCCATTACCCTCCTCCTCCTCCTCCTCCTCCTCCTCCTCCTCCTCCTCCAGATGGAGCGTGGCATGTTTCGCTCATTTGTCGCTGGGTCCTCCACATCGGGCCGCCGCCCAATCGTCTGCACACTAGTTGGCTTCGCCCATTGCGATGATGGTCGCGCGGGTCGCTCTCTCGAACACTCACTGGTCCTAGGTCAATTCGGTTTGTCGGCGTGGGGAAAAAATGCTCGCGGCTCCGCATGCCGCGATGTCACGGCCCTGCCCCCGCTCAGCCGTTCGTCGTTCATCGAAGATCACTGCGCGCGCGCGCGTTGCAATGGTGTCCCGCCTGGGCCCTTTGATCTCACGTCAATCACTTCACCTTCCCTTCGTTCCGATCACTTTCCATCCCGCGCGCGCAACTGCGCGCCTTGACTGCACGTCGCCCTCGCGTATTCTGGGCCATCATCTTGCTTTTGATCGACGCCCCGCGCTGCGGGGGCTGGCGTTGCGCGCGCCCTGTGACCAGCGCTTCGCGCCCATCGCGACCGAGATCAAGCCCCGCCGTCGAATGCCCGGCCCCCTCGACGGCGACCCCCGCGGCGATTGACGGTTTAGATTTAACTCGACCACCTCGCGCGCGGCGGGGCGCCCGCTGGCCCCGCGGCTCCAGGCCCAGCCGCCACCCCGGCCGCCGCGCGGCCCGGTGGCCGCGACAACCCTCGCGCGGACGCGTCACCATCCACGCCCCGCCCCCTTCTTAGCCCCCCATGGCGCCCGAGCCCGCGGGACTTGGCAACGCCGTGCTTCACGCCCATCGCGAGCTCGCGGCGGTTCCAACGCGCAGCGCAAAAAAATGCGGGCCCGCCAGCCCGCTTCAAGCCTGTCGCGGCCCCCCTCGACCTGCACCTCAGCGCGCAACGCGCTCTGCGCAATCGAGCATCAGCTCGTCGAACTACCTGGCCTCACACAAACCGCGAGATGCCCCCCCGCCCGCCCCGGCGGCAAGCGCGTCGGACAACGACGACGCTGGCGCCGCCTACCGCAGCGCGAGGGCCAAATGCGATCTTGCACTGTTCGCCCAACGCACGCTCGAAAGTTCCATCTCCCCCCTGCACCGTTCGAGCGGCTCGGCCAAGCTCCCCAGCCGCCTCGAGTTGAGGTCCAGCCGCGAGGAAAACCGCCGCGCCCATCCTCGCGCCGCTCGCTCCTTCGACCGCCCCCTTCAGCGCGGCAACCACTGGTTCGCCATCGCCATTCAGCGCGGCCGCGCTGCAGCCAGCGAACACGACCATGTCCGGCACGCCTCGCAGCGCCGAGCAGAGGCCCGCTCCGCCCCCGAACGCCCGCGCCCCAAGTGAATTGCGCATCTCTGCAAGAAACAATCGCGGCGGAAATTTCGCTGGCCCCGCCCCCCATCGGCGTCGCCACTGCGCCCTGCTCGCCGCGCCAACTGCGACGCGGGGGGCGGGCCCCCCACGCAGCCCCGCGCCCTTTTCCGGGCCCTGCATCGCCACTGATTTCCCCCGGAGGCCATGCCTCGCCTTCCACGAGCACGACGCCCCAGTCGCTAAACCCGCCGCCCCCGACCTCGCGCACCCTCCGACCACCCGCCCTATAAGTATTGCCGCAGCGAGATCGGGGGCCGCGGGGCTGCCGAGCCCAGGTGGGGGCGGCCCTCTGCCGCCTGCCCCCCCGCGCCTGCACCCCATCGTTTTCTGGGCCTCCTCTTCTCGGCGCTTGACTGGCCAACTGGAAATTGCCGCTCCTCTCTCGATGGCACAAATTTCAGCTGCGCCAGAAGCCCCACGCACCCGAGGGCGCGCGCACCCACTTGACAAGGGGTGCGGCACCCCCCGCGCCGCCCAGCCTGGCGGCGCCAGTCTGAGCCGACGCGCGGGGGCGCCAGGGATGCAAGTGCCCCCGGGAGCGGGGGGGCGGGGCGACAGCGCGCGCGCGCCGCCCGCCACGGCGGGACGCAAGCGCACATGCCTGCAAGATGCAAGCACCAATGCCTGCACACCGCACGTCCCCGAGGCGCGCCGCCATCCGCCCCGACGCAATCCCCGCGGCGCGCCTGCACGGGGCGTTCGACGCGAAGCGAGCAGAAGCGCAAACGAGCAACGCGCATGACGTCGCTTCCCCCTCGCGCGCGCGGGCCCTTCGCGTGGGGCCGCGCGCCGCGAGGCACATGCCGTCGCCCCCCTCGCGCGCGCGCGGGCCCTTCGCGCGGGGCCGCGCGACGCGAGGCACATGCTGTCGCCCCCCTCGCGCGCGCGGGCCCTTCGCGTGGGGCCGCGCGCCGCGAGGCGCAGGAAAGTGGGAGGCGGCCCGCGCGCCCTGCTCGCCCGCCTGCGCGCGGGCCAGGCGCGGGCGCGAAATTTGTGCCCGCGCACAACGCAGCACAAGCGAGCGCGCGCGCTTTCGATGGCGTTGGGTGCCCACCGCAAATTTCAGCTGCGCCAGAAGCCCCCCGCACCCGAGGGTGCCCGCACCCACTTGACAAGGGGTGCGGCACCCCCCGCGCCGCCCAGCCTGGCGGTACCAGTCTGAGCCGACGCGCGGGGGCGCCGGGGATGCAAGCACCCCCAGCCGATGCATGCTGGTGCACCGCGCGGCGGCGACGCGCGCGGCACGCGCACCCCTTGCGACGCGGGCGACGCGCGCGGCGGCGCCGCGGTGTTATGACACGCAGCGGCGGAGGCGAACGCGCGAGGGCATCGCGCGACGCCTGGGTCGCCATTGCTTAGGCAAGTTTGTCCTCGGACTCAGCCAGGTGCGCCTCGACCACGGCGCCGAGTTCTAGTTGCGTCATATCGAGATGCGACAGGAACGCGGGCGAGGACCGTTCGCCCGCTTTAAGGATCTCGCGCAAGGTGCCCCCCCTCTGCTGGAGGTCCAGTGCGCGCCCGCGCCGCAGGTCGCGTGTGCGATAGAGCATCGCGTCTTTGACGCCGATCTGGCCGACGAGAAAGCGCAGCGCGCTCAGCGAGCTTGCCGCGCTAATGTCCGCGAACGGCCGGGTGCCCACGGGCAGGCCCGCGAACCATGCGCCGAGCGCGTGGGCCGGGCACGTCCTGGTGCAGCGCACGCACCAGCACGCCCGCTGGCGCGCGGACCCGAATTGCTCGTTCTTGCGGCGCGCCAATTTGAGCTGCAGGAGGCCGTCGCACAGAATGAGCGAAGCCCCTGCGCCCTGACGAAAGGCTACGCCGTCGAACGAAATGCCCAGGGCCTCCGAGGGAAGGCGCAAGAGAAACACGTACGTGACAAGAAAGAGCTGCGCGAAGACGGCGGACTCGCGCCGCTCTTATGACAGATTTAGCAGCGCGCAAACTGCGTCCTCCCTGATGAGTAGAGGCGCCCTGGGCAGGAAAGCGCCGCGCTTGCGAATCGCGCATTTGGCGCGGCGAAGGGGCGCGTCACGAAAAAAACGTCTACAGGGAGACCGCAAACCTGACGAGCCAGCTTGACGTGAGAGACATAATCGGAAAAAGTCTGGTCGGAGCGAAACAGCAGCGACCACGCGAGCAACCCGTCAGCGGACGGCGGCAGCTCGGGCCCGCGCAGCGCAAGAGCCTCGCGCGCGAACGCGAACCATGCTGCCACGCCGCTCTTGAAAGAGGCGATGGGGCGCGGGCACGCGCCCAGGAGAGCCGCTGCGCGCGCCGAAGACAGCCACTCAGCGACGCACACTGGGCCTTCCTCGCTGTCGAGCCGCCGGCGAAGATTGCGGAGCTCCGCAAGCGGGCCCCCGCCGCACTGCGGCGCGCGGGCCCCCTGCGCCTCCGCAACCCTTGACTCGAGGAGAACTTCGACGGCAACGCCCCCGGCGGCCTGCGCCCGCGCCGGCGCCGGCCTCTGGACTTGGTCCTCCACCTCCTGCGCGCGCGCGGGCGCGATGCAGCTGGTTCGCGGTGCGAAATGCGCAATCCTGAACGCTTGTCGCGAGTGCGATAGCTTCCCGAATGCACCGCTTTTGGCCGCCGTCGAGGTCCGCCCCCAGGAACTGGAAGTCTCTGAATTTGGCCCCAGCGAGCGCGGACGGGCGCGACGCGCTTTCGGCAGCGAGCGCCGCCGCGATCGCATCGAACCACGCCGCATCGTGCCTGCCAGGGCCTGCGGCTCTCTCCAGGAAGACTCGCATGGAAGCGGCGTGCCCGGCCATTGCCGTTTCGAGGGTCGGCGCGCGCCAAGCAATCCTTCTGCCGCCGAGCCCTGTCTGCCGAGCGCACGTGGAGCGGCTGTGCTACGCGCGACCAACGCGGACGCAACACGAAAACGAATAAAACAACATTTTGACACGCACGCCGACGCAACAGGATTTGGCGCGCAAGCCGAACTGTCGGCCGACAGTCGCTCACGCGCGGCGCAGCGGCGCCCGCGCAGCCGAAAGAGATGCCCAGGCATCGGGCTTCCAGAATGCCTCGCTAAGACGCGGCTGCACGAAAGAAGCGCCGATCACGCGAAGGAGCCATTACTGCTCCCGCGACGGCAAATCGGCAACGTTCAGCTTCGAGGGGGCGCGGTCGACGCGGAGCGAAACGCGCAAGTGCGCCGCCTGCAGCCACAACGAATTGATGAGACACGTATAGTCCCACTCTTTGGAGGCGCCTGTCCGCGCGGCGGCCTCGGCACCGACGTTGTCAGACCAGAGGCGCACGCGCCTGCCCGCGAGCGCGTCGCTGAACGCGGAAAGGCCAAACGCGATCGCTAGAAGCTCGAGGGACATAATATGCGCATCGCCCCTCTGATTGAAATGGCGCAGAACGCAATCGGGGGGAGCCCAATCGGAGTAGGAGGCCCGCCCGTCGAGGAAGAGCACAGCCGCGACACGGGGCGGCGTGCTGCGCGCGTCGACAAAGAGCTGCGCTGCCTCGCGCTGGTCTGGCGCCCAGACACGGGTCTCGCAGAGCTCCAGCGCTAAGACTTCTGCCCACCATTCGAGTGCGACGCGCAGCTGCTGCGGCACCACCACGCCGCACTGCTTCGAGTGGGCGAACAAGGGCCGGATGAGCGCGCGCCCTATGCGATGGACCATGCCCGAGCATGCCCACATCAGGGCGCCCGCAAGCTTTGCCGCGTCCCCCGGCCGCAAAACGCCCGAGGAGAGCGCGTCGCCAATGCGACCGCGCCACTTCTTGACCTTGCCGGGCGAGGGTGTGCACGAGAAACCGCCGTGGTCTGCGCGGACCTGAAGGCCCAGGACGACAAGCGGCATGCCCGCGGCGACCTTGTCCGCCGCGATTGCAGAATTCTGGGCCGAGGATGCAGCGCACGAGCCGCACGATGCACTCGAGCGCGTGCTCGGCGCATGCCGCGCGCTCGGCGCCAAAGAGGTCATCGACGAAACGCAGCATCAGAATGAACAGTAGGCGACGCACAAGGTGCGAAATGAGCGCGCCGACCCTCTCCCACGCATGCACGGACGCGACGGCACCGAAGGGCATGGCCAGGTGCCCTGCCACATGGGCCACGCCCTGCGCGAGGAAAACGAAGAGCAGGAACCGGCGATGCATCGGCATGGCGGGCAGCCTACGGAAGGCCGAATCAACGTCGGCTTTGTAGAACATGATGCGTTCGCGCGTGCCCTGCGCCACGCCCCTCGCCACGCGATACAGCGCATCGATGGACTCGGGGCGAAACTTCTCGCCTGCCGAGGTGCACCCGTTTACTTTCGCGCGAGTTAGATCGTCAACAGCCCGAACGCGTATGTCGCCATTGGACCGCGTTTGCACAACCCGAAGCGCGGCGACAATACGTTTGTACTAAGGTCGGCCTGCTCAGCCGTGACAGGCTGGGTCACGCGACCCACGCGCGCTTCCTTGAAAGACTGCTGCAGCAGCGTCGCGGAATGAGCGTCCTCTTTGAGGGATGCCAGCAACGCGCGGTTGGCTTGAGCGGCGCCCCCTAGCACGGTTGCCCCGCCCAGCACAGCATGGTCGCCAACTCTTCGCTTCGCCAACTTGCTGAATTCCCACGGCGTCGCTGTCCTTCGCGTCTGCGTCGAGTCTTTTCTTTCGCGCACACCCTCCGCGCATGACCTGGGGATTCTGGTAGTTTCCCGCATATGACGAAAATGGCGCCGCGGGACAGCACCGATGCCAGTCGCCCAACCAGCCCCCCGCGCGAGCCGCGATGACTCCGAGCGCGGCAACCGCGAACGGCAAAGGCAACGAGCACGAAGGTCCACACTTTCTCATGGCCTCAACTAGAGCACTCCACTGCTCCAATTGGCGAGCCACATCACTAGTACGCCTGAGTATACTCAGGTTCGGCGCCAGGCCCACATTGCGGGACAAAGCAACCACGGTGACCGCGTTGAACAGATGGTACACATACCAGTCCGCAGGCAACGTTTCACCGCCACGCGAACCTTTCCGTTAGCCTTTGAGTTCAACGAGTTGCTGTCGTTAAGGACACACCATCTGTTTAGCTGGCGCAGACACTTCGCAATGAACTGTGATCGGTTATCACAGGATCTCGTTCACAGGATCTCATTCACAGGATCTCGTTCTCGGACCGCGGATCGGTTATCACAGGATCTCGTTCACTGTTGAATAAGTAATCCTGTGCTCGATATGTGATGTTTGCGTGTGTTCGGTTGTTCCTCCTGTTGGCCCCGCTTCTACCATGAAGTATATAAAGTCATGGATGTTGGTTTGCGGCATGATTCCTGTTGCAATTCCAGGATATCACAAGAATGCATGTTCGTTTCGCTACTGGTGCACATCCCACGGAGAGCCATGCCGAATCAAATCGGGTTCGTCATGGCTGCCACCGGGACCAACATAGCACGTTCCGAATTTACCTAACGCATTCTATCATCAATGGTGTTGTTGATGAGTTCCTGCATGCTGCCATGGCTCGCCTGTAATACAACGTCGCCATAGTTGGAGATTCCACTGGTGCGCACAGATAAGCTTAACAAGCGGAACTTGTTTGGACTGGTTCCTAACCATGTCCCGCGGAATGCTGCTGGGGCAAAGGACGATTTGCCGCAGAAACCGTTGCTTGTCCTGAAACGGCCAAGAAAACCTCTCTCCGATATCATGTCAATCCGCTACAGTGCCTGCACGGAGTGGGCGTGTCAAATTGCTCCGCTCTGGTCTGGTAAAGTGTCTTTCGTGCTTTCTACGGCCGACCGCCACCCCTCGCCGCGCGCGCCCTCAATATTCCCCCCCCGTTTTCCGGCGCCGATGCTGGGTCATTTTCCACATAAAACGAAAAAGGTTCCAAGAACAAACCCCCTCGATGGGAGTCAAAACACGCCCCTGAGGGCAGTCCCCAAGAGGCCCCCAGAGGCCTCCAAGACGCCGCCGAGAGGCAGCAAGAAGCGCCCAATTTGTCCCCAAGAAGCCTCCAAGAGGCCCCCGAACTGATGTTCTAAAGGCCGCCAAAGCGGCTCTGAGAGGCCCACGAGAGATATTCAGTAGGCTCCCGTAGAACCTGCAAGATGTGTTGAAGACGGAGCGGAGGGGAGAGTGGAAAAGGGGAGCAAGGAAAAACAAAGACGATAACGAGGCTGCGAACAAGGAGGGGGTGTTCAACTTGTTACAGAACCATCTCCTCCTCCTCCTCCTCCTCCTCCTCCTCCTCCTCCTCCTCCCTGCTCCTCATCCTCCCCCCAACTCCTCCTCCTCCTTCCCCCCACTCCTTCTCCCCAATCAGTATCAAAAATCCCCGTATGCATCAGCACTGTCCTCCACCCTCTCTACACGGCTGCGTCCACGTGAGCATCGGCGCCTCGACTCGCCCAGGTCAGACCACGACGGCCGGAGCACTACATCTGAAGCCGAAATGCGCGTGGCACGCGGAGAGCAAGCGGCACAACTGCGGCAACAAGACAGGGCTGCTTCAATGTAGCCGAGAAGACAGTTTGTTGAAGCCCAGCAAGACTCACGCATGCCTAGACGAGTGAAGATGGCACGCACCACACGCGGACGACGATGACGAGGATGAGGCGAGAGAAGAGGGGGGAGGCACAAACGAGGGCGAGCCATGGCAGTCAGGCCAGTGACGCTAGCAGTGGCAATATTAATGTGAGCTATGTTAGTCGTTTCGTTCGACTGGCTTCACATCGGCATGCCCTCCTGATTCCTGACTAGCTCTACCAGCTCCCTGGCTCCTCGCTTTGCCATACTGGTACTCACTTTCGTCCTAAGCTGCATGCTCCATATCCCCGCCCCTCTCCCTCCTACCCCTTATTTGACTCGGATCGTGCCCCCCCCCCCCAAGCGCGCGCGCAAGGGCGTTGGGATGAGTTCGACATGCGGCACGAGAGGCATATTTGGCAGAGTTTGATGGCAATACTGAAAAACCGATGCTCTGCTCAAGAATTCGCCAGCGCGCGCGCGCAGGCTCTTTTTGAAAACTGATGTTTCGGGAGCGGCCAAGAGGGGGGTGTCCAAGAGGGGGGGTGCAAATCATGACCGGCGGCATGTGCGCGGCCCAGCGGGGGGGCCAGGGACGTAATAAAATAAGAAGAGGCGCCATGAAATCTGGAGAAATATCATGGCCCCCGCCATGATATCCACCCCCCCTAGTCATCACCCCCCTCGTTTCCGCCCCCGAATGTTGTAAAAGTATGTGCTGTTTTATGTTTCCGGGGCATTCGTGTTTGAGATCCTCACGTAAGGTCTCGGCATGCGCGCGCGACGACGCCGCACGTGCACTTCGTCCCATTTGACGCAAAGGATTCTCGCGACCGAATTGAACGATCATGCTGGAAAACCGATGGATTTCTGAAGAATCCGCAGGAGCGCGAGCGAAGGTTTTTGAAACCTGGCGTCGCAAAACCATGTGGTGTTGTATCCCTCGGAGCACTCGACATTGAAACCCTTGCGACACCTAAGGTCTGTGAAGAACTCCGGCGTGCGCGCGCGACGACGCGCGCGTGCGCACTTCGTCCCATCTGCTGCAAGGGACTCTTGCCATAGCACGCGAGCAGGAGCGTTCGAACGATTTCGACATGTGCGCGCGAGAGGCCCGTTTGATCGCATGTCATGAACATGTCGGAGAACCGATGGCTTTCTGAAGTATCCGCAAGAGCGCGAACGGAGGCTTTCTGTTGAAAATTCGTGCTGCGAAACCGTATGCTTTTGTGTTCGGGACACTCGATTCTGAAATTCTTGAAAGACACCTGAGGTGTTTGAAGGATTTCGGCATGCGCGCGCGACGATGTGCGCGTGTGCATTTCGTCCCATCTGTTGCAGGTGATTCTTGAGAACTGATGAATCTTGATAATCGAGTGCGCGCGTATGCTATTTGTTGCAGAAGTTGAAGGGGGATGCAGGCCTGCATGGGATGTTATGAATTTAAAATCAAAATGGGCGATGGGGCAGAATCAGGTGAAAATTGCAATACGCGAACGGGTTCCGTTCAGTCCGGGAGGGGGGAGGGAGGGAGAGTCTATAGTTCTTTCACAAAGGAAAATAAATTGACGCATCTGTGACAGCGGCAACGGCGGCGACGAGGCCGCGACGGGGACAACATAGCCGCCAGAAAGATAGACGACGGGCGGCGACGAGGCGGCGACGGCGGTCACATAGCCGCCAGACCGAAGACACGGCCCAGACGACGGGCGGCGACGAGGCGGCGACGGGGCGGCGACGGCGGCCACATAGCCGCCAGACCGAAGACACTGCCCAGTTCGTTAGTAAAACAAAACTAAAAACCCGAATTGCAATGTTTAGGAATCCATATATGTATAGGTATATCAATGTCATAGCTGTGAATATAGAGAATATGTCACGCACTCTATGTTTACCTCTCTACTTCTCTCCCTCTCTCTCGTTACCACTATCTCTGTTTCTCTCTCTCTCTCTCTCTATCTCTCTCACACTCTCTCCCTCTGTCTCACTCTCATCCCCTGTTCCACCTATCTTTCTATAGATCTGGATATATATATATAGAGAGAGAGAGAGAGAAATGTATTGATTCGAGCGGTACCCTGTGTACATATATATTTGGCTCGGTCTCTCGCTCTCTCTCTCTCTCTCTCTCTCTCTCTCTCTCTACATATGCAAATATATCACTCGCTCTTCAGATCAGGGGTGCCATATGTCCCTCTCTCTCTCGATGTTGCACTGTCTGTCTACCAAACTTGCTGGCACTGTCTAAGAGACCGGCTCGAATTGCAGGAATGCTCTGAAAATCGGATATACGTGCATACAATCATGATCTGAAGCGTACCTCCTAGACGTATAGAGCTGTATGCACACCTATATACATGCAGACATACCGACAGACAGACATGCATCCATACATACACATGCATACATACATGCATACATTTGTGCAGACAAACATACACGCATCCATACACACATACGTACGTACATACATGAAGACATACCTGCATCCGTATATACATACATGTATATACATACATACATCAATACATACAGACGTACATACATACGTACAAACAAACATACATACATGCATACATGTATACATAAATGCATGCATACATACGTATATGCATACATACATACACGCATACATACACACATACGTACGTGCATATATATATGTAGATATGCGCATGCATACACGTATATATGCATACATATATACATACATGTGCACATATATATACATATATAAACATTCATGCGAACATGCATGCATACATACACACACATACGCACATGCGTACGTGCATACCAAAATACAAGCACACAAAATACAAGCAGACACAGACGCATACATATACACATATATGCATGCATGCAGACATGCGCACATGCATACATACGTACATGCAAACATATACATGTGCATATATATAGAGAGAGAGAGAGAGAAATAAGGAAAGAAATCAGCCACCGTGCCCTCGAGGCACGAGTCGGAGTGTCCTCAGGTTCCTTGTTCTACCTCCTGGAGCCTCAGCCCTCGATCCCGACCATTCTCTGTAAGGGACCCGGACCCTGGTCCGAGGATGGCCACGTGGCTCTAGAGTTCCCGGCGCCCTGTCGCATGACATCTTCGGGCCCAAGAAGGCCCCGAGACGGGCCAGGAGGTTCCCGAGAGGCCCCCAAGACGGCCCAAGAGGGCCCCGAGTCGCAAAAAGAGCGCCCCAAAACGCCCAAAACGGTTTCAAGAATGCCCATGACGACCCAAGACGCCCCAAGAGGCCACCAAGAGGCCTCCCAAGAGGGCCTCCTGAGGCAAACATGATTAAGTTCCCTTTGGCTTCCCCCCAAACAAAATCATGGCAAAGGGCCCAACCATATGCAGTTGTGGGTACCGCAATTTGTGAATACTTTCTTCGGTGAAGTTCCCTATGGGGCCACGAACCGCTGCACTGGGTGAGGGGGGAACGCATGCGGGCGGTAGCACTGGGGCCGTTGGTGGAAGTCCCTGTGGGGCCACGAAACGCTGTACTGGGTAGGTGATGCCACATTGGGTGTGTAGGACGCACGCGGACCGTCCCACGGGGGGCTTCGGTGTAGCTCCCTATGGGGCCACGAAATGCTGTACTGGGCGGGCGGAAAAAAAAACAAATTGAACTTCCGGGACGCACGCGGACGGCCCCACTGGGGGCGCGTTTTTTAGCTGAGTGCCAGGCCCGCGCGGCGCGAGCTCAGGTCAGCGCAGCCGCCCCATGGCAGCCGCGGGCACAGTCGGCAGGCGAGCGCCAAGGGACGGGGAGCAGCGTGGCAAAGGAACGAGCGGCCAACGGACCGACCCACCGCCACATCGCCTTTCCCCCCTTCAGTGAACCTGCGCCCTTGGATGCGCCTCTTTCGTCGGCAGCCCGATCCTGATCCTTTGGATCTTCCCGAAGCGATGCCGCAAGCCTCGAGCACTGGCGGGAAGCTTACACGGCCGTTGCCTGCCCACGATGCTCCCGCCGACGACGCGGGCGCAGCGGTGGCACTTGGGGCAAATGGCGCACCATTGACGGTGACCGGCTGGTGCCCTCCACGGGCCACCCCAGGGGCCCCTGCGCCGTCGCCAACGAAAGACGCGGCGGCAGAGGGCCCAGGGGGGCCGTCGAAACTCGCCGACCGAGATGGTTCGGGCGACCTTGAGCGACGGGCAGCGCTGCGACGGGACCTGGCTGCCGAAAAATAAGCTTTCAGCAGACGGCCAGAGCCCTGGCCCGCAGAGGCCCGTCGTAGCACCAGACAGAGGCGGCTGGCTACATCACGCGGCAGACAACGCTAGGCCTCCAGAGGGACCACTGCAGCGGGACCCACAAGAGGCAAAGCAGGACCTGGGGGGGCGGGCCTCAGGGCGCTCTCCGAGCCCCTCCCCCGCCACCCCCCCGCGGCTGCGGACCCCGCCCACGCCGCGCGAGGCAGCGGCGCGACCCCCGCCCCTCAAGCCGACAGCGGCCCCCGACTGGGGGCCCGCGGCAGTCGGAGGGCCCACAGGCCTCGCAACAGCCACTTCGACCACCGAGCAAGAGCCAAAAGGGGCTTCTGCTGCGGGGCCCGCAGGAGGTCCAGGCAGGAGACCCCCGAGGCTTAAAGCAGCAACGCCGGCGAGAGCCTCGCTCACGGGCGGCGCCCCCGCCGCCCCCATACTCGGGCGGCCCGCCTCGCTCGAGCTGGCCCCAGAGGCCGCGGAGAGCAGGACATCGATATTCTGCTTGGTCGCCCTGGGGGGCCTGAGCAGTCTCGCCGACGCCGTCGGCCCCGCTGCACCGCTCAGACCCGCCAGCTGCCGCCAAGGCTGAGAACGTCGCCGCCGCCGCGGCCGCCGTGGCCAAGGCTGCCCTGGTAGGTCGCTTGCGCGAGGGCCCGCCAGAGGGGCGGGGCGCCGGGCTTCGGCGCGCGCGGCCTGGCCCAGAAGCGCGCCTTGACGGCGCCGCTGTAAGCCGTCTGACGGCAGCGCAGGCAGTGGACGCCGCCGAAGGGAACCTCGGTCACCTCGTGGCTGACAAGGAGCAGCTGCGCCTTGTCGCCGAGGTGCACCTAGACCTTCTCGCGGGAGATGCCCTCGCGACGACCCGACGCAACACAGCCCGCCACGGAGACCCAGTAGAAGGCGGCGCCCAGCATGGTCTGCCTCGCCGCGATGACCCGCCGCGCATGGGCTGACGCCCCCGCTCGAACTGCAACGAACTTGGCGCGCCGATCAGCCCCCAGGGTGCCACGCCTCGCTCCGGCAGGGATGAGGCCCACCAAGACGTGCTGGACCGAGGCGTTCGCCTTGACCCCGGCCGCCGAGGCCGCCGAGGCCGCTGACCTCCTGGGCGGCGCGCCACACCCGAACCCACAGTTCGGCCAAAGCTGACTTGCTGCACGCGGTGGCCTGCGGCCCACGCTTGTCGACGCCTTCCACAACGTACTCCGCGCAAAAATGAGCGACAACGGGCGGGGCCGCGTGCCTGAGCAAGATGAGGGGCGCCAGCAACTCCCCTCCATCGATGGACTGGATGGCCACGGCAAGCGGCGAACCTAACGCCCGCGTGGCTGACCGAGACCCAGGGCCAACCTCCTCACCTCCTCGAGGCAGGGCCACCACCGCGCAAGCGGCGCGCGCAATCCGCACGCCGCCGTCGATGAAGGCCCCGTCGGCGCACAAGCCAGGCTCTGCAAGCCGCGTGCCCTCGTCGTAGCCTTTGGCCCACTGCGCGCGCGCCAGGACGTCGTCCGCGGAGGGCCTCCACTCCGTGGACGGCTCTGGCAGCCAGAGCCTGTCCACCATTGCGCGACTGGTGATGGAGCCCCCTTTGTTCAGGAATCGCCCCATCCTGGTGGGAGGCGCAAGCTCGGGCAACGACCCTCGGCATTCCAGGTGCCGATGCCAGGAGCGTGCCCACCTTGCCTGGGCACATCGAACACGCAGAGGACGAGCCGAGGCCAGCGGCGCACCTCCTCTCGTTGAGCCACTGGCCGTCCACAAGGCATGACCTGGCGCACCCTGCTCCGCTCGGCGTGAGCGAGCGCCACTGCCTGGCGAGCTCGGTGGGCACTCGCCCCGTCGTGACCCACTAGCGCACCTGCGGCGGGGAGACACCTCCTGCTGCATGAATGTCCTGGTGCGTGGACTTCGCCAACTGCGCAAGCTGCCACCTCTCCACGCTCCTCGTGACCAGCTGCTCGACGGTCCAGGGTGAGCTATTCGCCAAGTTGAGCTGCTCGCCCGTATCTGCGAGCCAGTGCGTGAAGGACCCGAGCGCGAAGCCGATCCTGAGGAGCGACATGACAGCACCACCGAGCGGCCCTCGCACATCACCCCAATCCTTGGCGACACGAACATTCCACTCGAACGTGCTCTGAAGGATGATCGGGACCCACTTCACCCGCACCGCTTTAGCTAGCATGATGACTGGCCCCAGGGTCGTCGCGAAGATCGGGCCGAGCGTCTTGGACCCCACCAGCACCAGCACCACCGTGGCGTTCTTGCCTGCGGGCCGCCGCGCGCAGCGCGATCGACCTCATCTTGGCCAGCTCGCTGTGGTTGAGGCCTGGTACATGGCCGAGGAGTGGAGCCCCGTGAAAGCCACGCTGGCCGCTGCCGCGCGCCCTCGACGCAGGCCCAAGAAGCTCCTGACCTTGCCCAGGCACAGCTCGACGTTGGCGAACCTCTGCTGCCTGAGCGCCCGGGCTGCGCGGAGGCCCTCCGCGCGGTCGATGCCCAGGTCGCGCGCATGTCGAGCTCCCTGCGCGCCATCAATCTTCAGCAACTGCCTGCTCACTTGCCTACGCGGCCGCCCTGTGTTGGCCAGCACCTTCGACCTCTTGACTGCAATTTTAAGCTTGACCAGCGAGAGCTGGTCCACGAGGACCCCTGGATGCCTCCACGCCGCTGGAGGGCCAGATCATCCACCACGATGGCTGGAGCGACGGCCCCGAATCTAGCCACCATCTCGTCGAGCGGCCGCAAGGGCGTGAGCTTAATGAACCCTGCTACGAACGCATCGCCAGCCAGGACTGCCTGGAACACCTCCAACTCCTGGGAGCAGCAGACACCCAGGTGGAGCACCCTGGGCGCGCGGTAGAGCGAGACCTGCAGCCTGGCCAGTCAGAGCGGAAACCTCTATTCGATGGCAGCCCGAACGATGCACGCGTGGGAGACCCGCTCGAAGGCCTTCCAGCGATCCAGCAGGATGCCGGCAGACGCCCAGTCACAGCAACCCACTCGGACCGCACCTGCTGCTGCCACGCCGCTCTGTCACACGAGCGTCCAGAGCATGGACGCTCAGTAGGGCCTGCCGGTGTCCATCTCCCACTGCTGCATGAGTGGGCCTGCGCAGCCTGCCATGAACCCTGCCCACAGCGGCCGGCAAAGCGATGGGCCGAAGACCTCCGTCTGCTTTGGGAATGAAGGCCAACTTGGCGATGAAGCTGGGCCAGGCTGCCCCATGGCCGCGACGGAGTCCATGAGCGCCTCGATGCCCTGGTCGCCCAACAAGTTGAACTCGCACGGGCGAACGCCGCGCGAACGCCGTCGATGTTGGACCCGCTTGAAAGACGAGATCACCTCCCGCAGCTCTGCCACAGATAGTCGATCGGGGCGCTCTCCATGGTCCTCGGGCCAGTCCAGGCGGTGCCTCTTACGCGTAGCCTCTCGATGGGGCTCTCGCAGGAGGCATCGGTCCTTGGGGGGCGGCCGTAGAGCGCTCGCCGAGACCCCCCCCCCCACCCACCCACCCCACCACCCCCCACGGCTGTGGACCCCGCCCGCGCTGCCCGAGGCAGCGGCACGACCCCCGCCCCTCGCGCCGACGGCGGCCCGCGATCGGGGGCCCGCGGGACTCGGAGGGCCCACGGGCCTCACAGCAGCCACTTCCTCCACAGCCTCGCCAGGGACATGGGCAGCCGCGGGGAACCCCGGCTCGCGCGGCGACTCGTTGCCTGGCGGCCGCGTGGCGATGGCACACTAGGGCTTTGCGCTTTAACGCCAGACATAGACCCTCTACGAATGGCCGACGTCCCGAGCCCAAGGGGAAGCGCGCCCCTAGCCATCAGGGGGGCACGTCGTCGCTTTCTGCCGCGACGATGTCCTCAGCCCAGGGGAGGAACATCCCTGGGCATCTGAGAAAATATCCGCACGTGCCGCTGGAGCAGGCACGACCACGCCCCAGTACATCGTCTCATCGTCGACAAGGGCCTGAAGGCTCTGCTGCACGGTGAGCGGCGCCTCGCCATCGGCCTTGGCTGGCCGCGCATTCCATGGCTGCGCCAACTTCGTCGCGGCGTGGATCCCGCCCAAGCCTGTCGCCACCGAGCGCGGCACCCAGTCATTGTAGTTGCGCCGCGCTTGCTCGAGGCCGGCCACGACCACGGCCTCTGACCAGGGGAAGCAGGCTGCGCCCAGGATACCTGGCTGGCCGAGTGAGAAGTCCTGGGTGCCACTGCCGATGACCCCGATCACGCCTTGCAGCGCGGAGAGGTCGGGCGGGGGTTTGCTGGCCATGCGCTGGAGCGCCTTCAGAGCCCCTATCCTGGATAGCGGCATGTCGATCTGCACTGCGTCCCGAAGGCAGATGGCGATCGACCTGCACCAGGTCGACGCTCTCGTGACCCTTGGCGACCTCGGAGGCGACGGCGCGGTAGCAGACGCGACCGCGAGCCTGGGACGATCCGATCTCCCGACGTACCCGTCGAGGTCGTGGATGAGCCCGCATGCGTCGAACATGCTGTCCAGGCCGCTGGTCTGAGCAAGCAAGTCACGAGCTGCCAGCCACCCAGGAGCGTGGTCCCTGGCGCAACAAGCCAAAAGCCTGGGCAGCGGAAGCCGCCTCGCCGCGCGCATGACGGCGACGCTCTGGCGCTTGTCTGGCCCGAGGAGCTCGAGCGCGACGGGAAAGTGCGGGCTGAGGTCGAGCCCGTGGACGACGCTGGCCTTGGCCCCGAGGAAGAGCCCGGAGACCACGAAGAGATCGACGATGTCGCCCGCGGGCCTGCGCGTGGGCTCCGTGGGAGCCGCGACGACCGCATGGGCCGCCTCTAGCCAGCCCGACTCTGCTAAGACGGACGGCTCCATGTTGAAATCGCCATAGACCACGAAGGGCTCGCTGGCCGCTTGCAGGGCCCTGAGCACCTCGTGCAGCGCGTCCGCGCTGCTCTTGTCGAGGCCGACGCTGGCCTCCAGGTAGAGGTTGACCCACGCAATGCCGCCTCTGCAGACGCCCTTGAAGTGGGAGACGATGGCGCGCCTAGGAACCAGCACAGACGGCTTACCTAGCAGCTCGAACTGCCCGAGCCCAAGGAGGTGAGGCTCCCTATGGGGCCACGAAAAGATGTACTGGGTGGGTGAAATTGCCAAATTGGGTGTGTGGGTCGCATGCGGGCGGTACCACTGGGGGGTTCGGTGGAACTCCTACTAGGGCCACGAAGCGCTACACGGTGTGTGTGCGTGTGATAATGCCAAATTAAGCGTGCGGGACGGAGGCGGACGGACCCACTGGGGGCTTCGGTGGAACTTCGTATGGGGCCACGAAGCGCTGTACTGGGTGGGCGATACTGCCAAATTTGGTGTGTGCGACGCATGCGGGCGGTCCCACTGGGGGCTTCGGTGGAGCTCCATATGGGGCCACGAAACGCTGTACTGGGTGTGTGTGTGAAAAAATGTCAAACTGCGCGTGCGGGGCGCACGCGGGCGCTCCCACTTGGGGTTTCGGTGGGGTTCCCTATGGGGCCACGAAGCGCTGTACTGGGTGAGTGCAAATCCCAAACTGAATGTGCGTTACGCATGCGGGCGGCCCCAGTGGCCACGAAACGCTGTACTGGGTGTGGCGGACGCATGCGGCCACCCCTACTGGGGCCTCCGGTGGAGCTCCCTATGGGGCCACGAAACGCTGTACTGGGTGTGGCGACGCATGTGGACACCCCCACTGGGACTTTTGGGGCCACGAAACGCTGTACTGGGCGTGGCAGACGCACGAGGTACCCCCACTGGGGCCTTACGTGGAGCTCCCTATGAAGCCACGAAACGCTGTATTGGGTGTGGCGGACGCATGTGGTACCCCCCCAGGGGCCTTACGTGGAGCTCCCTGAAGGGCCAGGAGGCGCTGTACTGGGTGTAGCGGACGCATGTGGTACCCCCACGGGGGCCTCACTTGGAGCTCTCTATGGTGCCACGAAACGCTGCACTGGGTGTGGCGGACGCATGTGGTACCCCCCACTGGGCCTTCGGTGGAACTCCCTATGGGGCCACGAAGCGCTGTTGTGGGTGTGGCAGACGCATGTGGTACCCCCCACTGGGGCCTTCGGTGGAGCTCCCTACGGTGCCACGAAACGCTGTGCTGGGTGTGGCAGACGCAGGTGGTACCCCGCCTGGGGGGGGGCACGGGAGGAGGAGACGCGGGTACCGTTTCTTCAAAACGAGGACCCAACACCACAGGATGGCTGGGACAAACAATTGTGTTTTTGCCTTGTCGGCTTCCCGACGCTCCCGGACGGCTTGAGAGGCCCACAAGATCTCTTCAAAACGGCTCCAGGGGCCTCCAAGAGGGCCCCAAAACGGCCCCAGAGACACTCAAGACGGTTCAAGAGACCTCCAAGACGACCCAACAGGCCCCAAAGACGTCTCCAAGAGGATGCCCAGACGGGGGACCCGAACTGACATTTTCAGCCCTCGGCCCCTAAGAGACCCTCTGATGGCCACCAAGGGGCCCCCAAGAGGCCCCACAAAGGCCCTCGAGAGGCCCCCCCAAGAGGCCCCCCAACAGGCTCCCAAGAAGCCCCAAAAGTGTCCCCAGCAGGCCACAAAACTGTAACCGAAGAGGCATAAGAGAGGGTTTCGACGAGACCCCCAAAAGCATCCCTGAGGACACTGACCAACAATCCAGGCACGGTGGCGGGATAGGCCGAAGGCCATACACGTATATACAGATGTATGTTGGTAGCTATGTGCTTATGTACATGTTTGTATAGAAATACACACAAAAAAAATACACATGTATTCATACATGCATACCTACATATGCATACATATACATACGCATATACGTATACAGACCTACTAATCTACATATACACACAACCATGAATATCTACATTCCATACATGCATAAATAGTTACGTACACGTGCACATAAATATATACGAACACATATGCATGTCTACACATATGTAGATACATACACACCTACATATACAGATACACAGGCCTATACATATACATATGTATGTACGACTTCATATACATAGACCCATCGGTCGGAAGAAGTAGGTAGAAACATGAAGTAGGAAGGCGGATAGAGTAGATTGGGTCTGGGCCCGCCCAGCGAGCAACAAAACGTAGCAGAAGCACATCAATTCTTGAGATAGGGAGGCGCTTGAAGTAGATTGGGTTCTGGGAATCCAGTAAAAAACTCATTTCAACGACCGATGGGTACATGTACATGTACACTTGCATATGCGTATGCATATGCAGTTACATTGCATATGCATATGCTTATACATTTGCATGCACAACTGCATGTGCAGATACGTAAACCGGAAAACTTGTACGTGACATGATACTACACACACACACATCCCAACATACATACATACATACACGCACACATACATACATGTACACATACATGCGTACGTGTGTACGAACATACATACATACATACGCATGGTTGTACGCATGCATGTATGTATGTGTGTATGTGCGTATGTACGTATGTGTACTCAACTGTGCATACGCTTGCATGAATATACACATACAGACATACAGACAGGCACACGTTCATACGTGCATATACGCATGCAAATATACACATGCGTACATACATACACATAGATGCACATATGTACATGACTGTGCGTATACATCTGCATGCACATATACATAGACGCAAACACCTACATCTGCATATGCCAATACTTGGAAAGTGCCAAGTACATATACGTGTGCATGCTCATATGCGTATGAAAATACCGATGCAGAGACACATACCTATACATTTACGTAGAAGCAGAAGAATGCATATACCTGTACATAGATTGAAACATTTGCTGATACGCATACGCATACAAATACATGGATATACATATATATATATATATATATATATATGTATATATATAAGAATATATACGCATGTACGTAAGCATGCACATATACACATGCAGATACATATAACAAAACATGTACATATACACGTACATGTACAGATGCACATATGCATATGTATGTACACATACACAGACACAAAACTGCACATATACAAATACTTACATACCTACAGACGGACATACAAAAGTTTCGATACACGGATACGCATACATTTACATACGCATGTGCACATGCAATCATTTATGTAAATGTTGTCATATATATGTATATATACAGATGCACAGTTCTACTTACATAGAAATATACATATACCTATACATATACATATACATATACATATACATACAACTACACATACCCATAGACATAAGCATACAGACATTAACATGCATAAACATATACATAAACATATGTACACCTACATATACATATAAATCTGACTATACATATACAGAAACAGAAAAAGAGAGAGAGAGAGAGATACATCCGTCACCGTGCAGGTGCCCTCAAATGCCTTCGAGTTCTGCATCAAAGACGGTAGATATAATACAGCCCGGAGTTCTGGGCGCTCCCAGGCGCTCTCGCGCGCTCCCAGGGGGTTCCCTGCGTGACTTTCCGAGGGGTCAAGAGCGCGTCGTTGGGGAGATGCATGTCCAACATGGTTTCGGATGGCCCAGGGGACTGCTCTGAAGCATTCGTGGGCGCCTCTGGGGCCGTCCTGGAGCCCCTGGAGGGCGGCCCAAGTGGCCGAAATCTTCAAAAAGCAATGGTGCTCCCAAACATCCTGAGGTGTTGGGTCCTCGCTTTGAAAAGACAAGAGCCCGCGTCCCACCTCCTCCTCCTCCTCCTCCTCCATTCCTTGTCCGTATAAATATCTACTCCATGTCGCGCCCCGAGGCCAGTCGAAAGGGCGGGTCGGGCGTTTCGCCTGAGACTTCCTCACCATCGATGACCCTGAAATTCAAAAAAAAAATGCAACAACTTCGCAGATGGAGGGCAGGTGGTTTTCACAATGTGGCTCTTGCCACAGCGCCGCGCACATTCGTATGGAGGGCGGGTGATTTTCAAAATGTGGCTCGCTTTCAAGATCCGGTTCTCGTCTTCGCGCCGCACACAAAACTTTGCAAGAGCTTCACATATGGAGGGCGGGCCCATTTCAAAATGTGGCTCTCGCCACAGCATTCGTTTGAACAAATGCAAGAGATTCACGGACTTAAGGAAAGTTCGTTTTCAAAGTGTGGCTCTCGCCTCGGCGCCGAGCAGATTCGGTTTATACATTTGCCAGAGTCTCACGAACCTCCTCCTCCTTGGTCAAAGTACCAGACATGGTGTTTTGGAACGATTCAGGTTTGTCAGATCTCAACAGTTACGTTGATTCGCGGTGTTGAAGTCCCAAGAACGGCGTTCTGGCACGATTCGGGATCGTCAAGACACAACAATCATGCTGATTCGTGGCGTTGGGGTCCTCATCATCATCACCATCAGCACCACCAGCATCATCATTGGTGTCATCCGCAGCATCATTACCACCTCAGCATCATCACCGGCGTCATTGTTCTCTTCCTCAAAACCCTCATCATGATCGTCAAACCACGATCATGACAATCATGTCACAAACCCCCACCCCAAGCAATACTCCTCATTACAACCTCCCCCGCCTTCTCATCATTCTCCCCATCCTCCTGTCCTCACCATTATCACAAGCATCATCACCATCACCATCACCAGCATCGCCGTCACCATCGTCATCACCATCACCATCACCATCACCATCAGCAGCATCATCATCGTCGTCGTCTCCAGCATCACCATCATCACCAGCATCGCCGTCACCATCGTCATCATCATCATCATGATCAGCACCACCATCATCATCAGCATCATCATCACCGGAATCAGCATCGTCATCATGGCCATCAGATCAGCATCACCATTCAGTCGAGCAGCTGTCACCAACAAAAGAATTGGCTGACAGGGTGGCAGGACTTGCCGCATGCAACTGGTACATACATACGTACAGACCGACAGGCAGGTGTATACATATTGTGTATATAGAAAGGTATGCTGTCCCTCTCGACACAGTTCTCTATATATCTCTGACTCTCTCCCTCTCGCTCTGTCTCAGTCCGTCTCTCTCCCAGTCGGTCTCTCTCTCTCTCTCTCGCTTCTCTGCGACTGTATCTCTCCCTCGCTCTCTCTCTCTCTCTCTATCTCTCGTTCTCTCTCTCTCTCTCTCCCTCTCTCTCTGTGTACGTATAAATCGTCTTTCTGTACATCTACATGCATGCGTGTACGCATTGTGGACTCACTCTACCCATTTAAATGTATCTCTCCTCTCAGCTCGCTCTGGACGATATGGTTCATTACTTACATCAGATTCACTACGTATGCATATGCTTTCTATATCTCTGCTTACCTCTACCTCTCCCTCGCTCTCCCTCTCCGTTTCTGTATGCAGATATTCAACTCTGCTCAATGCTCTCAGATCTGTACTCTCCACTCTCTACTCTCTCATTCTGACCGTGCTCGCAAGTGCAATATCGATAGACATACATACTTACTGTTCTGTTCTGGTGATCTGACGGCCCCGCCTCCCTCTCTCTCTCAGACTCCTCTCTCAGACTCTCTCTCTCTCTCTCTCTCTATCTCTATCCCTCTGTATATGTGTGTAGATGTATGTGCGTACTCCTGCTACCACTCTGTTTACTTGATCAACCCTCCCAACATCGATTGTCTCTCCAGTCTCTTCCTGATACTCTGGACTCCCTCCACTCAAATCTGCCATCTGCTCTCTGAGATATATTCTCTACTCCCTGCCATCGCCTCTCTCACTCTGACGGCGGCCGCAGGGACGTAGCAGAACACTTGAGAGCCTGGGCTGGGAAACCCAGACCCCAGGGACACGGTGAAACTGGGAACCCCGCCGCCCACCGAGATCAGCCAGACGAGAACGAACTCTTCTCCGTCTCCCACCCGTCCCCCGACTCCTCCTCCCCATCCTTCCCCTCCTCCTCCTTCTCCTCCTCCCTTCTCCTCCTCCTCCCTTCTCATCCTCCTCCTCCTCCTCCTCCTCCTCCGCCTCCCTTCTCATCCTCATCCTCCCTGCTCCTCCTCGGAGGAGCCGGAGATCTCCTCCCCCCCCCCGCGAACCTGGCCGCTCACCAAGATCGGCCTGGAGCCCGGAGCCGGGAACCCGGCCGCCCAACGAGATCGGCCCGCGACCTTGACACAGACTTACAGTCTCCGCTAGGACCCATTCTCGGGAGCGGCCAAGAGGGGGGTGTCCAAGAGGGGGGGGTGCAAATCATGGCTGGCGGCATGTGCGCGGCCCAGAGGGGGGGCCAGGGACGTAATGAAATAAGAAGAGGCGCCATGAAATCTGGGGAAATATCATGGCCCCCGCCATGATATCCAAGTGCAGGCACTGACTGGGGGACTGTTCTACTCGCTATCGGCGACGAGCGAGGGGGGAGAGTGAGAAGGAGAAGGCTCTCTCACAAGGCGGCGGGGCTTCTCAGGAGCCTTTGCGCCTTCCGAGAGGTTTCCTGCGTCTTCGGGGACGGCTCAGAAGGCTTCTCAGAAGGCTGGGGGGCTTCCGAACCTTCTGAGAAGGCCTTGTCCTTCTCATTTCACCCTTCGCTCGCCGCCGACACTAGGCCACCACCGACGGACGATACGCAGTACCCGACTGGGTCAGGCATCAGCGGAGCCGAGAGTTGAAGGGGAGGAGGGGGGGCGAAGACAGAGAGAGAGAGAGCAGGCATGATGGGCAAGAGCGCGAGGGCACTCACATCGGTCTCACGTCCAGCCTAGAAAGAGCGCGCGTGGGGTACCTGGTACCTGCTTGCCGGCTGCCTTCTCCAATGCTCGAGCCCATTTTGCGCCCACACAGCCACTGAATTATCAGAGCAGCGCCACCAGATCCAGGCCCTTCGGCTTGATACTGCACGTTCAGGCCACCGGAGCGAGCGCGCCTGCATTGCTGGCCCTACCGACGCCGCAGACAAGCAGGACGAGCACCGTGATGCTTGGCCCTACAACACCCTCCTCCCCAACAATTGCTCCCGACCTCCGATTCGAGCGTGCGCAACGTGAGTGAGCCGTATGACTCTGGCACGTCTGCCATCACGTGCTCCACACCTACCGCCCTCGGGGATAGATCCCACGATATACATATATATATATATGTAAAAATGTGTGTATATATATACCCAACAGATGAGCCTGATCCTGCAGAATGGACAAGTGCTCAATGGGGCCTGTATAATCGGGAACGACTGTCGCGCGCAATCATATGTTCATCAGTCATCACCTCCTTCTCATCTGACGCATGCCATCAAACTATGATGTGCACTTCCATCGATAATATGTGTTATTGTATATATACAGATAGTCATATACCTATACATAAATATAGATGTATATGTGTATATGTTTGTAGACTTGGTGTACATATGCATATTATGCATACATACATACATACATACATACATACAGGTATACATATGCCTTTACATATACAGATATACATACACATACGCATGACCATCAGGGGGGTCAACACATTACGTCTCTTCCTGCCTTCACACATAATGCAAAAATACGTGATCCCTCTCAACCTGGACATTTTAGGCGTCGACGTTGCAAAATGTGCGGCGTGAGGGGCCGTACATTCAGCAGGAAAAGGCGAAATGTCGCTCAAGCAGTGGTCATAGCTCCTGAGAGTTGAGATCCCGCTTTTGGGTGCGGCGCACATCCTTCGCTCGCCCATTCGTGTGCGCGCGCGGGGACGAAAATGTCATTCCATCATCCGCGCGGCGCTCTGCACGGTGCAAAACATGCCACTCACCAAGTTCCGCGCATACAGTGGTGGCCAGTCCACAAGAAACCTTCCACCAGAAACCTAACCCTGAGACCCCAGGACGACCATTGATCTTGGATGTCAAGAAACCCAGGGCGCCCTGGAGGCAAGCACGGTGCTTCTTGGCATGGGCCTCCACTGTAGTTCGCCTGGACGTGGCGTATCCGCGGGGGCGCAGCGCATGTTCCGCTCGCCGAACCGCACGAGAGCGGCCGCGGCAGCGGGGCTGCACGAGAGAGCGGGACGTGCCGTCCTCGCCCAATTCGCCACACAGCCTGTGCGCGAACGTTGCAGTGATATTCCGGCGCGGCAAATGCTTCGCCGTCGCGCCGCGGTCCTCGAGAGTTTGGACGCCCGAGGGCATGCTAAACGACTGTCTCGCCGCAGCGCTGGGCACGGATCTTCTGAAGTCCCGTTCCTGCCCACGCACGGCCACGTTACTCCCCCCTGCCCAATTCGTCGAAAGCGGGAGCGCGCGCGATCGCCCATCGTTGACTGAGTGGGACCGAGTGTCATCCACAAGTATAAGTGGCGCCACCAATTCTTCTTACGCTGTGGAGAAGATGCAAAGGGCGGGGCACGCTGACTCGCTCGAAACAGCGAACTCGACTGCTACATTTTTTCATTGAAAATACATACAAGTGACACACGCGCCATGACTCTCGTGCGCGTGGGAAAGGGAGGGGTGGATGAAGACAGGGAATGGATAAAGAGGATGATAAAAAGTAGGAGGAGGCGGGAAAGACTGGGTACGAGGGTTGGGAAGGCCACGGCGGAAAAAATACCCGCCTGTCGGAAAAAAGTGTGCACATACACGAGGCAAGAAGGCGTCAAAACTGAATCGGGATAACACACGTCCCCTGGCGGGGGAAGACAAAAAAAAAGAAATAAACAAAAAAAACAAAAACACAAAAAAACAACCCAAAAAAAAAAAAAAACGATTCCTGAAATTGGGAAGCACCTGCACTCCCACCAACCCTGTCCGGCGTGACTGGTGCAGGGAGCTCCACCTCGAACGTGTTTTTCCAAGTCGGGGAGGGTCTTATCACTGTTCCATATTAAAAGAAACACACCAGGCGACCGGCAGCCAACCAGGACAAAGGACAAACCCCCTTTTATCACCCCGAACAAAAACAATACAACATACATGTTAGCCACCGTGGACCCAAACACGAAATTAGTGCAAAAATACGCGGTGTTTTCTACGTGGTGCACTTGATCAACGTTCAACTTGAAGTTGTCCACTCCACTGCTCGCGCAAACATCCCACCCACCCACCCGCAGATTGGTTTGCAAACATTTGCGGTGGCGATTGCGATGAGTGCTTGGCGTTGGCTGGTGCATCTCTGCGGCCGCGATAGCCCGCGCATGCACGCGCGCAGCGGCCAGCTAGTTTGGCGCGACCGACGCAGCCGCGGTGGCGCTGACCGCGGGGCACATCCCAGTGGGAATGTCAATGCGACTGGGCGATTCGGGCGGGCGCGGTATTATGGCAACGTCGACAACGGTAGACACGGTGATGATAGTAGCGATGGTGGTGACGATGCTGACAACGACGACGGCACGGCCACTGACGGCGCGGATACGGATCACGCCAACGACGATGACGGCGTCCTCGCGTCGGTGATGAATGTTTGAAGGGAGTTCGACATGCGCGCGCGGCCGACGCGCCAGCGTGGCCCGCATGATGTTATTTGACACGGATCGTGCCCCCCCCCCGCGCGCGCGCAAGGACGCGCGAATGATGTCGGCATGCGGCGCGAGAGATCCGTTTGGCAGAATTGCATGAACATATTGGAAACCGCATGGCTCCCCAAAGAAACCGCAAAAGCGCGGGCGGTATTATGGCAACGTCGACAACGGTAGACACGGTGATAATAGTAGCGATGGTGGTGACGATGCTGACAGCGACGACGGCACAGCGAGTGACGGCGCGGATGCTGAACGCGCCGACGACAACAAGGCGTCCCCGCGCCAATGATGAAGGTTTTGGAAAAAGTTCGACATGCGCGCGCGGCCGACGCGCGAGTGTGGCCCGCACGATGTTATTTGACACGGATCGTGCCCCCCACCCCACCCCCTCCCAGCACGCGCGCAAGGGCGCGCGAATGATGTCGGCACACGACTCGAGAAGGCCCCGTTGGCAGAATTCCAGAAAAATGACGCGCGCACTTCGTCCTATTTATTGCAAAAGATTTTTTCGCGACGGCGCGCGCGCAAGGGAGTTCGAACGGTTTCGACATGCGCGCGCGAAGACCGTTTGGTAGCATTTTGAACAGGTTGAAAAATATGTGGTTTTCAATATACATATATATATAATCGCAAGAGCGCGCGCACAAGCTGTCATTGAACATGCGTTGCGAGACCATTTGTTTTTAGATGCGTTTGGACACTCGATTCCGAAACCCTTCTAAGGTTTGTAAAAAGATTTCCGGCATGCGCGCGCGACCATGCGCGCGTGTGAACTTCGTCGCATATGCTGCCACGGGTCCCTGGAAACTTCTGAATTTTGATGAGCGAATGCGCGCGCATGGTATCGCGTGCAAACGCTGGCGGGGGGGGGGGGGGCGATGCCGGTTGAGCTGCGATGGTACGAGTTCCTATTCACTGTGGGCGATGGGGCAGACCCGCATGCAAATTGCAATACGAAAACGGTGATGCAAATCCCGGGGGGGTCGAATCCGTTCTTTGGTTAGAAAAGGGAACTATTAAACTTATTTATACAGACGAGATGGCACATTCCATGCCCTTGCACACATGCCACCCACCCACCCGCAAATTGGTTTGCAAAACCCACACGGTGGCGATTGCGATGAGTGTTTGGCGACGTTTGGTAGATCCCTGCGGCCGCGCCAACGCGCATGCACGCGCGTGCAGCGGCCAGCTAGTTGGCGCGACCGACGCGGCCGCGGCGGCGCTTACCGCTGGGCACATCCCAGCGGGCATTTCAGTGAGAGTCGGCGACTTGGGCGGGCGCGGCATCATGGCAACGTCGATAACGGTAGCCACGATGACGATAGTAGCGACGCTGGCATCGATGTTGACCACGACGACGGCGCGGCGGGAGCGGGCGCGGACGCTGATCACGCCGACGACGATGACGGCATCCCCGCGTCGGTGATGAAGGTTCTGGAAAAAGTCTGACATGCGCGCGCGGCCGACGCGCGGGAGAGGCACGCGTGGTATTATTTGCCAGGGATCGCGCCCCGCCCCCCCCACCCCACCCCCCCCCACCCCACCCCCCCACCCCCCAGCACGCGGGCAAAGGCGCGCGAATGATTTCGGCGCGCGGCGCGAGAGGCCCGTCTGCCGGAATTCAGTCAAAATGCGTTTCAAACTTATGGTTGTCTGAAGAGTTCGCAAGAGCGCGAACGCACGCTTCTCTGGAAAAAAATGCGTTGGCGTGTTGTTTGGCGCTCTGGCTTTGAAATCGCCACGAAACCTCTGCTGATGTTCTATGCATATGTGTATAATAGCTAACCAAGAATACTCCGACGGAAAGACCCCACATGATAATCCTCTCGGCGAATCTGGAAAAGGCCCTCACCGTCGGCCTCGCGATTGGTGAGGCATCCTTACTGTCTCTCCTGCGTCTATTTCTTCTCGCCCTGGCGCAAGCGACCCTCCCGCCCCCTGCGTTTCCACCATCCTCGCCCCCCTGTTTGTTCGCGGCCCGCCACCTCCCCCCTTTCTATTGCATGAGCGCGCACGTCGATTTCCCTCGGCGCCGTCGCCGCCTCGGCCAACACGGGCGCGTTTTCTACTTGCCACGTCGCGCAACCGCTGGGACAACCACGCGGGCCAGGACGCCGGGGCAACCGCGCGAACCGCTGGCGCGCAAGACCAAGCCGCTGGGACAACCCCGCGGGCTTCGAGCAGGGCGCAACCGCGCTCACGCGGGAGGCAATACGAAACTCAGCTCTGCCGCGGGCTGCTCCGCCTCCGCCCTGGACCACTCCGCTCTCTTGTCGAACTCCTCGAGCGCCTTCCGCAAGGGCGCTGGCGGCCCTCGCTCCAGGAGCTCTCGCGGAGGTGGCCGCAGGATCAGCGTGTTCCGCCTGCGCGTGGCGCGGGAGAACATCACGTAGGGGTGCAGCCACCACTGCTCGTCCGACATGCTCGTGCGGCCAGCGCCCCCTTCTCTTGCGCAATCGATGGTGGCGCTCTTTCGCAGCGTCTGGCCCTGCGAGAGCGTGGAGGTCAGGTAGGACGCGCGCGTCAGGGTGAACCCCGAGGCCAGAGGCTCTCGCCGACGCTGGCTGGAAGATACCAGAATCGTACGCGGCCAGAGGCTAAAGGAGGAAGGGGGGGGGGGGAAGGCGGAGGAGGGGCGGAGGGAGAAGCAGAGGGAGGAGGAGGGAGGAGGAGGGAGGGAACTAGAGGAACAGGAGGGGGGGAGAGAGGAGGAGGCTGCACTGATTGTCTGAGCCTGTGGATTGAAAACCTGTACGTATTACGAATGCCGATGAGAGTGAAGATGGGGGAGGAGAGGAAGGTTGACATGTCATGTCTGCCCCTTGGCAAGTCCCCTCAGCGGTCGCACCGGCAGGCTTATTCGCACCGGCGTTGCGCACTTCCCCTTGGCAGGCCGCTCGCACCAGCAGACTTGCTCGCACCGGCGTTGCGCGCTTTGGGGCGTGAGCCTAGGTTCTAGTCAAACAATCTAGTGGAGTCAGAGGGATACAACACATATATGTAAAACTACGAGTGCTAAGCGGGTAATTCCGGAACGGATCAAAAACGAATAAGACAAAAGTCGGCTCGCTCACTGATGCTACTGCTATCCTCACTGATGCTACTGCTGCATGTTCATCATGGGGAAGCGGGCCCGAAGGTGTTACAGGAATCCGATGACCCGCTTGGATTCGAACGTGAAGTCCGGGCCCCTTAGGGAGGGAGCTCCCGCGTGAGACTTCCACACAATTAATTCACTCATAGACAACGTTCCCGCCTGATACTTCCTCCATACGCAAGTTTGAAGAGCCCAAAAGTGACGACAGCTACAGGATTGCGATGACCCGTCTCGGATTCCTAACATGGTCTGCGGGCCCATTAGGGAGGGGGCTCCCGCCCGATATCTCCCCACAATTAGCTCACAAACGAAGTTCCCGCCTGATACTTCCTCCATATTCACGCCTGAGGAACCCAAAAGTGAAGACGGCTACAGGATTGCGATGACCCGCCTCGGATTAATAACATGATCCACGGGCCCTTTCGGGAGGGGGTTCCTACCTGAGACTTCCCCAGAATTCACTCACAGAAGAGGTTCCCTGCTGATACTTCCTCCATATGCACGCCTGAAGAGCCCAAAAGTGACGACAGTCACAGGATTGCGATGACCCGCCTCGGATTAATAGCATGATCTGCGGGCCCCTTATGGAGGGGGTTCCCGCCCGAGACTTCCTCACGATTCACTCACAGACGATGCTCCCGCCTGATACTTCTTGCACATTCAGGCCTGATGATGATGGTGAATGATCGATGGATGATGGTGTTGGTGATGATGAAGCTGATGATGATGATGATGATGATGATGATGGATGGTGATGATGATGACTGCTGATGAGGACGAGTGCTGGCTACGCGGTGTTGACGATGACGATGCAGAAGATGATGATGAGTGATTGAGTGAGTGGGTGAATGGGTGTGTTCCTGCGCGGGTCCTGCGCGGGCTGAGGTGGGTGTTCCTGCGCGGGGTGCCAAAAAAAAACAAGAGGGCAACAAAAAATACGGCACGCACGCGCGCAAGGGCGCGCGAACGACTTCGACATCCTATACGATTAGACAAAATCGCGCGCGCAAATTTTGTTTTGAGAATTGGTGTTATGAAACATATGCTTCTATGTGATATGGACACTCGGTTTTGAAACCCGTGCGAAACCTCATTTTTTGAAGGAGTTCGGCAAGCGCGCGCGATTATGCGCGCGCGAATGTTGCCCGATATGTTCGCAAACGGGCTATTGAAAACTACTGAATTTTAATAAACGAGTGCGCGCTTACCGAGGGGGGGAATAGAAAGAAAAATATATGCGATGGCGACGGCGGCGACGGGTGGCACCGCCCGCAAAAGCCGCCACTCGCCCCGAGCGGCGGCGACGGCGGCGGCGACGGCGGCGACGGGCGGCACCGCCCGCAAAAACCGCCACTCGCCCCGAGCGGCGGCGACGGCGACGGCGACGGCGGCGACGGGCGGCACCGCCCGCAAAAACCGCCACTCGCCCCGAGCGGCGGCGACGGCGATGGCGGCAGCGGGCGGCACCGCCCGGAAAAAGCCGCCACTCGCCCCGAGCGGCGGCGACGGCGACGGCGACGGCGGCGGCGACGGCGATGGCGGCAGCGGGCGGCACCGCCCGGAAAAAGCCGCCACTCGCCCCGAGCGGCGGCGACGGCGACGGCGACGGCGACGGCGACGGCGGCCTCGGGCGGCACCGGCCGCAGAAACCGCCACTCACCCCGAGATGGTTGAGTCAAGAAAGAACCCCTAAGTGCAAGCACTGTCTGGGGAACGTTGGGGCAAAATCACTGGTCATAACCATTCGTCCATTCGTCCCGCGACATTGCGCACTGTTAATTGCCAAGGATGGCGGGGGGGTCAGATCGCCTGCTGTGCGCAAGGCCACCACCCCTCTGAAAAAAACCATGCAATATGCAATCGCGGCCAAATCTGGATCACGCGCGGCAGCCCCACAATCACTGTCCATGAGTTGAAATAAAGACGGCGGGGGTGCTAACACACTTCCTGCCGTGTGCACACCCAGCCGACACCATGATGGCCTGCTCGCCGCGACTGCGCGTTGGCTTTCGACAAGGATGGTGGGGGCCAACACGTCTCACGATGTGTGCTGTCACGTGCGCGGGTGCACCTGGCACCGTCCCTTCCATGTTGTTCACACACAGATGAAGGGGCCCCAGGACACACAAATAAATACACACACATAAGAAGATTCCCGGTATTCTCGTATATTTGGGGGGTTATTGTCTTCCCCCCCACTTCCCATATTTTTGCATATCTTCCTGAGAATCGGCGATGGATTGTGTCTGCGTGTTTTCCCCCTCCTGAACAGAGGCGCACCTGGCGCGGCTGGACCCTGCGGCCCGCAGGGCGCACGTGGAGCACGCGGCGCACCTGGCGCGCCAGGCGTGCCCAGCACGCTCGGGCCCCGAGGATTCCCGGCGCACCTGGCGCGCACCTGGCGCGCGTGGCCCGCCTGGCACGCGTGACGAAAGGGGCCCTGGGACACACAAATAAATACACACAAATGAGAGTATTCCCCATATTTTCCCATATTATTTGGATTTCTGTCTTCCCCCCCACTTCCCATCTTTTCCCATATTTTCTGGGGGATCGAAGATTAATTGTGTCTGTGTGTTTTTTCCTCTCCTGAGTGACGCAACTCGCTCCGAACAGACAGACAGACAGACAGAGCCCGCGTCGAGGCACCTACGCGGGCGTTGCGGGAGGGGGCCGGGGCGCCGGCATGGGCTGACCGCTCAGAAGCTGGAACAAGGCATTGGGAGCCGGGGTCAGCCGGAGTGGGAGAGATGGGGAGGGGCGTCGGAGCCGCAGTCGGAGAATTGGGCGTTTCCGGTAGCTGTCCATCCATAGGCGACCGCTGAACATGCTGAGGCTCGGGTGCTACCTATGATTGTTTGGGGCGGCGGGTGGGAGTGAGCGACACCGCTTGCGGCCGGGGAGGGTGGCTGGACCCCTCCCCCTACCCCCTGCCACTGGACCTGGACGGGGCGCCTCGCGGGCAGTAAGAGCGTCCGAGATGCCCTCGACGAGGAGGCCAAAATCAATAATGTCACTGACTAAGGTGTTGGCCACATGTTGGCCCCTGAGGGGGGGGACCCTACTTGCGCACGGCCCGTCCTTTGATCCATCGTCCTTCAAATGGGCCCCGAGATGGCTCCCGATGCTCTCGTGGGTGCCCCAAGAGGGCCTCAAGAAATGCCCAGGGCACCAAAATGCCCCCAAGATGCCCCCAAGAGGCTCCCAAGATACCCCCAAGAGGCCCCAAGAGGCCCCCCAGAGGCACCCACGACGCCCCAAGGGGCCTCGGCGAGGAAGGCCAAAATCACTGATGTGACTAAGGTGTTGGCCACATGTTGGCCTCCTGGGGGGGGGGGGGATTAAGGAGCCCCCCTTCGTTGATCGCTCTCCTCCAAGATGGCCCAAAGATGGCCCGCGAGGCCAATAAGGGTGCCCCTAGAGGGCCCAAAGAGCCCAAGAGGCCCCCAAGAGGCCCTTGAGAGGCCCCCAAGAGGCTCCCAAGAGACTCTCGAGACGCCCCGAGCTCCTCAAGAGGCATTGGCGAGGCCACCGAATCATTGCTTTGACTATAGTGTTAGCCATATGTTGACCTCCTAGGGGGGGACTCTCTCGAAGTCGCCCCCCTCCCTTGATCGATCTCCTTCAAGATAGCCCCAAGATGGCCCCCGAGGCTCGGGTGCCCCAAGAGGGCCCCAAGAAGTGACCAGGAGGCCCCAAGAGGTCCCAAAAGAAGGCCCCAAGATGCCCCCAAGATGCCACCAAGAGGCTCCCAAGAGACCCCCAAGAGTCCCCAAGAGGCCCCCTAGAGGCACCCAAGACGTCTCAAGAGAACCCCAGGACTGCCAAGAAAACCCCGAGACGCCGCAAGAGGACTCCAAGAAGCTCTCGAAAGAAATCCGAAGAGACTCTGAGAGGCATCCAAGAGGCCTCTGGCATTTCTGCTCGACCTCCTCCTCCTCCTCCTCCTCCTCCTCCTCCTGCTCCTCCTCCTCCTCATCCTCCTCCTACTCCTGCTCCTCCTCCTCCTGCTCCTCCTCATCTTCCTCATCTGCCTGTTCCTCCTCCCTCCTCCTCCCTCCCCCCTTCCCCTTCTCCCTCCTCCTCCTCCTCCTCCTCCTCCTCCTCCTCCTGCTCCTCCGCCGATTCCTTCTCCATCCTGCCCCTCTCGGGGTACGACGTCTTACTCAGCCCTTTACTCCACCGCATGCGCATCCATTTCCCTGATCAGGGCAGCTCGTCTGGGCAAGGGGCAAAGTTTCTGAAAGGGCTGGTGGGGTCACTTTGTTTTGATCGCAAGCGCACCGGAAGACGCTGGGCGCCGTCAGAACGGAGCGTCAATGCAACGGCCAAAAATTAGCGCACAGGAGGAGAAAGGCGCAACGGCTGTGGTGGGGTCACGCGAAGCGTCTAGACGATGTTGGGATACGGGACCCCAACAATACCTGGCAGCAACGGCCCGTGGGTGCAGGGCCGTTTTTAATACATGGGATGTTTAAAATATGGGATGTTTAAGACATGGTTAATGTATGAATAGATAAATGCATGCATGAACTCATCGTTGTTTTTCATACTAAATCCCTGCATCTTTGATACATGATCCGCACGCGGAGCCTGTATTAAGAATGGCACTGTACGTGGGGCGGGGCCGGGGAGGGGAGGGGTGGGGCTGCAGCGGAGTGCGCCGTGCAGGGGGTGAGGTGGTCGGGGCGGAGGAGCCGCGGCGCTTTTTGCCCGGGGGCAAGGTCTCCCCTCCCTCCCACAAGATTCCTCCATCCCTCATCGATGCTGGCTCCTCGCTCCCAGTCCATCCCCTCGTCGTCCTCCTCCTCCTCCTCCTCCTCCTCCTCCTCCTCCTCCTCCTCCTCCTCCTCCTCCTCTCCTCCTCCTCCTCCTCCCTCCTCCTCCTCCTCCCTCCTCCTCCTCCTCTCCTCCTCCTCCTCCTCCTCCTCCTCTTCCTCGCCATCCTCCACCTTAACATCAACCTCCTCCTCCTCCTTCAGCATCATCATCAGCAGCAGCAGCAGCATCATCATCATCATCATCATAATCATCATCATCATCATCATCATCATCAGCAGCAGCAGCAGCATCATCAACCGTTGCATCATCAGCAGCAGCAGCAGCATCAGCGTCAGCATCATCAGCATCATCAGCAGCAGCATCAGCATCATCGGCATCATCATCAGCATCAGCATCATCAACATCATCATCAGCAGCATCAACATCATCATCATCATCATCATCATCATCATCATCATCATCATCATCATCAACAACAACAACATCAACATCAGCATCACCAACGTCAGCATCAGCAGCATCGACATCAGCATCAGCATCAGCATCATCATCAGCAGCAGCACCATCAGCATCGGCATCATCATCAGCATCCTCATCATCATCAGCATCCTCATCATCTTCATCATCATAATCATCATCATCATCATCATCATCATCATCATCATCATCAGCCGCACCATCATCATCATCGCCACCACCACCACCACCATCATCAGCAGCAGCATCAACACCAGCATCAGCATTCTCATCATCAGTATCACCATCATCATCATCAGCAGCAGCATCAGCATCCTAATCATCGACATCATCATCGATCATCATCATCATCAGCAGCAGCAGTATTATCGTCGACATCAGCATCAACATACTCGGCGCCATCAGCAACATCATAATCATCAGCATCACCATCATCAGCAGCATCAACATCATCAGCATCATCAGCAGCAGCCTCCTCATCATCAATACCATCAGCAGCATCATCATCAGCAACAGCGTCATCATCATGACCACCACCATCATCAGCAGCATCATCAACAGCATCCATATCATCATCAGCAGCAGCATCATCAGCATCATCATCATCAGCATCCCAAGCATCATCAGCATTGGCATAATCTGCGTCATGATGAGCATCATCATCAGCAGCCGCATCAACATCAACATCATCATCAGCAGCCGCATCATCAGCATCATCAGTATCATCATCATCAGCAGCATCAGCATCATCATCATGAGCATCATAATCCTCAGCATCACCATCATCAACATCAACATCATCATCAGCATCAGCATCCTCATCATCATCATCCTCATCATCATCATCGCCATCAGCATCAGCATCAGCATCCTCATCATCATCATCGTCATCATCATCATCATCAGCATCATCATCATCAAGGAGGAGATTGAGGTTGAGGAGAAGGATGCCCATTGGCTGGTATCGTGTCCTCCTCCACTGTTATTTTGCGCAGCGGGGCCGACCTTGATGATGCTTCCCAAAACGGCAGGGCCAATGAAACCTTGGAGGACTTGGGGAGGGGTGCTCTGCCTTGAAGGCGAACGCAGCCATAGACCTCAAGTGAGAAAGCACGGACACGCCCCTTTTCACCCATCCATAAAGGCCTGCTCGTGGACAAATGGGTCTCGTCGAATCGACAAACCATCCTGTCGGAAAGAACTTCCAGGAAGCCGAAAGCCGCCAGAAGCCTCAGAAACAGGAGTGGGGGAGGCGACAAAGCGGGAGGGGAGGGGAGGGAAGGCGAGAGAGGGGAGGAGGGAAGCGCGGGGAGCCGAATGCGGGGCGGAACGTCGGGCGCAGCGGGCAGCAACCGCTCCAGCAGCAGCCGCCTCAGCAGCCCGCGAAGGGGTCGTAGCTCGTGTTCCTCGCCGCCCCCAGGCGCAGAGCGAGCCCATGCAGCACAGCCCTCTGCTTCGTGATCATATGTCTCGTCTTACTCCTCCTCCTCCTCCTCCTCCTCCTCCTCCTCCTCCTCCCTCCTCCACCTCCTCCTCCTCCTCCTCCTCCTCCTCCCCTCCTCCTCGTCCTCGTCCTCCTCCTCCTCCTCTCCTCCTCCTCCTCCACTCCTCCTCCTCCTCCTCCTCCTCCTCCTCCTCCTCCCCCTGTATCTCCACCCCATCCTCGCCAGGGCGCACGCCCCGCTGCCGAGGGCGGGGCTGTGCAGCACCGACGACCACGGCCGGTCGAGCCGAAGGCTCCTCAAAGTCCTGGCCACGGAAGGCTCCCTGCGCAGAGGTCGTGGCGGCGCTGCGCCGGGCGGCGGTCCCGTGCCGGCCGGCGCGGGAGGCGGTGGACCTCGGCGTCGGCGCGGCGGCGGGGCGCAGGAGGGTCTGCAGCTCGGGCCGGGCGAAAGGGGGGGATGGCAAAGGGGGGGTTTGAGAATCAGCTCGCGTAGCTGATTTTCCCGGCGCCTCCCTGCGCTGGAGGGAGCTATGTATCGAGGAATGGGTCCCTCGGTGGGGCCGAAACCAGCTGCATGCAGCAAATTTCGTAACCCCCCTTTCCCAATCCCCCCCTTTCGTCCGGCCCGATGCTCGAGCAGGGCCTCGACGAGCAGGACCAAAAAACCCTGGCCACGGAGGGCTCCCTGCGCAGAGATCGTGGCGGCGCTGCGCCGGGCGGCGGTCCCGTGCCGGCTGGCGCAGGAGGCGGTGGACCTCGGCGTCGGCGCGGCGGCGGGGCGCAGGAGGGTCTGCAGCTCGGGCCGGGCGAAAGGGGGGGATAGCAAAGGGGGGGTTTGAGAATCAGCGCGCGTAGCTGATTTTCCCGGCGCCTACATGCGCTGGAGGGAGCTATGTATCGAGGAATGGGTCCCTCGGTGGGGCCGAAACCAGCTGCATGCAGCAAATTTCGTAACCCCCCTTTCCCAATCCCCCCCTTTCGTCCGGCCCGATGCTCGAGCAGGGCTCGACGAGCAGGACCAACAACCCTGGCCACGGAGGGCACCCTGCGCAGAGGTCGTGGCGGCGCTGCGCCGGGCGGCGATCCCGTGCCGGCCGGCGCGGGAGGCGGTGGACCTCGGCGTCGGCGCGGCGGCGGGGCGCAGGAGGGTCTGCAGCAGGTCGGGGGCACGCGTGGCGGCTGGCGAGCGCCGCTTCCGCCGCGCCTTGCGGATGCGCAAGCAGTCGGCGCTCGTCAAGGAGTCCCGAAGGCTGTGGAACACGGGGGCTCTGCCGCAGTCAGCCTACGGCCATCGGGTTTTCGGCCCGGCGCCCAGCAACATCGCCAAGCTGCGGCGCCAGGCCAGCCAGGCAATCGGTGGTGCCGGGCGCGGGCACTGCCTCACGTCCATGCTGGCGGCGACCATGGGATTGCGCGACTTGCACGTGGAGCTGAGGCGGCAGGTGATGGATGCGTGGTGCACGCTGTGGATGACGGAGCCGTCCATCCACGGTCGAGTGCAGCGAGCGCGGCCTTGCGTTCGTCGCGCACTTGCGCGGGCAGGTGGCCATCGTCGGCGGAGAGTGCGCGGCCCGATCGGCGCGGTCCAAGCGGCGCTGCTGGACTTGGGCTGGGACCCCGTCGCGGCCATCCGTTGGCATCGCCCGACGGCGCTGGGCTGCGACAGTGGACGCTGCCTTTGGCCAGCGACGAGGGCGACGCCTCCTGCACGCAGCAGGTCCTGCTGGACGTCGCCGCTGCCCTTCGTGCGCCGCCGCCGATCACGAAGCCGGCGAGGGCTTGCATGGCGGCGCCGATTTTTCTGGCGGATCTGCAACGAGCTCAGGCGATTCAAGCAGGAGGGCGACTGTGAAGGGGCCCTGGAACACACAAATAAATACACTCAAATAACAGGACTCCCCATATTTTCCTATGTTTTCTGTTTTTGTTTGTCTTCCCCCCCCACTTCCCATATCTCGGGAGCGGCCAAGAGGGGGGTGTCCAAGAGTTGGGGTGCAAATCATGACCGGCGGCATGTGCGCGGCCCAGCGGGGGGGCCAGGGACGTAATGAAATAAGAAGAGGCGCCATGAAATCTGCGGACATATCATGACCCCCGCCATGATATCCGACCCCCCCCCCTAGTCATCACCCCCCTCTTTCCCGCCCCCGAATATCTTCCCATACTCTCCGGGGAGTCGACGCTTGAATTGTGCCTGTGTGCGTTTTTCCCCTCCCGAGACTGGTCCGCCTGGGGGGGGCTGACCCTGGCAGTGGTCGAAGGGCGGGCAATGGCCCCGCGAGCGTCGCCTCCGGGCGGGCTCCCGGCCCGAGCGATGGCGTGCGCAGGCGCCGCGGGCGCCAGCCTGCGGACCTCGTCCTCGGAGGCCTGGAAGTGGGCGCCAACACCAACACAGGGGGCTGCCTCCACGAGGGGACGATGCTCCCAGATGTCGGTGTCGGTGGCAGTATGTCGGTCGCCCTGAAGCCAGAATATGACCACCATCACCGAGATCGGGATCCTCCTCCCTCGGCGGAGGCACACCGCCGATACGGGTGTCGGCGTCAACCTCTAGGCCTCCGACGTCCATCGAAGCTGGCAGCGTGACGATGACGAGGAAGGCGATGATGCGTTCGCCAAGTCGGCTGCCCCGGTGCCGCGAGCGCCGGCCAGCTGCCACGCCGAGCCGTCCTCGCGGCCACGCGGCGTGCCGCCCGCTGCACTTGCCACGCCGCAGCTTGACGAGGAGCGCATCGCTCTCGCCCGGCCTGTGTTCGGAGCTCCTCTGGACGCCTATCGCGGCGAGGAGGGGGTGGTGACGGCTTTCGGGGACGGGTCGGGGGAAAGGTACTCGTCTGACCCGAGGCGACGCCGATGCGGGACAGCCACATAGAGGCCTCCCAGATGGGGTCGGAGCAGATGGGGTCGGAGGAGCGCGCTGCATCGCCGATGCATCGGCGATGCATCGGCGACGCACTGGCGATGCGCCGTCGACGTGGGCGATGCACCGGCGACGTCGACGTGAAGGACATCGGGCTCCACGTCGAGCCGCATCGGCGATGCAGTCGGCGATGCGGCGCGATCCTCCGACCCCACCAGGAGGCCCAGACCATAGCCGTGCTGGAGCGCGGTCCCTGGGCAGGAGGAGGAGGAGGAGGAGGAGGAGGAGGAGGAGGAGGGAGGAGGAGGAGGAGGGAGGAGGAGGAGGAGGAGGAGGAGGGGAGGAGGAGGGGGAGGAGGGAGGAGGAGGAGGAGGAGGAGGAGGGAGGAGGAGGAGGAGGAGGAGGAGAGGAGGGGAGGAGGAGGGGGAGGGGGAGGAGGAGGAGGAGGAGGAGGAGGAGGAGGAGGAGGAGGAGGAGAGGAGGAGGAGGAGGATGAGGAGGAGGAGGAGGAGGAGGAGGAGGAGGAGGAGGCGGCGAGTGGCAGACCGCTGCGGGACGTGCCAGGCGCCCGCCGGCCCTGCCGCGGGCCGAGATTATCGCTCTTGTGTGTTGGCCCTGGGGTCGACCTCGAGCTCCTCCTCCTCCTCCTCCTCCTCCTCCTCCTCCTCCTCCTCCTCCTCCTCCTCCTCCTCTCCTCCTCCTCCTCCTCCTCCTCCTCCTCCTCCCCTCCTCCCCCCCTCCTCCTCATCCCCCTGCTCCCCCTCCTCCCCCTCGGGCACCGTGCGATACCGTCGCCGATCACGAGCCACGTCTTCGAGTTTGGCGTCGGCACCTCGCAGGCCCCAGCCCTCGTCGTCCTGGGAACGAGGGCCTCTGGCAGCGGGGCCGCGCGGCCACGGCCAGCAGAGGCGAGGGGGCAGCGCTGGTCGAGTGGGTGGCGTCGCACGCTGGCGAGCGTGCCCACCTGCTCGTCACTGAGAGCTTCCTCTTTCTCGCGTTGGGCAGCGAGGTTGCCGATGTGTGGGCGGGGGAGGTGGCTGAGCTGGGTCGGGTGGTCGGGATGATGGGCGAGGCATAGACGAGGTTGATGTGATCGCTGCCCTCGTTCGCCGCCGTGCGCGCAAGGCGCTCGAGCGGGCGACAGAGGCCGACAGCGAGAGAGGAGTGCGTTCAGTTTTCGTCAGGCGCCCTCTGCGAACGCCTGCTGCCCTAGCCCTGCAGTTTTCGGCTCGCGCGATGGCGAAGTGCGGCAGCAGATGGCGCTGCAGCCTCAGCCACAAGCTCGTGCCTGGACGTCACCTGCTGAGTTGCAGTGCCACGCCGTGCACGGGCCCGCCGCCAGCAAGAAGCCCGGCTGAGGCGGCCAGTTGGGGCGAGCCCCGCCCGCCACCTGGCTCGGCCGCTCGGAGCGGCGAGGTTCTCCTTCATGATTCACACGTGCTCGCATTCTGGCCAGAATGTTGCGTGACCTTCTGCTGGAGATGTGGCCCATTCACCACGGAGGACCCCAGGCACCTCGTGGAGAAGTGCCCTCCTCGGACGAGGAAGGGAACCGAGACTTTCTCGAGAATCTGAAAAGGACTGCTCCCCCCGCGTGAAGGTGTCCCCAGGAGTGCCCTTCGTGCGATGGGGATGCGAACCTGTGACGCCGCCCGCCGCCTGCCAAGAGCTGTGCCCGACGGGGCCCACAGCGCACCAGCCGCTGGCGGGGACTGATCAGTGAGGGGGCCCGTCGGGTGTACGTTGTGAAACCCGTGTCGGCGCGTGTGCGTGCCTGGGTAGGGGCTTCGGCGCCTGCCCAGGGGTGCGCGTACGCCGTTTGGGTGTAGCACGGCCCCCCGGGCATGGCCAGAGCGTATCCAAAACGCTCCTCCTCCCATGGACGCCAGCACGACTGCAGACGAAGACTCTGCAAGGCTAGACAAGGCCAGCTGGCGACCCAATCAATCAGATTCGGAGGAGGGAGGAGTCTAGAGTAGCAACCACGACATTACTTGGTTCAGTGCACTGTCCAGATACGCGGAGGAGTGCAGCGAGAACATAGGATCGCGTAGGAACCAGCAGCAGCGTCAGCGGCAGCAGCGTTCCTCATGAAACTCATTCCCCGCCTCCTCCGCCTCCGCCTCCTCGCCCAGCCATTCCCTCGACTCCTGGGAGGGAAGCGGTCCTTATCTGCGCCTGCTGTGCTGCCTGAGCGCCCGCAATGCCGGGCATCCCGCCTGGCTGCATGCCTTGGCGGCAATCGGAACCCAGAGGGAATTCTCTCCCTGGACAGCGGGGTGAGGCACAGGGGCAAAAACATCCAGCGCCGAGGGAAACAAAAAAAACCATGGTGGCCAAAATTTCCTCAACTGGGGCCCAACTCGAGACCCGCTTCGGGCCCTGGCGTCAACCTAAACAGACCCGGGATGAACAACTTGTCCCCGAGGTAGGGTCGAGGGGACCGAGGGCCGACGTCACGAAGAAGAACTTGCATCGGACGTCTGGGGGGGAGGGGGAAATGGAAGGTGGCAGCGGGCGCCCGCAGCGGGCGTCCTGGGGGGCGCGAGGCCAAGGGTCCACCCACCGGGGCCGCTTACGGGTTTCCTTGCAACCATGCTCCTGGCATGCCGGGAGCGCCGGGGATGCCGCCTGGCGCCATGCCGGGCATGCCAGGGGCGCCGGGCATGCCGCCTGTCGCAGGGGGCGGTCTCAGAACGAGCGAACGAGCTGTCCCTGCTGGGGCTTCTGGCATTGTTTCCTGATCCCCTACTCGTTGCCTTATCCACTCCCCGATCACACTCTCCAGCTCCTCCTCTCCATTCTCCAACCCACTCAACTCCACCTCAAACCACCTTCCACGCTATTCCTCCGCAGTTCTTCACCCCTCCCCGAGTTAGACTCCTCGACCGGGGGGGAAAAAAAAAACACCTGTGCTGATGCTCCTCCTCCTCCTCCTCCCCTCCTCCTCCTCCTCCTCCTCCTCCTTCTCCTCCTCCATCTCCTCCTCATCCTCCTCCCTTCTCCTCCTCATCCTCCTCCTCATCATCATCGTTTTTTTTATCTTCCTAGTCCTTCTCCTCCTCCCCTCCCTGTTCACCTTCTCATTCATCATCCTTCGCATCCCTCCTCGATCCACCTCGCCTTCCTTAGACGACCTGACCCAAGGCGACCCGTTGAAGTCCAGATGCTACATCGTCACCTGCATGGCATGCGCACACGTATGTTCGCATACGACACATCTTCGCCTTGAGCCTGCAGTGCGAAAAGAGTGGAGGGAACATCGAGCTCGCACGTGTGCCGCGCTGATAATACATCAAATGCAAGGTGTGTGGGAATACGGCACCGAGACCCCAGGCACGTTGAGGCAGGATAGAATCCCAAGGGCTGTCCGGTAGGGTTTATGTCATCGAAGGGCCACATCCGTCTTTCCGCGCTAGTTGCATGCATCGACCCCCCTCCACGAGGCCACGATCCTTCGTAAAAAAACGCCGGAGCCGCGCTCCCGAGGCCACGGTCCCTCGCCGAAAACAATGTTTCCGCGCTCCCAAGCGTCCAAGACGGCCCAGGCAGGCAACCAAGGCAGCTAAGAAGGCCCAAGATGCCTCCAAGACGGCCCCGAAGCGGCCCAAAATGGCCTCAAGACGGCCCAAGATGCCTCCAAGAGGGCCACACGAGAACCCACAACTGAGTCAGAAGAAGTCAAAATCATTGAGTTTCCACATGCTCCTGAAATGTGTTCGCGTTCTCGCCTGTTTGAGCTCTCGTCAGCTCAAGAATACCCAAGAAGCCTCCACTATGGCCCTAACACGGCCCAAGAGGCCCCTATTTGGGTCTCAAGACTGCCCAAGAGGACTCCATGATGGCCCAAGAGGGCTCCAAGACGGACACAAGACGGTCCAAGAGGGCCTCGAGAGAGAGACCCACAACAGCATCATTAAACCCTTTGACGGCCAAAGACGGCGCCAAGACTGTCCTACGACGGCCTGAAGACGTACCCCATACAGCCAAGAGGGCCCCAAAACGGCAAAAAAAAAGCCCCGAGCCAGCCTAAAGGGTCTCAAGACGGCCCAAGAGGACCCTAAGACGGCCCCACGGGGCCCCCAAGACTGCCCCTCAGGGGCCCAAGACAGCCGCAAGACGGCCCAAATGAGCTCCATGAGAGCTCCTCAAAAAGTGAAGTCGAAAGGTGTCACACGTGACGGCCTTCCTCCTCCTCCTCCTCCTCCTCCTCCTCCTCCTCCTCCTCCTCCTCCTCCTCCTCCTCCTCCTCCTCGTGCTCTTCCTTCTCCTCCTCCTCCTGCACCTCCTCCTCCGCCTCCTCCTCCTCCTCCGCCTCCTCCTCCTCTTCCTCCTCCTCCTCCTCCTCCTCATCCTCATCCTCCTCCTCGTCCTAATCCTCCTCCTAATCCTCCTCCTCCTCCTCCTCCTCCTCCTCCTCCTCCTCCTCCTCCTCCTCCTCCTCCTCCTCCTCCTCCGCCGTCCCTTGTCCTTCTGAAAACTCCTCCCTGTCGCACCCCCAGACGTGTCCGTAGGACGGGCCGGGCGTTCCACCTAAGACTCTCTCGCTACTTACGATCCTGAAGCTAAAAATTCGCAACAGCTTCACAGGCGGAGGACCCGTGGTTTTCAAGATAGAACTATCGCCTTAGCTCCGCGCGCGTTGGTCTTACAAGTTTGCACCCGTTTCGCTGATCGAGGGCGGGTCGTTTTTTAAATGTGGCTCTCGTCCTAGCGCCGCGCGCATTCGTCTTCAAAGAGGCCACCAGCTGCACGGAAGGACGGTGGATCGCTTTCAAAATGCACTCTCGCCTGAGCGCCGCGCACATTCGTTTGCAACAGCTTCCAGGATGGAGGGCGAATCCTTATCAAAATGCTTTTCTCGCTTTAGCGCCGCGCAGATTCGTCTGAAAAGTTCGCCACAGCTTTAAAGTCTCGCAGTGTCGAAGTCTCAAGAATGGTGTTCAGGCACGATGGACGACCATCAGGTCACGTTGCTTCGCGGTGGTGCAGTTCCAGGAACGGCGTCATCGTACGATTTAGGACTGTCAAGACGCAGCAGTCAAGTTGATCCGCGGCGCTGAAACCCAGGAACGGTGTTCTGGCACGATTGGGGATCCTCAAACGGTAATATTATAATGAGCCACTTCCCGCAATGAAAATCCGACCAGCCCGTCAGGCAGTGTGGTTCGGCGACTCCAGAGGGCATGGTTTGCAAAGGGTGTGGTTTGCAACCGGCACCCTGGCGAACATCCTGGGGGTACCCTAGGGGGTGCGCGGCGACCTCGGTAGAATTCTCCCGCGCCCCGAGGGGGCCCGACGAGGACAGCGTCATGCCCCCCGGGCCCCAACGGTGCCGATCGCAAACCGCGCCCCGGCGTAACCATAACCTGGGTAGTCGCCGAGCGGTTTAGAGTCTGGACGCCCGAAATGGGTACGGAAAAAATGGGTACAATGCCCAACAGCAAATAATGTCCCAAACCAACAGCGGCCGCTGTTGGGCAGGCGGCCTTCTGCCTCGAATGGACACAGGCCGCGGCGGCGTGGACAGCGAATCCGGTTCAGATGAACAGGAACTGCTGTTGGGCACTGTACCCATTCTTTCCGTACCCAGTTCGGGCGTCCAGATAGCGCGCTTCCCCTTCCAAACCCCCCTTCTTCCCCTCCGGGGGAGGAGCCCCCCCGCCCCCCCGCACCCCTCAACCCCCCTGGGCCTGGATGGGGGCGGCCCGCGGGCGGTTTGGGGGCGCCCAAGACGGCCTCGGCGAGAGGGCCAAAAGCACTGACTCTGCCTGGGCTTGGGGGGCCCACGTTGGCCTCCTGGGGAGGGGGGGGCAACGCGAATCGCGTGCGCCGCCTTCCTTGATCGAGCGCCTCCAGGATGGCCCCAAGACGGCCTCCGAGGCTCCCATGCGTACCCCGAGAGGGTCCCAAGAGGCCCCCAGGAGGCCACGAGAGGCCCCCACCAAAGGTCCCCCCGAGGCACCCAAGACGCTCCAAGAGAGACCCGCGACCGCCAAGAGAGACCCGCGACCGCCAAAAAGCCCCCAGGACGCACCAAGAGGCCTCCAAGAAGGTACCAAGAAACACCCGAAGGGACTCCGAGCGGCATCAAAGACCTCTGGCCTTTCTGCTTGCCCTTCTCCTCCTCCTCCTCCTCCTCCTCCTCCTCCTCCTCCTCCTCCTCCTCCATGTTCCCTCCTCCCCCTCCTCCTCCACTCCTCTTCTTCCTCCTCCTCCTCTCCTCCTCCTCCTCCTCGTCCTCCTCCTCCTCCTCCTCCTCCTCCTCCTCCTCCTCTTCCTCCTCCTCCGAATACTGTTCCATCCTTCCCCTTTTGTAATGCGACTGCTTTCCCAGTCCTTGATTTCACTGCATGCCCCTCCACATCCCCATCACGGCAACTCGCCCGGGCATCGTTTCTGGATAGGTTGGTGGGGGTGTTTTTTTGATTCGATCGCGACCGCAACGACGAATCGTTCGGCGTCAACTCGAAACGCGACTAACGAGCAGCGCACTAAATTAGCTGGTGGGGGTACGCGAAGCGTCAAGAATACGTTGTTAGCGGACCTATGGAAAGGGAACCTGGAGGGAGGGTTGATTGCAATATCGTTGATGCGTCGTGGTTTATACTGGTCATATTCCTCTTCCTCCTCTTCATAATCACTACCATCATCATCACCACCACCATCACCACCACCACCATCATGATCGTCAACCATCAGCATCAGCCGCAGCATCAGCATAAGTATGATCATCATCATACTCATCATCGCCATCATCATCATCGTCACCCTGGTCATCAGCAGCAGCATCCACATCATCATCATTATCATCATGACCATTAGCAGCAGCGGCATCAGCAAAAGCATCAACAAAATCATCAGCCACAGCACCCTTGTCATCATTTTCATCCGCATAAACATTATCAGTATCATCATCACCGCCACCACAACCATCATCATCAACCCACCACAAGCATCGGCATCCGCATCACCATCACCAGAATCACAACCACCACCATCACCAACACCACCACCATCACCATCAGCACCATCATCATCAGCACCATCATCAACATCAACATCAACAGCAACATCATCAGCATCATCAGCATCGTCCTGGTGTTCATCCTCCCCAGAAATCCTCATATGTATCCTCATCATCATTTTCATAACCACCGGCACCATCATAACCATAGCCACCCATTCGCTTCCACAGCAACATCATAATCACCACCAGCACGAGCATAATCATCAGCATCACCATCATCATCACAACCACAATAATCGTCATCTGCATCACCATCACCAGCATCACCACCACCACCATCACCATCATCCTCGTCATCGGCATCATCGTCATACGTATCATCATGGTCATCCTCATCAAAATTACTCCGCCTGCAAGACCCCACCGGAAATCTGTTTGGCTTACCCTTAGCCCTGTTCCCCCGTCGCCCGGGCGGACATCCTCCTCTCGCGCTGTGTCATGTTCTCTCCTCTTCGTCCTCCTTTTTATATATCCTCCTCCTCCTTCTCCACCTCCTCCTCATCATCGCCCTCCCTCTAGCCCTGCCCCCTCTCCTCATCCTCCTGCCGCTTCTCTATGTGCACCTCCTTTCTCCCTGGCCGGAGCGAGCAAATCGACTTTCCTCGGCGCCGTCGCCGCCTCGGCGAACGCGCGCGCGCGTTCGCCGACGGCTGGATCGCGAAGCCCCTCTGGGACAGCCCCGCGGGCCACGCCTTTGGGACAACCCCGCGGGCCGCTGGGGCGCGACGGCAGGCCGTCGGGACAACCCCGCGGGCCAAACCGTTGGGACAACCCCGCTGGCCTCAAGCTGCGCGCCGCGGCGCTCAGGCGGGACGCAGCACGAGGCCAAGCTCCGCGGCGAGCTGCTCGGCCTCATCCCTGGAAGTCTTCCCTTTCTCATCGGATTCCTTGAGCGCCTCCCGCAATGACGCCAGCGGCCCGCGCTCCAGAAACTCGCACGAAGGCGGCCGCAGGATCAGCATGTTCCGCATGCACGTGGCGCGGGAGAGCATGACGTAGAGGTGCAGCCACCACTGGTCGCCCGACATGCCCGTGCGGCCGCTCGGATTACCATGATCCGCTCGGAATACCTACATGAGGAGCTAGGGCTCCATAGCGAGGGGATTCCCGCCTGCGGCTTACTCGCATTTCACTCACAGACAAGGATCTCGATCCGACTGAGACTTCCTCGATACTCAAGCCTGACGAGCCCAAAAGTGACGACAATTACAGGTTGCCGATGACCCGCCTCGGGTTCGAAAATGAAGTGCAAGCCGGCTCCCGCCTGAGACTTCCTCGCGATGCACTCACAGACGAGGCTGCCGACTGAGACTTCCTCAATACTCAAGCCTGAGGAGCCCAAAATTACGACAGTTACAGGTTGACGATGACCCGCCTCGGGTTCGAACAGAAAGTGCGAGCCCCATAGGGAGGGACTTCCCGCCTGAGACTTCCTCGCAGTTCACTCACAGACGAGGCTCCCGCCGGATACTTTCTCCATATTCACCCCCTCTGGAGCCCAAAAAAGACAACAGTTCCACGGTTGGGACGACCCGCGCGGATTAGTAACATAAGGCGCGGGGCCCGTAAGGGAGGAGGCTCCCGCCTGAGACTTCCTCGAATTTCACTCACAGACGAAGCTCCCGCCTGATACTTCCTCCATATTCAGGCCTCAGCACCCCAAAAGTGACGACAGTTACAAGGTTCCGGTGACCCGCTGAAATGCGGGCCCCATAGGGAGAGGGTTCCCGCCTGAGACACTCAGGCCTCAGCACCCCAACAGCGACGACAGTTACAGGGTTCCGAAGCCCGGTCGGATTAAGAAGATGAGGTGCGGGCCCCGTAGGGAGAGGGTTCCCGCCTGAGACTTCCTCGCGATTCCCTCACAGACGAGGCTCCCTACTCAGGCCTCAGGAACCCAAAAGTGACGACAGTTACAGGACCCCGATGACCCGCTCGGATTATAAAGATGAGGTGCGTGCCCCATAAGGAGAGGGGTTCCCGCCTGAGACGTCACCGCAATTCACTCACACACGAGGCTCCCGCTCGAGACGCCCCCCATATTCAAGCTAGGGAGTGGGTGGTGACGAAATGATGAGTGAGCGAGTGGTGATGAGGATGATGCTGATGATGATGACGATTGGTGATGATGATGAGTGGCCGAATAATCGAGTGGCCGAATAATCATGTTGTTAAAAAGAATGAGGATGATAATGATAATGATTGATCGAATGATGAGGATGTTGTTGATGATGAGGATGATGATGGTGTGAGTGCGAATGATTGTGATGATGATGATGGTGACGATGATGAGGATGATGATTAGTGACGATGAGTGGTGATGATGATGATGCTGAGTGAAGGGGAGAGCGGTGGGAGGGGAGGTGAGGTTCCTGCGCGAGGTGTCCAGAGAAAACAAAAACCTCACTTCGGATGTGGAGAACAATCATACTCATCATCACCACCACCATCATCATCACCACCACCATCCTCGTCATCAGCATCACCACCTCCAGCATCGCCGACACCACCATGATCACCATCATCCTCGTTATCATCAGCAGCAGCAACATCATCGTCATCGTAATCATCCTGTTCCTCATCATCCTCATCATCATCAGCATCATCATCCTCCTCATCATCACCGAAATCATCATCATCCTCATCATCATCATCATCATCCTCCTCATCATCATCGAAATCATCATCATCATCATCATCATCATCATCAGCATCATCATCATCGAAATCATCATCATCATCATCATCAGCATCAGCATCAGCATCAGCATCAGCATCCGCATCATCATCATCATCAACATCATCAACATCATCATCAGCATCATCATCATCGTCGTCATCATCATCATCATCATCATCATCATCATCATCATCATCATCATCATCACGGCTCTCCCGCGCACAGGTACACAACGGGCCACACGCGACGGCCTCCGGCCCTCCTCCCACGGCCGCTCTCCCCGGCGTGCCGGGCTGAGACCTGCCCCGCAAGCCTCGGGCCAGGGACCAGCGACTACGCGACGTGGGCGGCGAAGATGGGGCCCGACACGATCAGCTACAGCACTGGAACCGTGTCATGCGAGAAGGGGGAGGTGAAGTTGGAGCCCACCGTAACCAGCCGCAGAGACACGGCGGGATGCGAGAAACTGGAGGCGAAGACGAAGGTCGAGCCCAACGTGACCAGCTACAGTGCAGAGAGCCCATGGGCGGAGAGGGAGGCGAAGACAGAGCCGAACTTGATCAACTACAGTGTCGAGGCGCGCGAGAAGGAGCGAGAGACGTACGAGCGAGACGGGCGAGCAGTGGCTGCTAAGTTGGCGAAGCTGGAGCCCAATATCGTTTGCTACTCCTCGTCGAGCCTCGCCGCCACGGCTGGATCAGAGAAAACGGTTTGCGAGCAGTGCGTGAAAACTGTTTGCGAGAAGTGTGAGAGCGAGCAGAGCGAGAAGGAGGAGGCGAAGATAGAGCCCGACATCACCCGCTACAGTGCTTGGATCAGGGCATGCGAGAGGCGGAAAGCGAAGCTGGAGCCCGACATCATCGCTGGCCACAGTACTGAGAACAGCGCATGCGAGAAGAGGGAGGCGAATACAGAGCCCGACACCATCAGCTGCAGCGCTGGGATCAGGGCTTGCGAAAAGGGGGAGGCGAAACTGGAGCCCGACCTCAGCATTGAGGGGCCTCCAAACGAGTCTTCGAATTTCCTTCCGACCGACCTGGTTTCTGGAGAGCCGAAGAGCGACCCCTTCGAGTCCCAGGCCGACCTCGAGCTGGAGGCAATAGTGAGCGCACCTGAGAAGGCGGACAGGACGTCCTCTCAAGAGCCCTCCCATCCAGGTGCGCAGACAGCCGCGAACATCGTCGACACGCGCGCCTGCGAGAAGGGGAACGCGAAGCTGAGCAGCTACTGCGTCAGCAGGGCCATGTGGCACGCACGCTCCCAAATCGCCAGCACATGGCTAGAAGGCGGCGAAGCGATCGAGCCCAACGCCATCAGCTACAGTGTTGGAATCCAATGGGAAGCGGAGGACATACATGGAGTGTGGGGGCCCCTTCCGAGGGTTGACCAGAAAAAGGTGGAGAAGCGATATCAAAGATATCTCCACGGTGAGGAAAGCGGCAAGTTCACGATCACAGGGTCGAACGGGAGGCCCACGTGGCCCCTCAGAGCAGATTTCGACAACATGCTGCTCCTGAGGGCCACAAGGGCGAAGGCTTCGATCAAAGGCATCAGGATACGCAGAGTGTAATTGCGCTGCGTGAGAGAGGAGTTTACATGCTGTATGAGTGAATTGCAGCGTGGTTGTTCTGTGCTGCGCTAGGGGCCCCAAGCGTTTCTGGGCTCCCGAAGCGGCACCCGCCTAGGCGAAACTCGACTGCGTCGTCGCCGAATTCTCCCGAATTCTCCTCCTCCTCCCCCTCCCTGCTCCACCCCTTCGCTGCCTCCCTCGCCCCCACGCGGAGGACCCCGAGAAGCTGCAGGCCCTGCTCGAGAGGGAGCAGGCCCGCGGCCCCACAGCCAACCCCCGTATAGGGAGGCTGCGCGGTGAGGATACGCGGGCACTGGCCGCCCGCTTGGCAGCTGTTCGAGCGGGGCGCGGCCGGCGCAGGTGGCCGAGGAGGGACCGAGGAGGCCAGGGTGAAAGTGTGCACTTAATTGAGGGATGAAGAAACGACCCTACCCTGGGTTACAAGTGCGTGGTCTGTAAACCTCCTGGGAACCCCCAAAGTTTAGAGCCGCCAGGACGCGGCACATCACGCAGGGTTTACCCTGTCAGCCCACAGGAGTTTCAGCGCACAGCGCCTCGTAAACCAGGGTAGGGGCGTTTTTTTTATGCCCTTGACTTAAGAGAATGTCCCATCCTTGCTACGCGGGTTGACTGTATCCCTGATCGGTCAGCAGGGGCCCCAGCGGCGCCCCAAATTGGACGCATGCGAAGAAGCCTGAGGGGGCGCAACGGCACATTCTGGCTAGCGGCTGCTCTGGAAAGCATCGCGACGTGCTTCGTTCAAGGAGCGCTGGCTGAAGCAGCCTGGCCGGGATATGGTTTCGACTGCGCGCTGGGAGAAGCAGCGGCCCTGGCCGCGCTCCAAGCAGCAAACCGAAGCCCACAAGAGCGTGCTCAGCCTATAGCGTAAAGGTTCGGAGGACGTTTTCTCAGGCTGCTCGTGGAAGAATCTGAATCAGTATTCCCTCGACCCCAAGTCTATTCCTCTCGAGTTTTTGGCAGCAGTGACGAAGCGCGGAAAGGGGCCACCACGTCAAAGTGCAAGACCTAGATGTCATCGCCAAGATGGCCCAAACCTGACTTGGCACGAAGCGATGGAGGAGTAGAGTGGTGAAAACTGAATCATACTGGCGTAACAACAAGAGACCTTGTCTGGAGCCAGCACCTGCGACGACGAGGCTTTCGAATTGGAAACTAATGTGGGGATCGGAGGTGCACCAACAGCTGAGCAAAGCCCCAAGACCGGCACGAGCGTAGAGGTACCCTACCGATATCCAAAGTGGTCAATGCTCTGCCGAGAGGTAATACATATTGGGTTCGAGCCAAGATGGCAAGGCTATAACATGGGGAACACTCGGTGGATCAGTTCTAAACCATCTTACGTAAATACGCCGCGTTGTGAAAATCTAGCGCTGAGCGGGTGATCCAGTAACGCATGAGATGGACGTCAAATCTAACCCACAGCTGACAGACAAATACATAGCGCCCCGACACAAGCCTCCTCCGATATGCAGCAACCGTATGTCAACAGACTGCCGAATGCTGAAGTCCTTGCGAGGAGCGTGCTGAGAAGCAGTCGAGTACCGTCCTGGGAACGACCGAAAACGGCAGCGCGTCGACCCGTCCGCTGCGCCGGCAGGCTCTGCCCCTGCGAGACGTCGCCGCTGGGGCTCTGGTGCGAGGCGGGGATTTATCCATGTCCACCGCCTTGTGACCTCCTCCTCCTCCTCTTCTTCCTCCTCCTCGTCCTCCTACTCCACCTCCTTCTCCTCCTCCTCCACCTCCTCCTCCTCGTCCTCCTCCTCTTCCTGCTCCTCCTCCTCCTCCTCCTCCTCCTCCTCCTCCTCCTCTTCCTCCTCTTCCTCCTCCTCGTCCTCCTCCTCCTCCTTCTCCTCCTCCGATGTCCTGGAGCCCCAGCGGGCGGTGGATATGGATATCTGTTGGCCCCCGGGGGGCCGAATAGATCCACATCCACCGCCCGTGGAGGTCCGCGAAGATCGAACCCCCAGACGATGGTTATGGAGAAACCGCCGCCGCGGACATGGGCCCCTCTGAAACTCAAGGGGTGCCCGACTGGCACGCAGGCCCAAAAACCTGGGAGGGCAGTCGGCAACTCTGCACCCAGAATGTAAAGAGTCTGTACAGTCGGGGCGTTGACCTAAGGAACCCTAAATGAGGAACGAGGCCCCTTTTTTCCACAAGTTAAACTTCGATTTCCGATCGAAAACATCAGGAAAACCTGAGGCAAGCTGTGAAACACTTAAGGAACACCCAGCCCCTCCCCAACGAAAAGGGTTCCTTCTTCAGGGCCCCGACTGTAGACGCACACTGAGGGTAGTAGCCGGCAGCACTCAGGCACGCACGTGAGAGCAAGCACGCACTCACGCAGAGCGTCCAGGAAGGCGGCGCGATGGCAAGTCAGCGCGTGCCTGGATAGCCCATGCCGCCAGCGGGCATCCCTGCACCTGCACTCGGCGCAGTCACCGGTCATGGCATCCACCCGTGCCTATGATTCCTTTCCTCGTCATGTCATGCTCCTCCGTAACCCTCCTCCTACCCGTGCACCACAGACATCGCAGTTTCCGTCAGCGTCACCGTCGCCCATTGCACCCGCCACCGTCCATTGAACCTGGCTGTTACACCAGGTCCAGAACAAGCTATCTTCAGGCTTTGGCCCCAATATTCTCGAAGTGGGCCTTCGAATCCACGCATTGGCTTCACGAATGTTCGAATCCTTGCCTGGCATATCAATTCTAGAGCGATCAATCGTTGTACTCGTTTCCCTCCCTCCTTGGTAGATTAGTCACCCAGCTCCCTCCCCTCCTCCTGTTGTTCCTCATCATCCTCCTCCCCCTTCTCCTGCTCCTCCTCCTCCTCCTCCTCCTCCTCCTCCTCCTCCTCCTCCTCCTTCCCCCTCTTCCTCCCTCTCACTCCGTCCTCCTCCTCCTCCTCCACCTCCTCCTCCTCCTCCTCCTCCTCCTCCTGCTCCCCCTCCTCCATTTCTTCGTCGTCTTCCCCCTCGCCCTGGGCTGCGGCACATCCGAGCTATAGCCAGAACGCCCAGGCGAGCGCAGCGGCTGGTGCCGCCGAAGGTGCTGGACTGCCCAGAGCAACCATTTACAGTTATCGGCCTGACATAAGGAACGATACATAAGGAACGAAGCCCCAGTTTTTCCAAGGCGTAGCGCATAAGGAACGATACATGAGGCATGCAAACATGAGGAACGGCCGAGCCCCATGAGGGAGAGATGATAATAAGGCACAAGGAACGACCGAACCCGTTTTGAAAAGTAAAAGGTCCTTACTCAGGCCGCTCATTGTAGTCGGACATGGTTGCGAAACGCCGGCTCGAAGCAGGAGGATGGAGAGGACGACGACAAGGCTCCCAACAAACCAGACCTGCGCAAGGGTCCCGCCTCAAGCATGTGTCCCAAGCAGTGCCTGCGTTAGCGGTTCTTGCCTAATACTGTTATACATCGCGGCCGGCGCGTGCGCCGGTGGGCGTTTCCGGGTGTTCACCCCTTGCCCGCCCATGGCCGCCTCGTGGCCACCCCGTGCGCTGGCGCGCGCTTCCAGGTGCACGCATCCGCCATCCTGCCTCCGGGGCACGAAGTGGAGCGCCGCTGTAGATACCCGTTGTGCCACATAGATTGCATCGCACAACTTGCAAAACATAGACACATTCTATCGAGAACGCCCCTCATATCGCACCGCAAATATTCCCCTTTCAAGAGAAAAGTAGAAGCTACAACCTTCCTGAGCCTGGGGTTATCCGCACCGCTTGGAGCTTTGCAATTTACATGTGATTCTGGCTCATCGTTCGTTCGATTTGAAGCCATACCATCCCAGCCACGCCGGTATCGACCCCCCTCGCAATCCCTCGTAAAAAATACGCTGCGGTGCACATGCGTCGAGAAGTAGCGTTGTCAAGAATACATTACGGGACACATGCGCGCGCCGCCGCCCGCGAAAGTCAAAATCTACCAAAGCAGCGTATGTTTCACAAGTGCAAAAACAAAACGAATCGAAAACGATCAAAAAAAAGGCTCCTCCACAAACAACTTGCCAGAATTCTGCTCACATAACAAAAAGTGCTTAGCCAATGTAGCAAATCTGAACATCCGGCCCACTAGCGCGGACATCTCGAAAACGCTCAACAACCGCAATCGCGCGTCCACCAGTCCTGTCAAACAATAACATGAGTGAGGATCACACGCGTGCGTCTCCGCGCGCGCACGTCGAAATCCTCCCGAAACCAATGGTTGTCCAACTATTTCAACACTGAGGTGTTCAAAAGCATGCGAAAGACAAATGGCTTTCAATCAACACGTCAGGGTGTCTCAGCTCTTACGGGCGCGAATTCTTTCATATCCTCATCAGCGCAGTCGTTATCAACATCGTTGATGAGTCTTGGGTTTACACTAGTCCTCCTCCTCCTCCTCATCATCATCAACATCATCAGCAACAGCAGCATCATCAGGAATCCCTGCATCATTATAATAACGACCAACATCAGCAGCATCATCATTATCATATGCGGTATGATCATCATCCGCATCACCATCGTCAACCTCAGCACCACCAACATCATCAACAGCAGCATCATCATAGGCACCACAGACACCACCGACACAACCAGCATCATCAGCATCATCATCCTCATCGTGATGATTAGCGTAGTCACCATCCTCAGCAACAGCATCAGCATCGCCACGATCGTCATCAGTATCATGATAATGACTGGCATCAGCATCAACATCATCATCATCATCATCATCATCATCACATTCAGCAGCGCATCATCAGCAGAATCCTCATCATCATCGTCATCATCGCCATCCGCAGCAGCAGAAATATCAGCATCTTCATCATCATCATCATCATCATCATCATCAGCATCATCATCATATGCATCGTGAACAACTTTGGAATAATCATCGCCAGCGCCATCGTTGCCAACGGCATCATCGTCACGATTACATTCGCTACCATCACTATAATCGTCGTCGGCATCGTCCCGCCCGCATCTCAACTGTCATCTTCGTCGGCATCGACGGTGTCACCACTTTCATATCCATCGCCCTTGAGGGCCGCGATGGCAAACATCATGTGCCTCGTCTGGGAAAAATGACCACCATGTCATGCAAACCCTGGCGCCCTGTCACTGACAAAAAAGTCCGCGTGGGCGCCCTGACACTGACAAAAAAACCGCGTGGGCGCCATGATATCTCAAGTGTTGTTGCTGTCATGGCTTGTTTCTTGTCCGGCGGGCGCTGACCGAGCGCGCGGGCGCCGACGCGCCGTGCCCAGGACAGGCCACGTGCACCGAATTAGGGGGGGAGGGGAGGGCCCCCACGACCCCTGCAAGCACAGGGGAGTGCGCGGCAGCGGGATGGTGGGGGGCGTTTCCTCCGCGAACGGGTTGCTGTCACGGCTGCTCAGCGTGTAGCTGCTGATTGGGACCACAATCCGCTCGGCGTCAAACGTGGAGCGTTGGAATCAGGTCAGGGTTGGGACCTGGGCCTCGACAGCGCACCCGCCCTTGCCGTATCCGTCGCCCTCGTCATCGAAGTCGTCGTCATCATCATCATCATCATCATCATCATCATCATCATCATCATCATCATCATCAATCATCATCATCATCATCCTCCCCTCCTCATCCTCCTCCTCCTCCTCCTCCTCAACTCCCCTCCTCCTCCTATCCTCCCTCATCCTCCCTCCCTCCTCCTCCTCCTCCTCCTCCTCCTCTCCTCCTCCTCCTCCTCCTCTCCTCCTCATCCTCCTCCTCCTCCTCTCCTCCTCTCCTCCTTCCTCCTCCTCCTCCTCCTCCTCCTCCTCTTCCTCCTCCTCCTCCTCCTCCTCCTCCTCGTCCTCCTCCCTTTATTCCACCTCCTCCTCCTCCTCCTCCTCCTCCTCCCCTTCTCCTCCTGCCTCCATGTGAACGTTGTTGATTCGGCGTTTCGACATTGGGGAAGGGGGAGGGAGAGGGGGGGAGAGGGGGTCTGGCTCCAGACCTCTGCTCAGCGCGGCCGTTTGCAGCAGTGCGCCCTATGGCGGAGATCCCACCTGCTCAAGACGGGCGCCAAAGACGGCCGAGATCTGCTCCACGAGGGGGGGGAGGGGGTGCCGAGGCCCGCGCCGATCGGCAAGACAATGAATATCAAGGGGCCCTGGGACACACAAATCAATACACACAAATAACAGGATTACCCATATTTTCCCATATTTTCTGGAGTATTGTCTTCCCCATCCACTTCCCACATTTTCCCATATCTTCTAAGGAATCGTGGATGAATTGTGTCTGTGTGTGTGTTTCCCCTCCTGAGAAGAACCCTTTTCTGCCTGCGCGGATTCTTCCGGCCGTGCTCGCCCCCCCCCCCTTCGCCCCTGCACTCTGCGACGGGCCGGGGAGGGCGGGGCGGGGGGCGCGCCCCCCGGGAACGCGGGCATGCCGCCCGCCGGGGGGCCGGCTCCGGGCGCCCCGCCTGCGGCTTGGAGAGGAGGAGAGACGAGGAGAAGGCGAAGCGAATCGACGAGCGGATCGAAAAGGAGGAGGCGGAGGAGGAGGAGGAGGAGGAGGAGGAGGAGGACGAAGAGGCGAGAAGGAGGGTCGGCGAACGAAACGAATCGGATCGGCAGGAATCGGCCGCCAGGTCGGGAGAAGTCGGATCGGCGTAGACCGGCAGGCCAGCATGCTTACCAGCCTGGAACATATCCCTATCCCTATGCTGGGCACCTCCTCATCACGATGCCAACCTTAGGGATTCCCTTATTTTTTGAGGGCGAATCCCTAAGATTGTCATCGCCTTTTGGCGTGTCAATCTTAGGGATAGGGATACGTTCGAGGCTGGTAAGCATGCCTCCAGTGAGGAATCGGAGCCCGAAGCGGAGCCCCAAGTCGAATCGGAGTCGGAAGCCATCGAAGTCGGATCGAATCGAATCGGAAGAATCGGAACGAGCCCCTGAAGGGTGGGCGCAGATGATCGCCGTGCCCGCGTGGCAGAATGGCAAGGGGCGTCTGACCTCGGGGCCAAGGCCGGCAGGCCCTTCAGGAGAGCCAACACGGTTCGAAGCCCTGTCTCCTGCGATGTCGTTGCACGTGTCTCCTGCTTCTCTCCTGGATGCCTCCTGCCGTTCTCCTCGTTCCTTCCGCCTCCCATTTGCAGGCCTCCTGCCTCCAGCCTCCAGCCTCCTCCTGCCTCCAGCCTCCTCCTGCCTCCCAGCTTCTTGGGGGGGGGCCCAGGGACACACACACACACACACACACACACAAATCAATAGACACAGATCCCAAGATTCCCCACGTGTTCCCGTGTGTTCTCGAGCGTCGCATTCCCCGCTTGATCGACGAGGATGTGTGTGTATGTGTGCTGTGTCCCCTCCTGGCTGCCCCTTGCCTCCTGCCTCGCCTCGCTGGGGCTGCCACCCCGTGCATGCGGCAGCCACCTTCGCGGGGCTGCTGGGAGGGCCAGCCCCCCCCCCCCCGACGAGCGCGCCCCCCTCGGTGCTCGAGCTGCCGCCGCCCAGAAAAGGCCGAGCTGCCGCCGGCGACGGGACTTGCCGCGAGCACCTGGACCGCAGGCTGGACGATTCTGAAGGGGCCCAAGGGCCCAAGGGCACACAAATAAATACACACAAATAGAAGGATTCCCAATATTTTCCCATATGTTCTTGGTTTTTGTCTTCCCCCCCACTTCCCATATTTTCCCATATTTTCCTGGGAGTCGTCGATTAATTGTGTCTGCGTGTTTTTCCCCTCCTGAGATTCGGCGGCGCGCCCTGGGGGGGGAAGTGAGGGGGGGGCGTGCCTTCTCGGAAGGCTCGGCAGGCCTCCGCCCTCCCGAGGAGCCTCCTCGGCCCTCCCCGAAGGCCCCAGAACACTCTCCGGAGGCGCGAGGAGGGGGTTCTGGGAAGTCCCGCCGCCCGTCGAGGAGGCCTTCTCCTTCGCACGTCCCCCCCCCTCGCTCGCCGCCGCCGAAACAGGTTCGACGGCGCGCTGCGGGGGGCCTGCTGCCAGGCGCCTGGTCCTCCAAGCGTGCCAGATGCGGGAGCCCCGCTCTGACAGAGGGCGCGAGAAGGTGAGGGCGGAGAGAAGGGCGATGAGGGGGCGGGATGGGGTGCAGGAGGGGAGAGGGGAGCAGGAGGAGGCGGAGGAGACCAAAGAGGGGGGGAGCGGGGTAGGAGAGACAGGAGGGAGGACAAGCCAGATGCGCGAGCGCCACATCTGACGTCATACTACTCCCTGCCATGCGGTCAGATTGTGCTGTCTTTGCCTGTTCGCAGATCCAGCTGTCGAATCAGGCCTTCATCCTTGAATTACGTTCGCAGCGCGAGGAGACCAGGGACCAGGCGAAAGATGGAGGAGGGGGGAAGATGAGAACCAGGAAGGCAAGAATGACGACTGGGAAGAGGACGAGGAGGAAGAGGAGGGCGAACGAGGACAACGACGCGGACGACGATGACGACAACGACGAAGACGGCCGCAGCGAGCCTCCGAGCAGGCCCAGCGCCCGCCGGGGCAGGCGAAGCGCAAGCCGCGGGACGGGCGTCGGCAAACCAAGACGGTCTCTGGGGAGAGAGGAGAGAAGTGTTCAGATCGAGTGCAATGGAGCTTGATCTCCATATTATCTGGATTAAAGAGACTACGCGAGAGGACACAAGACCCTCCCGAGGGCCACACCGCCATAGGAATGTAGAAGGCAAGAGTCGCAAAACACAGGACATAAGGGTACCCTTGATCTGGCAGGGTCGCGCGAAACACGGGACACAAGGGTACCCTTGCTTTGGCAGGGCCGGCCAACTAACGGCTGCTGTTGTAAGGGGGGCAGGAGTGCGGCAGGCGATGAGGCGAGGAGGCACCTCGAGAAGGCCGAAGACGAGTGGCAGAAGACGATCCGAGTAGAACAACATGATAAGGGGGTAACCAGGCCGAAGACGGCCCGAGCGGAACAGAATACACGGGAGTAAGATCAAGCTACCGAAAGCCTGTGTGAAGTGCGCGCGAGAAAGGCGCGACCCAGCGAAGCACGGCATCTGGGGAGATAGGAGCGCGTTTTTATATGTTCGGCGATAATACACATTCTGGGGGGGTGGCGGAGGGGCCAGGAGGGGGTATAATGCAACGCCTCCCCCCCGCCGTGCGCACGGCGGCAGCGCCCGGAGCGCCCTGGGGGGAAGGGGCGTTGCGTTATAGGGGGGGGAGGGGGGGGGAGGGGGGGCTACAATGCCCATTACGCCCCAAGTCGGGGATGGACAGACCCCCCTTTAGCAAAACGTGGTTTAGTGAAAACGACCTGAGGCCCAAACCGGGCGGGCGCAAGCCTGGAAAACAGCGGCCACGGTGCACTCTCGAGAACCGAAAGCGGACAATTCACGAATCGACGTGTCACTGTTGGGGGTTCTGTCCACCCCCGACCAAGCAGCAGAGAGACGCGCTCGAGGAGAGCAGCGGATCTCCCCTGCGGAGCAGGAGCAGGAGGGCAAGAGGGCCGTGCTCCTTCCGGAGGCGGCCGGGCGCGGCCGGCGGAGGCCTGCTTTCTCCACTCGGCCTGGGGCCCGGGTCGGGGGCTGCGGCTCGCAGGCCGGACGGGGCTCAGAGTCCACCCGCGTGAGGTACTGGGATGACCGTGGGGGGTTCTAAATTGAGCGAGCAACGACATGTGTACATGTACGCCCTCCGCGGTCTTGCGTGCACGAACCTCCGCGTTCAAACGCAATTCGGCGGAAACAAACCGCGTACATGTACATATGTTGTTGCCCTCTGATAAATGGATAGGGGGGTTACAAGTGGATGCCAAGGTGGGTTGTATCTGGCCCAACCTGGCTTATAAGGGGGTTACAAGTGCCCCAAGTAGCTTAGGAGGGGTCGATAACTCGGCTAAGTGGGCGGAGCCCACCTAGCCCAGATCGCTACCCCCCCTAAGCTACTCAGGGCACTTGTAACCCCCTTATAAGCCAGGTTGGGCCTGTCATAACCCACCTTGGCATCCACTTGTAACCCCCCTATCCACTTAGGAACCCCCACGGTCATCCCAGTGCCCTTCCCAAAGGTACCCTGCATCCTTGCCCCTTCGGCCCATCCTTGGCCACTCTCGCCGGCCATGCCCCGCTCGAAGAGCCTCGAGATGGCCTCCTGGGGCCCTGGCATCCTCATCGCGCATCCCTATGATACGGCCCGACTGCGAGCGAGAACGAGCTATTGCAGACGCAAGTATTGGGCGCCCGAGTTATCCGGGGGAACTCGGGTCCGGGATAACTCGGGTTTGGATTCCCGAAAAACGAACACGAGCTAGCCCTGACCCGAGTTACCCTTGATGCTTTGGGGCTCTGGCTCGAATTATCCCGGGGAGCTCGGGCCCGGGGTAACTCGGGCTCGGAATCCTGAAAAACGACCCCGAGCTAGCCCTGACCCGAGTTGCCCGTGATGATTCGGGGCTCTGAGAGTACCCGTGGCCCTCAGAACCAGTTGGAAGCCAGGCAAGGGCTGCTAGATCCGTGGCTGCTAAAATCGACCTCCGGGAAGCTGTCTTCGTCCCTCCGGGAAGAAGCCCGGTGATTGCTTCGCGTGCCGCGCCTCGTTCCGGGAAGTCGTTTTTTCCTTCCGGGAGTGCCGTTTTAGCAGCCACGGTTTTAGCAGCCCTCGCCCATCTTTCGATTTGGACGCCCAGAATGGGTACGGAAACAATGAGTACAATGCCCAACAGCAAATGTTGTCCCGAACCAACAGCGTCCGCTGTTGGGCAGGCAGCCTTCTGTCTCAAACGGACACAGGCCGCGGCGGCGCGGACAGCGAGTCCTGTTCAGAATGAACCAGGTCCGCTGTTGGGCATTGTACCCATTCTTTCCGTGCCCATTTCGCTCGTGCAGACTTTCGAACCAGGGTTAAAACAAGGCTAGGATCGGGATAAATCGCTCCAGAGCGTTCCGGAGCGCTCTCAGAGCGTTCCGGAACGCTCTGGAGCGGCCGCGGCGCCCAGTACATCCTCCAAGCCCGCCGATTCTCAGAGATTTCGAGTTATCCCGATCCGATTTTGTCCCGATCGTCGCGTCGTTTGAAGGGTGCCCCGCTTGGACTGCTGCGGGTCTGGCCGGCGAGGGCGTGGCCACGGACCCCCCCCCCGGGGCTCCCCCGCGGTAGGCGGCAGGTCGGGGCACCGCCGCCTAGGCCGAAGCCGCCCATGGCCCCGGCGGGCGCCGCGCTGGCGGGCGCCTGCCGCGGCGCCAGGCGAGAGGGAGGGGCGGGGGGAAGGAGGGGAGGGAGGGAAAGGGGAGGAGGGGGGGGAAGAGGAGGGAGGGGGGAGAGGGGGGGGGGAAGGAAGGAAGGAAAGGGGGGGAGGGCGGGGAGGGGGGGGGGGGGGAGAGGAGGGGGGCAAGGCAGGCGGCGGGGGCGGAGCGAGGGGGGGGGGGGTGGGAGCGAGGAGGCGCGCGCCCGAGCGGCTCAAGCGAGGGCGGCCCTTGGAGCACTGGGCAGGGGGGAGGGACCGCGAGAGGGGGGGGGGGGAGGGGGGGGGGGGGAAGAAGAGCGGGGGGGGGGGGGGAGGGGGGGGGCGGAGAAGGGCGGTGGGGGTGGGGGGGGGAGCAGGGAGACACGGCAAGGGAGGGGGAGGGAAAAGGCACGGAGGGGGAGAGAGAAGGGGGGAACGGGGGAGAGGTGGGGGAGAAGGGGGGGAGGAGGCGGGAGAGAGGAGGCGGAAGAGGAGGGGGGAAGAGGGACGCAGGGGGTCAAGGAAGAAGGCAGGTGGTGGCAAGAGATCTTCCCTCCCACTTGCCCCACGTCCTCCGACGGGGTGGCTGGCCCTTGCGAAGGCAGCGGGCAGCAGGGCTTGCCTGCAGAGGGCTCAGAGCAACCAGCACTGGATGCCACCTGCTTTCTCGCCCCTGAGCAGACGGAGAGGGGCAGTGGACGTGGATTGGGTGGGACCGACTGGACCGGGTTGGATCGAATTGGGTCGGGGTGTACTGGAGAAAAGCTTGAGATGTATTGGACAGGAGCAGCTCCAATATTTGAATGGGTTGGACTGGACCCGCCTCGGTTATATGATGGATAACAAACATTGGCTGCAATGGGATTGATTGTGAAAACGTTGGATTTTGGAGCAAAAGGGCACCAGCAGCAAAAGGGCACTGTGTTGGTGGTAATAGTTCGGCCACCTAGGATGCCCGAATATTACCACCATCACCGCAATCGGGATGATCTTCCCTGGGTGGAGGTCCTCAGCCGACATTGGTATTGGTGCAAACCTCAAGACCTCCGAGGTTTGAGTTGGATTGGATGAGAACGGATTGGGTGACATCGGGATAATGAGATGCCCCCCAACGCTGGGGCAAGAGGGGGTCCGATGCTCGCTCTAGTGGCTCTGGGGCCCCGAAAGCCTACCACCACGGGGAGAAACACTCGCACAAAATGGAGACCTCCTCGCAGCGCAAGCCTTACGGCCCGTTCACAGTGGGCCCCCACACCGTGGGCGTCCCCAGGCCCTGCAATGGGGGGGGGAAGGGCAGTCCACAAGAAACCTTCCTTCCACAAGAAACCCAACCATGAGACCCCGGGACGTCCATTGATCTCTGGTGTGGGAAAGCCACGCGTTCCATCGCCGCAAAATCGTCGAAACCCAAGAAACCCATGGCACCCTGGAGGCGAACAGAGTGTTTCTTGGCATGGGTCTCCCCTATACGGCCTTCTCCAGTGGGCCCCCACACCTTGGGCGTCCCCGGGCCCTACTGTCGCCAGGGGGCGGATGCAGACGTCGCGGTGCAGCAAGGGCAGGGACGATTCTTGACAGAAGAGCACAAGCAGCACCTGCGCCTGCACACCGCCCGCGACCGCCCGAAAGAGAGATCCCATCCGAGGGCTCCTACGTCACATGCTTTAGGTCGGGCCTGTCCCCCTACAGGCAAGAAGTATTCCAAAAATGCTCTCAAACAGTGCAAAAGATCGTCCCCTGACTATCTTTGGACTATTTTTGAACATTCCCCCTGTAGAGGGACACGCCCGACTTAACACATACTTTGTCTCCACCGTCGCTTGCTGTATTGCTGAGCGCTTGTACTTCGAACGCTGAGCCTTGCACCCCGAGCACTGGCCCACTGGCAGTCGTCAACGTAGTCGCCCTCTGTTCCCGTCGCCGAGCCGCGCGGGGGGTGCGCGCACGGCCCGCGGTGGCTCCACGCCCCAAGGGGGGCCCCACGAGGGCCCCCCGAACAGGCCCGAAGAGCACAAGCTCACTGGTTCCCCCTGGGTTTCTGAAGGAGTCTGGGGCACCCTCCTCCTCCTCCTCCTCCTCCTCCGCCTCCTCCTCCTCCTCCTCCTCCTCCTCCTCCTCCTCCGCCTCCTCCTCCGCCTCCTCCTCCTCCTCCTCCTCCTCCTCCTCCTCCTCCTCCGCCTCCTCTGTCTCTGGGGCGCCCGCGCTCTCTCCAGCCTCAGAGAGCCCCCAAGACGGCCCAAAGTTCGCCCCAAAGCTCGCCGCACGACGGCCCCCACGGCGCTCCCACGGAGGCCCCCCGGTGAAGGGGCCCACAAACACACAAATAAATACACACAAATAAAAAGATTCCCCATATTTTCCCATATCTTCTGGGTTTCTGTCTTCCCCCCCACTTCCCATATTTTCCCATATTTTCTGGGAGTGGACGATTACTTGTGTCTGTGTGTTTTCTCCCCTCCTGACCCGGGGCGGCAAGAAGACGGCTTCCGGGCGGCCCAGGGAGCCCCGAATACGAACCACGAACCCCCCAAAGAGCCCCAAGACGGGGTCGACAAGGGGGGAAGCGAAGGGATAGAACAGAGGATGGATCAGGGGATGTAGCGTGGGATCCTCGAATGGACCAGAGATGTGGGGCCCAACCCTGGGATATGCGATGCGGGGGCGTCCATCCTCGAGGGGGGTGCGTCTGGATAGCCCCCTTCGGGTGTATCCCAGGGTTACCTCCTTTCCTGAGCGGCTTCATTCGTCGTCGAAAAGTCGGTGGCTGGGGGAGAAACACCGCCTGCGAAGACAAGCTCCCCCCCGACACCCCCACGAGGCGCCAACATCCCCCTCCATGAGTCCTCCGAGAGGCGCGCCTCCGGGCGCGCGGCGCGTCGCCGTGCTCCGCCTCGCGCTGCTCCGTGGATTTCTCCCCACGGGGCCCCTCGAACATTCGCCACCGAGCCTGCCCCGAGTGGGCATGTTAGAATGCTCTTCTGCTGTCTGGCGGTGTTTTGTGGTGTGCTTTCTATGGCAAACCCCCCAGGGCCGCGCGCGATGTTCAACAAAAACACACACACACTGAAGTTGCTCTCTGGAGGTTGTGCGGCCCCCAGACGACCAGGATGGCCTCAAAGACTGCTTCGAAGAGAGCCACAGCCAAGCTGGCACCACGAAGTCCCAAAATGGCCCAAGACCACTCAAGAGGCTCCCGAGACGGCCTCAAGACAGTCTCAAGAGGACGGCATAAAAGGAGTCCACGAGGCCCTCCAGGAGAGCCTGAGGATGCAAAACCACTGCTATCCCCCAGGTGCTTGAAGAAATGTGAGGTTCTCGCCTGTTTAGGTGACCCAAGATGCCTCCAAGATGGCAACCAAGGCAGCCCAGTGGTCGGCCCAAGAGGGCCCCCATAGACCCCGAAGACACCCCGAAGAAGCCCCCGAAGGACCCCAAAAAGGCCGCCGACGGGCTGCCACAGCTTCCGACTAGACACCATGCTGAGAAGCACCCCTGTGGGCATGACAGTGCGCGATCTGCGTGAGGGGTGCATTTGATGTTCAGAGCTATGCGGATGTGTCGAGCGAAACGGCCAAGAACAACACGCTGACGGGACTTGAGCGTCTTCAGTCGCATCTGAACTCTGCCCCCTCGGAGAGATCGTACGATTGTGTGTCATGTGTAGTGTAAGTGCGTGTGTGTAAACTTGCGTTAAGTTCGTTCATGGCGCAAGAGGGGATGCGGAGAAGACAGCCCGCTGCTGATTCCTCTCCTCCGCCCTGGAGGGGAAAGGGCCATGCCGGCGAAGGGGTCGAAGGTCGCCGGCTTGGGCGCCGCAGGAGCGGCCGACCTCGGCAGGTCTCACAAAACTGGCTGTCCCCGCGATCGCCCCCACGCGCCCATAACGACAGTGACGATGGCGGCGGCGACGGCGGCGACGTCGACGCTAACGCTTACGACGACAAAGGCGACGACGACGCCGACGGCGGCGGGAGCAGCGACGGTAACGGCAGCGGCGGCGGTGGCGACGACGGCGACAACCAGGTTGATACGAGGGTCCAGGTGGTTGGACATGTTCGGCCCCAGTGGATGATTCCACAAGCCTCTGGGGACCTCGAATTCGAGGCCTGCCTTGAATTATCAAAACTATCCCCTGTCCAATCCCATCAAATCTGAAGGCGTGAGTTGGTTTGGGGAGTCTGTGTTTCCACCCTCATTTCGTCCCACTCGGGGGTGGTTTTACCCCTCCCCCTATCCCCCGATAGAAGGCTTCCCCTCCCCCCCAGCCAACCGAAACCTCCCGGGGACCTCTCGGAACCCCTTTCTGGTCCCTCGGGGGAACCTTCGGGGCATCTTCGAGGCCTCTTGGGGAGCCTCTCGGAACCTAGGGGGACCTCTCGGGGCCGTGTTGGCGCCCAGGACGACAGCCCTTGTTGGCCATCTACTTGGGGCCCTCTTGGAGACCCTTTAGGCTTTTCCTGGGGCCGTTACGCTTCTAGGGCCAATGGAGGCCCCTCCGGGACCCGCCTTCGGACCGTCGAACTCTCCCAGGGCCCTCTTGCAAAACTCTCGAGGCCTCAAGAGCCCGTCGGGAGCGAAAAAGCGAAAGGGCAAAAATTAGCAATGGCCCGTGAAGGAGTTGGGGCATCTTCGGAGCTCTGGCGGCGTCGCGGGGCCATCTTTGGCCGACTTGGATGGCTGCCTTGGCGTGTCTTGCACGGTCTTGTCTCGTCTTGTCCACGTCGTCTCATATTGTTTGGCCTTATATTGCCTTATCTGTTTGCCTTGAGCCGCCTGGGGAGCGTCGGGGCCATTTTCGGATCGTGGGCGCGCCACCCCACACGGGCGACATGCCATGGCAACGCAAACGTACAGAAAATAAACGAGGTGCCTCCTGGGGGGGCGCTTGACCTTCTTGGCCTGTTCGAGATTTGGAGCTGTTTGGGGCCGTTCCCTCTCATCTTAGCTCTGGGCCGTCCCTGGGCCCACCTCGGAGCCGCGCTGAGGCTCTCTGGAGGCTGCGGGGGGCGACAAGGCCGAAGGCACCAAACTCGCTAGCCCAACAGGCTGTAGACGCGCTGGAATCCTAAGGAGGCCCAGGGGCACACAAATAATACACACAAAGCCCAGGAATCCTTACATTTCCGCATATTTTCTGGTTTTTCGTCCTCCCCCCGTTTCACATCTTGCCCCATATTTCCTCTGGAATCGACGATGCATTGTGTCTGTGTGTTTTTTCCCTCCTGAAATCTCGGGCGCGAGGTTCCGAGCGTCTGAGCAGCACCAACTCGCGCCCACGTGGCGGCCCCCAGGACCCGCCGGGCGAGAAGCGTCCGGGCAAGATCCTGGGCCGCCCCCATGGCAATGAACATGCTTTATGATGCCGTACCCCACCCTGGTACCTCCTCCTCCTCCTCCTCCTCCTCCTCCTCCTCCTCCTCCTCCTCCTCCTCCTCCTCCTCCTCCTCCTCCTCCTCCTCCTCCTCCTCCTCCTCCTCCGCCCCACAAGACATGCCACAGGGCATGTGCAATTGCGCGCTGGCCACAGCACGTCGGCGACGCGGCTTCTGGCAGTGGCATGGCACGACGGCCAACAGCACGCGCCCTCACGAGCGCCCCGCCGCCTGTCGCGGCGACTCCCTTGTTGGGGGTTTGAAAGCAACCCCCCGACGAGTCGGATCGGTGATGGCGTCGCTCCTGGGCGCTGTCTGTGGGGAAACCGAGGAGGTGCCGATACCGCTACTCCCCGGACCTCTGCCAGGGTGCGTTCTGACCAGGGTCACGAGGCGAATCCAGCGGCGGCGGCGAGGGCCTGCGAGGAGGCCCAGAAAGGGGAAAACGAGAGAAGGGTAGAGGTATATGGGTACTAATCTCCTCCTCTGAGTCTGAGGACCCTCATGAGCGTTCCACGGGCGCTTCCCCCCACCTCAAAGCTGCGCGTCCCGCTCCCAGGATCAGGTCGGGCATGTCCACCTACAGGCGGAGCTTGAATGAAAAACGAGAAAGTACCCCCAAATACCCAATATTCAAAAATGGTCGAAAGATCGTCCCCTGACTATTTTCCAACTATTTTTGAATTTTCCCCCTGTAGATGACAACCTACCAGACCACCCCAACCCAACCCGAAGACCCGAATTTCGGGTTGGGGGGGGTACGGGTTCCATACGTGTTTTTTCGATGCTCCCTGGCCCCCCCCCACTGGAAATGGAGGGCAAATTGGGGCCTTCGGGTTGGGTTGGGGTGGTTTGGTGGTTTGGTGGGTGGTGAGCAGAGGGACAGGCCCGACTCAACACCAGGCACAGCACGGCACGGCACGGCACGGCACGGCACGGCCCGCGCGGCAGCACCGGGGCACGGCACGGCACGACGCTGCACGGCACGCCGGCGGCACCCTCTTTCCGCACTCCAGAAAGGGCACGTTTTTGTTCGGCGTTTCTAGGGGGCCACGTGCGAACCCTACGCCTACCCCCCACGATTTCTGAGGGGCAGGGTGGGGTTCACTCCGTTCGGGAGCTCCCGAGCGAAGTGAACCCCACCTCCCCCTCAGAAATCGTGGGGGGTAGGCGTAGGGTTCGCATCTGGCCCCCTAGTTTCGACATCGGGCGGCAAGGGGGGTGGAGGGGGGGGGGGTTCTGGCTCCGGGCCTCTGCGTAGCGCGACTGCTTGCAGCAGGGCGTCCACTACGGGGGAGGCTCCGCCTGCTCGAAACAGGCGCCAGAAACAGCCAAGACCTGCTCTGTGGAGGGGGGGGGAAGGGGGGGTGCGAGGGCCCAAGCCGATCGGCAAAACAAAGAATTAAAAAAAACGACCACACAACACGGAAGGCGGCCACGCCACTGCACGGCCCGCGGGCGCGGCACAGCACGGCACGCGGGCGGCAGCCTGTCCGCCCCGAAGCCGCGCACAGCACGGCGCACGGCAGGGCTCGCGGGCACGGCCCCGGCGCGGCACGCGGGCGGCAACTGTTGGGCGCCCGAGGTATCCGGGGTAACTCGGGCCCACTCGCCGTCGCTCGGACGTCCATTTCCCGTGTTTTTGTGCGGTTTCGTGCGTGTTTTTTTGTGCTCGTTGGTCGAGGATGGTCCCCGATGGTTCTCGCCGAGAAAAAACTGCACGCGTCCAAGCGATGCCAGGGCCCGGGGCAACTCGGGTCCGGATTCCCGAAGAACCGAACCCGAGTTCGCCCTGACCCGAGTTGCCCCTGATGATTTGGGGTTCTGGGCGCCCGAGTTATCCAGGGCGAACTCGGGTCCGGATGCCCGAAACACGAACCCGAGTCAGCCCTGACCCGAGTTGCCCCTGATGATTTGATGATTTGGGGCTCTGGACGCCCGAATTTCGCGGGGTAACTTGGGCCCAGGGTAACTCGGGTCCGGATGCCCGAAACACGAGCCCGAGTTCGCCCTGACCCGAGTTGCCCCTGATGATTTGATGATTTGGGGCTCTGGACGCCCGAATTACCCGGGGTAACTTGGGCCCTGCCAGGGTAACTCGGGTCCGGATGCCCGAAACACGAACCCGAGTTAGCCCTGACCCGAGCTGCCCCTGATGATTCGGGGCACGGCACGGTACGGCATGACAAGCACGGCACGCGGGCACTGCACCGCGTCGCACGAGGCGGCACCTTCCCTCCACCTCCATCTTCCATACCTTCCGACCTCTGCGGAAGGCGCGGAAGGTGATGCATTGAAACTATCGGCAGGCGCAAGAAAAGTCAGCGTTTCACGGAGCGCGAGAGTGTGGAAGGTCAGCACGGAAGGTCTGGAAGAATGAGGGCGAGGGTGAGGGTCCTCGAGCTCCCAAAGGCCAAGCACACCACGGCACGGCACGCTACGGCACGGCACGCGGGCGGCAACTGCTTCGCGCTCCCGGCACGGCACGGCACGGCACGGCGCGCGGGCGGCACCATTGCCGCACTCGAAAAACGGCACGACAAGGCACGGCGCGGCTCAGCACGGCGCGGCACGACAAGGCACGGCGCGGCTCAGCACGGCACAACACGGCACGCGGGCATCAACTCGGGAATATAATCCCTTACAGCACCTGCGGCCTCATGGAACACATATGGGTCCTCGCGGAAGAGAGAAGAGCCTAGGTTCCTGCTGCTGCTCATCCTCCTCCTGCTCGGCCAGCTGCTGCTCGGCCTCCTCCTTCTCATCATCATCATCATCATCATCATCATCATCATCATCAGCATCAGCAGCAGCAGCAGCAGCAGCAGCAGCATCATCGTCAGCAGCATCGTCATCATCACCATCATCATCATCATCATCATCATCATCATCATCATCATCATCATCATCATCATCATCATCATCAGCAGCAGCAGCAGCAGCAGCAGCGCCATCAACATCATCATCGTCAGCAGCATCAGCATCAGCATCAGCATCAGCATCAGCATCAGCATCAGCATCGTCAGCATCGCCATCATCATCAACAGCATCATCAGTATCATCAACATAATCATCAGAAGCAACAGCACCAGCAGCAGCACCAGCAGCACCACCGCACCAGCAAAATCATCATTAGCAGCATCAGTATCATCATCATCATCAGCACCAGCAGCAGCATCATCAGCATCATCAGCATAATCCTCATCCACATCTTCATCATCATCATCATCATCATCAGCATCACCATCATCATCCGATTCAGACTCATCCTCCTCCTCATCATCATCATCATCATCAGCAGCAGCATCGTCAGCACCATCATCAGCATCAGCATCAGCATCATCATCCTCATCATCATCAGCAGCAGCATCATCATCCTCATCCTCATCCTCGTCCTCATCATTTCTCATCTTCTCCTCCTCTTCCTCATCCTCATCCTCATCTTTTCTCCTCCTCCTTCTCCTCCTCCTCATCGTTCTCCTCCTCCTCCTCCTCCTCCTCATCCCTGCTCCTCCTCGTTCTCCTCCCTCCTTCCCCCCTTCCTCCCCCCCGGGCTCCTTCCTCATCGCTTCTTGCCTCCCTCCCTCCTCCCCCCTCCTCTCCTCCCTCCTGCGTCTCCTCCTCCTCCCTCCTCCTTCGCCCCTCGCCCTAGCACGAGGGCCTCCTCCACACCCCATCCCCGACCAGCATTGGCCACACGCACGCTCTGGCGGCGATGCCTTGCTGCTCGGCCGAGGCTCTGCGGCCTTGGCCGCGCCCGTGTCTGCTCGGCGAGTGCGATGAAAAACACGATCGCGTATGGATGCTCTGCCCTCCCTCGGCGCTGCGGCACTCATGCCGAGAAGAAGACGAGGACGATGCATCCACCAACCGGCGTAAACCAACCAACCTTAGGTCGGGCATGTCCCCCTACAGGGGGATGTTGGGAGAAAAAATAAAAATACCCCCACAAATTCCCAAACATATATACATATGTATATATATATATATATATACATATACATATATATACATATAATACACACATAAATATATACATAAAGAAAAAATGCTCAAACAATCGTCCCCAGACTATGCTGTATCCTATGTTTGAATACTCCCCACGTGGAGGCACAGGCCCGACTTAGCACTAATGCCGAAAAGAAGATGAAAACGATGCATCCACCAACCGGCCCAAACCAACCAACCTCAGGTCGGGCGTGTCCCCCTACAGAGGGATCTTGGGCGAAAAATTCAACATGCCCCCAGAAATACTCCAAAAACGCTCCAAAAATGGTCCAACAAATCGTACTCCAAGAATGCTCCAAAAATGGTCCAACAAATCGTCCCCACACTGTTTGGTTTGACTATGTTTTGCATGTTCACCCTGCAGAGGGACAGGCCCGACTTCAAAACCAACCACTTCCAAAATACTTCCAAAATTCTCCAGAAATACTCCCAAAATGCTCCAAAAATGGTCCAACAAATCGTCCCCACACGGTTTGGTTTGACTGTTTCTTGCATGTTCACCCTGCAGAGGGACGGGCCCGACTTCAAAACCAACCACCCGGCCCCTCCTCCCCGCCCGACCCCCGCAGGAGGTCGGCCGCGGGAGTGCCGCCCGCCGGCGCCGGCGGGGCCCCCCGACCCGGTGAAGGGGTCGAAGCCGCCCATCGCCGAGGGCGCCTGCAGCGGGAGGCGGGCGGAGGGGGGGCACGGGGCGAGAGGGGGGGGGGGGGCGGGGGGGGGAGAGGGAGGAGAGAGAGAGAGAGAGGGAGGGAGAGGGGAAGAGGGAGGGGCAGGGGGAAGCGGAAGAGAGGGAGAGAGAGAGAGGGAGAGAGAGAGAGAGAAAAAAAGAGAGAGAGAGAGAGAGAAAGAGAGAGAGAGAGAAAGAGAGAAAGAGGGAGGGGGAAGGCGGCAAGGAGGGGAGCCAGCGGGGCAAGGAAGGGCGGGGGGAGGGAGGGAGGGGAGGGAGGGTGAGGTAGGGGGAGGGAGTGGGGCGGGGGGGGGGCAAGAAGGCACGGGGGAGGGGAAGGAATCGAGCAGAGGCAGTGCGGGAGGGGGCACGGGATAGAGGAGAGGAAGCGCCGACGGCGTGGCGGTGTCAAAGCTCAGGCCCATGAGGTCGTTGGCCGGGGTCGCTGGAGCCTGCCCCGCTGCACTTCTTCAACGGCAAGTGAGGCGCCTAAAAGCCACGACACGGATGACACGTTCCCCGAACCTCACAACTTGAGCGACTGGCAAGTGGACATCGAACTTGTCCTGCCAGAGGAGCCCAAACTTCAGCCTAGGGGGGTCTCCCAAAGCCAACACGTGCGCCCACACCAACAGAAAGCAGGCGCCAGGATGTGATACGATGGCAAAAAAACAATGCACTCGGAAGATCAACAGCCACCACACGTCTCAGGGCTTCGCTCTGGAATGCAGAAGGTGGGTTGAAGTGCACACAGTGACTTTGGGAGTGTCGGCATCCACCACTTGTGTGAAGGATCAACTACGCCGTGCAAGAAGTGAAAAGACGTATCTGTGTTACCAGCGTTGACAACCACCACGCATGTGAGCCCAATGATACGGATTGAAGTCAGGGGGGCGGAGGGAAATGGTAAAGATCACAAGCGGTGCAAGACCAGGCTGCGATGATCTCACGAGCGAGACCTGCCCCGCACTGCATCAAGCGAGGCCCGATATACAGGCGGACTGCGACAACCTCCCAAGCGAAACCTGCTCTCTGCACCGCGTCGAGCCGGGCTCCAAACTGGGCCGAGTGCGACGACATTCGAGCGAAATCCGCCCCCAAAGATGCCGAGCCCGCGGCCAAACCAGGCCCGGCGGCGGCACGAGCCGCCAGCGGAGGCCAAACAAGGCCAACACGAGGGGCCAAACCGGGCAAGTTCCGAGGACCTCCCAGGCTCATCAGCCGAAACTGGCTCCATCCACTCCCCTTAATCACATCTCATATTTCGGAGATCTTCTGACCCTGGTCAATCCAGACCCGGGTCAGTCAGGCCTTGCAGCATCCTGCAAGACCCTGCACCCAAACCCGGGTCAATGCGAAGGATCCTGCAGGATCTTGCAGGACCCTGCGCCCAAACCCAGGTGAATGCGACCCTGGCCCTGCAGGATCCTGCAAGATCGGGCGCTCTGGTTGACCCCCGTTTGCGTTGACCCCCGCCTCGTAAGCCCCGACACTTTTGGAGTCCCGAAACGGTGCGGTGACAGACCGTGCGGTGACCTCGAAATCCCCCAGGACCTCACCGCACGGTCCGTCACCGCACGGTTTTGGGACCCCGGAGGCCCCAGTCGCCCGAGACGTCCTCGGAGAAGGCCTCGAGTCCCAAAACCGTGCGGTGACCCCGAATCCCCACCGACTCACCACACGGTGTGGTCACCACCCCGTTTGGGTGCCCCCGACACTTGAAGGAGGGAATGACCCCGGGGGGGAAACCTACAGAGGCGCGCGCCTCTTGGGAAATATGTGGGGGGGCTTCCAGGCCCGCGGGGGGCCCGCCCCATGCTGCACGGGCGGGCGCGATAGCGCTGATTTTGCATTTCCGGCGACAGTTGGGGTCGAGATGTGCGTCTGGGAAAGAGCGTGTTCTACCGCTGCTGGCGGAAAACCGGGGGGGGTCACTACCGGTTCGAACCCCACCCCCCCCCCCCCCCTGCTCATCATGAAAAGGGGGGGGGGGGTCACTACCGGTTCGAACCCCTCCCCCCCCCCCCCTTCCGGATCCGGAAAACCGGGGGGGGTCACTACCGGTTCGAACCCCCCCCCCCCTCGAAAACCGAGTGGGGGTGCGGACAGTGGTGGGGACGGTGTTGGTGGGGACAGTGGTGAGGGGATAGCGGGACAGTGGTGGGGACAGTGGGACAGTGGGACAGTGGTGGGGACGGTAGTGGTGGGGACAGTGGTGGGGACAATGGTGGGAACAGGGGGGGACAGTGGACAGTGGTGGTGACGGTGGTGGTGGGGACAGTGGTGTGGGGACAATGGGAATGAGGTGGAAACAGTGGGACAGTGGAGGGTACAATGGTGGTGGGGACAGTGGTGAAGGCGGTGGCGAGGACGGCGGTGGGACAATGGGACAGAGGTACAGTGGGGACAGTGGTGGGGACAGTGGGGACAGTGGTGGGAACAGTGGGACAGCTCAGTGGGACAGCGGAGGAGTCAGTGGGACAGTGGGGACAGTGGGGATAGTCGGGCAGTGGTTGGGGCCGTGGAGACAGTGGGGAGAGTGGAACCGTGGTGGGAACAGTTCTGGGGACAGCGGGGACAGTGCGACAGTGGTGGGGCCACTGGTGGGGACAGTAGGGGCGGTGGTGGAACCAGTGGGGACAGCGGTGGTGAGGACAGTGGTGCTGGGAACACCAGTGGGGGATGTGATGCGGACGGTGGTGGGGACCGGGAGTCGTTTGCTGGCGGTGAGTAGGGGGGGGGGGGTGCGAACCGGTAGTGACCCCCCGGTTTTCCGGATCCGGAGGGGGGGGGGGGGGGGGGGGAGGGGTTCGAACCGGTAGTGACCCCCCCCGGTTTTCGAGCGGGAGGGGGGGGGGGGGGGGGAGGGGTTGGGGAGGGGGGGGCGGGGGGGGGGGGGGGGGAGGGGGGGGGGCGGGAGGGGGGGGGGGGGGCGACCCCCGGGCTCCGGAGGAAAAAGTTGGCAATTTTCCACAGTAAAGCGGCGGTGGATCACGCTCTCTCGCGTCTGGAGACATACCCCCCAGCCTGTGTATAGAGACGGTAGCTGGATGACGACACCTGATGTGACTCCATACGATCCTGCTCGGAAGGAGCTGAATGCTCAGAGCGCTATACTTGATGGCAGCCCGCTGAGTCGCGGAACGAAGCCGCCGAACAGACAAGCTGACATAGCCCACTGGTCTGATGATGACGGCCAAGCGAATATGTCACAAATTCCACATGTAAGTCGCCACCGTGCCTACATAACCCCGCTTGTGCCTCGTGAGTATTCCTTCCCCTTGGATCATTCATTACCCTTTCCTCTCGCACACCATGTTCCGAATGCCACCAGTTGCAGCCAGAGTCTCAAGCGGGTGCAAGCAAAATGAGAAGCGAATCGGCACATTCCGCCGCCAGCAGCCTGCGCAGAGACAGCGTGGCCAGCATGAATGATCCCAAACCTCCTCCTCCTCCTCCTCATCATCCTCCTCCCCCTGCTCCTCCTCGTCCTCCTCTCCTCCTCCTCCTCCTCCTCCTCCTCCTCCTCCTCCTCCTCATCATCATCATCATCATCATCATCACCATACTCAGCATCATTGTGATGTCATAATCCACTCCTGCTCTTGCGACGAAGATGCATTATCATGTCACTGTCACGTAGCAAAGTATTCAAAGTCATCATCCTCATTATCCTCCTCCATCTCAAACTCCTCCGCATCCTCCCGATCATCATAGCTACTGCTCATGCTAATGGTCCTTATCCTCCTCCTCCTCATCCTACATATCCTTCTACTCCTCCCCGTCACCCATCATCGTTCAAATCGCCATCAATCCTAATTAGCGTCATCATCAATATCATCATGAACGGAATCAGCATCGTCAGCATTACCATCAATCATGTTCATCACCACCATCAGCATCACCACCACCACCATCAGCATCATCATCAGCATCATCAGCAGCATCATCAGCAGCATCAGCATCATCATCATCATCAGTATCATTACCATCAGCAGAACCAGCAGCACCAGCATCAACAGTATTATCAGAATCATCAACAGCATCAGTATCATCATCAATGTCAGCATCAGCATCGTCATCATCATCAGCAGCATCAGCAGCATCAAAATCACCATCGTCAGCAGCAGCAGCATCATCAGCAGCATCATCACCATCATCGTCGTCAGCATCGTCTTCGTCATCATCATCATCACCATCGCCAGCCCAATCATCATCATCAGCATCATCAGCATCAGCATCATCATCATCAGCAACATCAGCATCAGCATCAGCATCATCATCGTCATTGACATCATCATCAAAATCACAATCATCAGCATCTTCAGCAGGAGCATCACCATCGGAGACATCAGCATCGTCACCAGCAGCATCATCATCAGCATCAGCATCGTCATCACCAGCATCGGCATCATCATTAGCAGTGTAGTAACCGTCGTCATCATCATCATCATCATCATCATCATCATCAGCAGCAGCAGCAGCATCCTCATCATCGGCGTCGTCATCGACATCATCATCCCCATCGTGTTCAGCACCATTGCCAGCACCATCATCCGTAGTACCATCTTCATCATCAGAATCATCAACAGCAACATTATCATCAGCATCATCAGCATCATCATCGTCATCGTCATCATCACCAGAATCAGCATCGTCGTCGTCATCAGCATCGCCAGCATCATCATCAGCATCATCAGCATCAGCATCATCATCAGCAGCATCATCAGCAGAAGCAGCATTAGCATCATCAGTACCATCATCATCATCAACCGCACCATCAGCATAGGCATTGCCAGCATTATCAGCATAATCAACCACAGCATCAGCATCCTCATCATCAGCATAATCAGCTACATCATCAGCGGCATCACCAGCAGCATATAGCAGCATCAGCAGCACCATCATCAGTAGCATCATCAACATTATCATGTTCGTCATCATCATCGTCATCGTCGTCATCATCAACGTCAACATCGTCATCGCCAGCATCACCATCGTCACAATCATCAGCAGCAGCATCGTCAGCATCAGCATCACAACCATGATCAACAGCAGCACGATCATGGTCGCAACGCCATGAGTTCTGGGTTGTCTCTCCCTCCAAGCGGGCGGGCCCAGCTCTGCACCCCCCCCCCCAGGGCTTGCCGCCAGTGCGGCACCCGGCGGCGGCGGAGCCTGCCGACAGGGGGGGGGGGCAGAGGGAGAGGGACGGGGGGCCCCTGATAGGGGGCCACATGCGAACCCTACCCCTGCCCCCCACGATTTCTGAGGGGGAGGGTGGGGTTCACTTCGTTCGGGAGCTCCCGAACGAAGTGATGATGATGAGGAGGAGGAGGAGGAGGAGGAGGAGGAGGGAGAAGGGAGCTGGGGGGGGTAGGCGGACGAAAAGGATAAGGATAGGGAGGCGGAGGAGGAGAAGGAGGAGGAGGAAGAGGAGGAGGAGGAGGGGTAGGATGAGCAGGAAGAGGAGGAGGAAGGGGGATGGGGACGGGCTTTTTGGAGGCGGGATCGGGGATGGGGGAGAGCAGGAGGTCTGGCGACTGCCAGGGCACGGTACTTTTCGTCGTCATCCCCCGCTTCCTCTTCCTCCTTTCGCATGCCCTCCTTAGTCTCCCCCCTCTCTCTCTCTCGCGAATGCGCGGGCCGCCCGCCGCGCGGGAGGCCGCCGCCGCTCCTCTCTCTGCGCTCTGCTCGTCCGCCGTCCTCGTCCTCGCCGTCTCCTCTCCCCATGGGCGCGCGCGAGGCCAGCCTGGAAACCCAGGTAGGGGGCCACATGCGAACCCTACCCCTACCCCGCACGATGTCTGAGGGGGAGGGCGGGGTTCACTCCGCTCGGGAGCTCCCGAGCGGAGCGAACCCCACCCTCCCCCTCAGAAATCGTGGGGGGTAGGGGTAGGGTTCGCATGTGGCCCCCCATCTTTGGAGATGGACAAACTGGTTCAGACAGTTGGTCTCGCTGTCGGCCGAAAATGTTCAGCAGTTGCAGGAAGACGCCCAGTCCCGGGCGGAGATCACTACCTACCAGACCACCCCAACCCAACCCGAAGACCCGAATTTCGGGCTGGGGGGGGGTACGGGCTTCATACGTGTTTTTCCTATGTTCCCCGATCCCCCCCACACTGGAAATGGAGGGCAAATCGGGGCCTTCGGGTTGGGTTGGGGTGGTTTGGTGGGCGGTGAGGAGAGGGCAGACAGAAGGGCGGCTTCGGAGGCTCGGTCACGGTGGAGGGCGTGGCTCTCGGGAGGCCCTTGCGGGCTCTGCCTCTGCGGCCCCTCGGCTGCTGCAGCCTGGCGGGCCCTAGCGGGCCGAAACCCGGCCCGATGCTTCAAGGACACCAAGCCACCACTAGGGCCAGTGATCTCCTGGTTGTCGAGTCGGAGGCATGGGATGCTATCTGGAGCCAGCCCTGGAAGCTTTGGCGACCCGGAGGGTTGCTGCCCGAGCCTCTCAAATGTCCGAGCCCATCACTGCCTCCCAGGTGAGAGCGTCCTTGAAAAGGATGTCTGACCGTCATGGTAAGGGTGCAGACGGTTTGCCCCCGCGTTCGGTCAACGACGCGCCTTCGGTGGGCGTCGAGGCCCCGGCTAACCTCTTGCCGTCTATTGAACGGGAGGCGACGGTCCCTTTTCAGGACTCTTTAACATCATTGCCCTCCTTGATAAGGGGGATGGAGACCTGAGGCCCATTGCTCTCTTGAGCTTATGTTACGTGCTACTGTGTAGGATCCGCAAGCCAGTGATAGGGGCCTGGGATCGCGATGCACATGGACCTTGGAGACTGTCGGGACGTCTGCTAAACATGCAGGATGGATCGATGAACTTGAGTCCGGATTCGCACTGATACTGTAGGAGGATTTAGTGCTGCTGGTGGTCTTTTGGACATGAGGAGGCTTTATGATCTGGTATGCCTGCCTGAACTTGCCCAAGCCTCCTCCGACCTCCGATGCACCCATCCGCCTCCTCGTCTTAGACCTGGACATCTAACTAGGGTTATGTTGCTCCCATCGTACAGACGGACCACAATCCAGAAATAATTCCGAGCACCCAGAAAAGTGTCGAAACAGTGTCGAAACAGTGTCGAGCATGTGTCTCCCAGGGCCCGACACGTGAAAACCCTCGAGTTTCGGTACTTTCCTGGTGCTCGAAATTCTTTCTGGTGATTCAGGCTAAAAGTAGATTGAAACATCATCAACCTAGGGCCGAGGATGCTGACCCTGCAGCATCAAGTCCATCCAGGTCTTCTTCATGGAGGTGGGATCCTCGCGGGCTGCGGCCAGGCGGTGTCCCAGGCGAGATCCTTTGTGTATGCACCGCTGGATGCCACTAACAAGGCCGCCCCAGGACTTCGCCTCAGGGAGTGGGTGGACATTTCTTTCGCCTGCCATGCTCTGAATACTCGATCAGCGTCTCCTTCCCAGTGGTCCTGCGCGCCCTCCTCCAGGGCCTGCGAAGGAGTAAGGTTGTCCTGGCCTTGCCCAGGTGCTGTTTGCCGGCCTCCTCAGCCTCTCTCCGGCACCAGCTCGATGGATGGGCTGCGGAAGCCGGGGGTGAAGCTCCTCAGCTCGGCCAGGCACAGGCTGCTAGGGATCTCAGATACGACACCACCATGGGAGCCACTAGGTATGGGAAGGTCAGGAAAACTAGATGTTTGAAGGGCCGTCGAGCGGCTCTCAAGATTTCGGGGCTTGTGAGGACCTCCAGGCCTCTAAAGCTTTCCCGAAGGTTCATGGTCTTGCCCCGTCCATGATCAGGCAGCTTCGGGGCCAGGCGCGTTTGAGCAGCAGAGTGCCCGCAGAAGGGCACATGCGCCACTAACGCGATAAGAATTACGCTACCGAGGAACCCCACATACTTAACTTAAATTTTGAGTGTTTGCTTAAGTTTATCATATATGTGCAATTCTGCGTTCTCAGCCCTCGTCGCGAATGTTCCCCTATGTGTCATCCAACGCCATATTGCTTGAACCTCCTCCCTCTTCCTAGCCTTCTATCCTCCGTCGAGGACAGATTCGAGCCAGCCAGCGGCCGCGGTGAGGGACCACCCCCTGCGCACCCCCAGTGGTGTCGAGAAAATGCCGCGCCTGCTATGCCCTGGACGACCGTCGTGCATAGCGGCCGCGGTGAGGGACCACCCCCTGCGCAGCCTCTATGGTGTCGAGAAAGTGCCACGCCTGCTATGCCCTGGACGACCGTCGTGCATAGCGGCCGCGCTGAGGGACCACCCTCTGCGCACCTCCTGTGGTGTCGAGAAAGTGCCACTCCTGCCACGATCTGCGAGCGTGTCACGGATAGAGGCCGCGCTGAGGGACCACCCTCTGCGCACCCCCTGTGGTGTCGAGAAAGTGCCACTCCTGCCAAGATCTGCGAGCGTGTCACGGATAGAGGCCGCGCTGAGGGACCACCCTCTGCGCACCCCCTGTGGTGTCGAGCAAGTGCCACTCCTGCCACGATCTGCGAGCGTGTCACGGATACAGGCCGCGCTGAGGGACCACCACCCTCTGCGCACCCCCTGTGGTGTCGAGAAAGTGCCACTCCTGCCACGATCTGCGAGCGTGTCACGGATAGAGGCCGCGCTGAGGGACCACCCTCTGCGCACCCCCTGTGGTGTCGAGAAAGTGCCACTCCTGCCACGATCTGCGAGCGTGTCACGGATAGAGGCCGCGCTGAGGGACCACCCTCTGCGCACCCCCTGTGGTGTCGAGAAAGTGCCACTCCTGCCACGATCTGCGAGCGTGTCACGGATAGAGGCCGCGCTGAGGGACCACCCTCTGCGCACCCCCTGTGGCGTCGAGAAAGTGCCACTCCTGCCACGATCTGCGAGCGTGTCACGGATAGAGGCCGCGCTGAGGGACCACCCTCTGCGCACCCCCTGTGGTGTCGAGAAAGTGCCACTCCTGCCACGATCTGCGAGCGTGTCACGGATAGAGGCCGCGCTGAGGGACCACCCTCTGCGCACCCCCTGTGGTGTCGAGAAAGTGCCACTCCTGCCACGATCTGCGAGCGTGTCACGGATAGAGGCCGCGCTGAGGGACCACCCTCTGCGCACACCCCTGTGGTCGAGAAAGTGCCACCCCTGCCACGATCTGCGAGCGTGTCACGGATAGAGGCCGCGCTGAGGGACCACCCTCTGCGCACCCCCTGTGGTGTCGAGAAAGTGCCACTCCTGCCACGATCTGCGAGCGTGTCACGGATAGAGGCCGCGCTGAGGGACCACCCTCTGCGCACCCCCTGTGGTGTCGAGAAAGTGCCACTCCTGCCACGATCTGCGAGCGTGTCACGGATAGAGGCCGCGCTGAGGGACCACCCTCTGCGCACCCCCTGCGGCTCGAGAAAATGCCACTCCTGCCACGATCTGCGAGCGTGTCACGGATAGAGGCAGCGCTGAGGGACCACCCTCTGCGCACCCCCTGTGGTGTCGAGAAAGTGCCACGCCTGCCACGATCTGCGAGCGTGTCACGGATAGAGGCCGCGCTGAGGGACCACCCTCTGCGCACCCCCACCCCCTGTGGCGTCGAAGGAATGCCCTGTGTGGTATGCTGTGCTGTGCTGTGCTGTGCTGTGCTGTGCTGTGCTGTGCTGTGCTGCTGTGCGGTGAGCTGTGCTGTGCCGTGTCGTGCCGTGCCGTGCCGTGCTGTGCTGTGCTGTGCTGTGCGAGAAGGAGAAGGGGAGGGGGGAGGTGTGAGACGCGGGTGCGGCGCGGCAGGGAAGAAAACCAGAACCCCACGAAACATGTGGGGAATAAACATTGGTGCGAGCCGAGACCCGGCAGTCCTGTAGACTAGGCGTCTCATCGGCGCTTGCTCCAGCAGAGTTCTCAGGTCCCCTCAACTCGTTGCACGCACGCCTTGGTGCGCAGTGGTCGGCCTCCCTGGAACGTGTGAAGAAAAGGTTGGTATTTCGTTGGGGGGGCCTCTGGCCGCTTTTCGAGCCTCCATCATGGACCTCGGGTGGAGTTGCCCGCCCATGGTCCTCGAGGAGCCTCCGGCAGGCCCGGGGCGGAGCCGCGCACGCCTTTTGGAACGGCTGCGCCCTCGGCCCCGCGAGGCTCCCTGCGCTCTGGGCGCTGGCGCGCCTGCGCGGCCAGCCTGGGTCGGGCCTGTCCCCCTACGGGGGGATTAGGGGCGAAAATGCTACAAATACTCAAAAGAAATACTCCTGAAATTCTCAACATTGGTATTTTCTTATTTTTATTAGTTTAAATAAACACGAAAAAAAAACAAACAAACAAAAAAACAACAACAACAACAACAACAACAACAACAACAACAACAACAACAACAACAACAACAACAACAACAACAATTACTAGCACGTGGGGACACTCCGTTCTCACCAGTGCCAGGGTTTTCATAGGAGGCGGGCAATACCCCCACTTTGTGGGGGGGCCGGTTCAAGCTCTACCAAATTTCCAAACGACTCTTCGCCACCACCCACACCCAGCTTCCCGCCCTATGACGTTCGGACACTTCACTTCGTGGCATGCGGACGACCGTGGCTACTATTCAGGGCCCCGCGGCCGACGACGACGGCGTGCGCGCGCGAAGAAAAAACGAATGTGTCCCGCATGGTATTATTTGACAGGGATGATGGCCCTGGCAGGTGCGCAACCGTTGTCGCAGAAGTTCGAAAAAGTTGCTCGCAAAAGCCCGTTTGACAGAAATGTTTAAAAAGTGTTGGGTTTCCTACGAATCCGCAAGAGCGCGCGGGATGAGATTTTGACAATTTTTTGTTGAAAAACCATTGGTTTTTTGATGTTTGTATGTTAAAATCGCTACGAACACTAAGGTTTTGGAAGGATTTCGTCTTGCGCGCGCGAATGTCCACTTTACCTTATTTTTTGCAAGGGATTCTTGAAGTTTGGTTATGTTAGAACAAGAAATTTCATTTTATAGTGTTTTTTGCAAGGGAAAGCGGGGGACAACAAAACAACCGGATCTGGACAACCCGTTTTGCCTGAGACTTCCTCACGAAAATGATGAAAATGAGGCTGCGGCCTAGGCGCGGCGGGGGGGCGTGCACCAGGGGGCCCAACAATAATTATTCTTTAGAAGTAATAATATTCAACAACAAAAAACGTCCCCATACTATCTTTCGACGATCTTTGAACTTTCCTCCTGTAGAAGGACAGGCCCGACTTGAGGCCAGCCTCAGACCAACGATTTCTGCGCAGGCGGACCGTGTCGCCAAATTGTCCCGCAGCCTGGGTCGTTGGTTGGCGGCGCGCAGAAGGGGGTGGAGGGAGGGGGGAGGCCTTCTTAGAAGGAGGCTGCTTCTTAGACGGCGCCGGCCTTACGTCCATGGATAAGGCCCGCGCCTTCTAAGAAGCAGGGGTGCTTCTAAGAAGCCCTCCCCCCTCCCCCCCACCCCCCTCGGCGCGTGGCTGAGTTGACGCGTTTGCGCGGCCAGCCTCAAGCCAACGATTTCTGCGCAGGCGGACCGCGTCGCCAAAGTGTCCTGCAGCCTGGGTCGTTGGGGCCTCGAAAGTCGGGGGCGCGCAAACATGGGTTAGCGATCCATGGATCTGGCGCGCGGTCGCCAAATCCATGGATCGGGGGAGGTGCCCTCCCCAAAATGCGGCGGGCGCCGCCTCGCTCGGCGGCGGAAATCCACGATTTCCCATGGAAACGGGACCCGTCGCTAATCCACGCCCTCTTAATCCATGGTTGCGATCGCCTGATACTGAGAAGCCCCGCCGCCGTCTGCGAAGAGCTGCCCCCTCTCACTTCCCCCGCGGGCTCGCCGCCAAGCGGAGATGATCGCGCCTCGCGCGTCGCGGCCTGGGCTGGAGAGGCGCCGCTCTCCAGAGCAGCGGCGCGGTGGTGCGAAGATCACTTCGCGCACCGCGGAGCGCGGTGCGCGAAGTCTGGCGACCTTGCTTCCGAGCAGGAGAGTTTCGAGCAGGATGTTTGCGATCGCCCGAGAAAGACGCCCGCCTCCACTTCGGACGCCCGAAATGGGCACGAAAAGAACGGGCACGATGCCCAACAACAAACGCTGTCCCAAACCAACCGCGGCCGCTGGTGGGCAGGCGGCCCTCTGCCTCGAAGGGACACAGGCCGCGGCGGCGTGGACAGCGAGCCCTGCCCAAAATGAACAAGATGGGCATTGTACACCCTGCGAAATGCTGAAGAAATCATGGGTTCAGAAATTCAGAGTCTCAGAATTTGAATAAAAACCCAGAATTTCTATCTCAATCTTAGGATTTGCATTGAAACATTCGAGACTCTGGCCGAAAACTTAAGTTTTCTTAAGCATCGCCTGGGGTGTACCCATTCTATCCGTGCCCATGCCGGCCGTCCCGCCTCCACGGGAGGAGGAGGAGGCCCCGGCGCCCGCCTTCACGGGCGCCGCCGGCGCCGCCGCGGCGGCGGGGGCTGGGGCGGGCTTCTGGGCGGGCGGCGCGCGAGGGGAGGGCGGGGACGGGGCGGCGCGGGGCGGGGAGGGCGGAGGGGGGGGGGAAGAAGAGGAAGAAGACGAAGAGGAAGAAGAAGAGGAAGAAAGAGAAGAAGAAGAAGAAGAAGAAGAGGAAGAAGAGGATAAGAAGAAGAAGAAGAA